>JAJMEU010000010.1:0-388529 GCA_030574335.1 Meyerozyma elateridarum
TACACCAGTACACCAGTACACCAGTACACCAGTACACCAGTACACCAGTACACCAGTCTCGCTGTCCTGTGTTGTGGCTTCTGTCGTGTCTGGCTGCGCATTACCTAAGTTTCTTTACCTCTTCATATCTCCACAACTAATAATAATTATAAGCTGCTTCAGCAACATATGAAATCAGCTCAGCCAAGAGAACATTTTATTCTTAATCCTGCATAATATCTAACTGAAAATTCGAATATCTCAATCAAAAATGGTCTTTGGGAGATGTTCTTATGGCTCATAGGGTTTTTTGGTGGTCTTAATAGATTGTGATCTCTTCAGCGAATTCTGAGAGAAAAGTCATTTTAGGCCCGAATTGACCACTTTCTGACGAACCTGAGGTTTCTTGTTATGTAATCTGGCTGTAAGCATGTTTATAACTTCGTCTAACTTCATCAGAATTCATTCAAATATTGCGTGGACTATATATGTTATTGAAGTACGTACTCTTCATTCTCTAACCCACATTTTACCAGTTTCTGTCGATTAAACTTTTTTGGACGGATTTCATTTTTATTTCAAAAAATTGTCAGTTTTGTATTACCTGCGCTTTACTATGATATCAGCTTATATAATGTGCGAGTAAGCACGTTTAGGTTGCAATAACTCAATAAGGAATTATGCTTCGAAGTTGTGACATATGCGTATAGAATGAGGCAGACTTCTGCGATAACATTAAGATTTCAGAAAATACTGGCTAAAAATCATCCGCTCCTACCCAAGGGGACAGTACGGATATTTCATGATTTTTGTGGTCAGTTAGCCTGCACGTATTAACCGTAACGGACATATCGAAGTGATCTTATCCTTCGAACAACCAGAGTTAAAGATTCAGGACATAAGTTATGGTAGGTAATGTGCTAAGTATTTAATAACAGTCTATAGAATTTTAACACAACAACGTTGTGCTTGCATTATCGCGGTGATGGAAGTGACTAAGTAGGAAATATAAGATAAAACAAAATTGGAAATGGATGACGAATTTCGTAATAATCTAGTCCTCCATGGACTCAGTCATTTAGCTACTTGTTTGCTCTCTCTGTCTCTGATTTAGTAACTTTGTGCACATACTTTACAATGTTGTAGCAAAATATAGTGATTTTTTTAATTTTTACAAACTTCCTCATAATCAGACTTTAAGAAAATGGTTCTAAATATCAAGACTACATTTGATATGATGATTGATGCCTTGTTTTAACAGTCATACTACACGCTTCTTCATCACTCCATCACTGTTGCTCTGCTTATAAATTCTACTAGCATATTTGTCTGCTCGTCATAGAAGCAACTTCGGCCAAAGTTTCGAAGTTTGGCGAATGCATGGCACTCAATTCTATTCTCTTTCGGTACATGATGTACATGAATGCTGCATAAACGTACGCATCAAGTGTTCATGTCGCTTGCGATATATACCCGGTTATTACTGTAACATAATGCAGTGTTCGCTTGCGGACATCACGTAAACAATGAAGTTTCTTGGCATCGCTCAAATCGTTCGATCTTGGCGTTACCGCTATTGGTTGCAAATGTTTGCAAGGAATCGGCACACAAATAATAATTGTCACGGGCTAGTGCTTGGCGTGCATATAGTTCAACGGCTGCTTCTGAATTTGTTTGAGATCGATCTGCGGCCTACGCGGCTTCGAACTAATGCCACCAAGCTCGCTACGGAATTGACGAGACTCTTTACATATGAATTGTTCCATAATGAATACTTAAAAAATCTTCATGGACGAGTATTTATAATACAATTGGCGTCTTCAAAATTAAAACTTTGACGAAACGGTCCATAGTAGTCTGCAAAATGGAGAAAAAAGTAAAAGACGATTCTTAATTTGCAGCTATTGCGCATACGTACATACTTCCATAAAAATAGCTCGCCTAAAATGAACAGCACGCCACATTGGTAACTCGCTATCTGCAGTAGGAGGTGTAGAAACAACTTTGCAACCAACTTACAAATATTGTCGAAGATTCGATTATTGTACAATGAGGCTTCATTTCAAGTCTTTCACCGTCACAGCATTGCTGTTAATGCTTGTAAGCGGTCAAATAATTACTTCTGATACCATCTCTGATGGTGCAGTAACTATTGAGGGTGATACTGAAGTCGATACTGGAGTGTACTGGTCGATTATTAACAATCCCGTTACAGACTTTGTTGGAAATCTCCAAGTAGATGGTCAACTCTTCATCACTACTTCCTCTAATCTTGTTGCGTTGACAGTAAAATTGTTAGGTACCGACAATTTTTTCATGAACAATGGAAACATCTCCTTTAACTCGGTCAACTCTTTAACGGTCCCAACTTACAACATCAATGGTTCGATGTTCATGAACACTGGTAACCTTTGGATAGGAAGCGACGGTAGCGTTGGAGCTCCTACCATGTCGATTACCTCAGCTGCTTGGCTAAACACTGGTCTCTTGGTATTTTACCAAAACACTAGATCCAATGCTGCTATTACATTGGGACTTGCAAATGCCACCCTGTCTATCCGCAATGAGGGCACTATCTGTTTGATCGATTCTGTCTACAAGCAGACAACTTACATCGTTGGTGAAGGCTGTTTCAACGTCGGTGCTGGCTCGACAGCCTGGATGATCGAAAGCGACAACGTACTAGTCGTCCACGAACAGATATTTTACTTGTCAGATCACACGTCCAGTATGAAAGTGGATGGATACTTTGACAATCAAATCTTTGAGGTCGCCGGTTTCGGAAAGGGAAACATCATTGGTCTCGGTCTTCCAATTATGAGGTACACGTACTTGTCATCTACCGGTATATTGAGACTCGAATCCATCGATTCTTTGGTGTACCGATTCGACATTGGGTCGGGGTATGAGGCTTCTCTCTTTTTGCGGGTCACTACAGACTTCGGCGGAGGTATCTTTTCCTCAGTAAATGATGGTGGTATCACTTATCGTGGACCTGATCCAGATGGTGCCAAAAAGCCTACTGGATGTTCTGAATGTCTTCCATTACCACCAGCACCAGGTGTTGAGAATGCTTTTTCTTCTTCGAGTAGAGTTCATTCTTCCAGTGTTACAGCTTCTACCTCGAGCGTCCCAAATTCTTTTTCGAGTGAGCCAGGATTCTCATCTGCTAATTCCACGCCTTCTTCTTCTTCCGGCGTTGCTTCGACTACTTCGGCTTCGTCGACTGCTGATATTTACTCTAGCGGCCTACCTTCCTCAAGCGACCGGGAGTCATCAAATACTGCTCTGTCTTCAAAGATGATAGCTTCTTCATCTGCAATTGCTTCACCTAGCGATCCTACTTATTCTTCTGTTGCTTCTTCTTCGATCGGCCCTTCTCACTCTATTGTTGCATCCGTCTCCGGTGGGTCAAAATCTTCAAGTGCCCCGTCGTCTTCAGATGCTTCGGATTCTAACTCAGGCGTGTCGACATCATCGAACGGACCTGCTTCGACATCTGCCGATTTTAACTCTCGCGATCCAGCCTCGTCGAGTTTTTTCGATTTGTCCTCGAGTGTACTAATCCACTCAAGTTCTGGCTTTTCTTCGAACGTTGATATATCCTCATACGATGGTCCAACTTCTTCCTCGAATGCTCAGGCTTCTTCAAGCGTTGTAGAGTCACCATCAGCAGAGCCTTCTTCGAATGTTTCAGCATCCTGGAGTCTGTCTGCATCCCCTTCAAGTGACCGATCTTCTTCGAGTGCAGCCTCTTTCAGTGTTCCTGTCTCTTCTTTGGGTGATCCAACTATTTCCTCGGTGGATTCTTCCTACGGTGAGCCATCCTCTTTGAGTGGTCTCGCTTCATCGATGAGTGATAAAACACCTTCAGCACCCCTAACTTCTGCAAGTTCTCCTTCTCCTCCAAGCAGTACCTTTTCTTCTTTGAGCGTTGCTTTATCTTCTAGTATGCTCGCTTCGACTTCTAATGAAATTTCCTCAAGCGTTTCAGCTTATTCCTCAAGTGGCCAAGGTTCGTCATCTTCAGACACTTCTTCAGATAACCTAGGATCCTCCAGGAATTCAGTTTCCTCGAAGACTGTTTCTTCTAGAAGCGCTACTGCAATATCGTCTGAAGAATCATCCTCGGGAAGTGCAGAATCTACGAAAATTGTCGGACCATCTTCAAGCGTACCAGTTTCATCTGCGGACGCATCCTCATACAAACGTTCGTCCTCAAGTATTTCTGCCTCTATAAGGAGTACAGCATCGTCGGGAGGACCCACTTTAACATCTTTTGCTCCTTCTTCGAGCTATCACGACTCATCGTTGAGCGCTACTCTTTTCTCCAGTGCTTCGGCCTCAGCATCTGCAGGCATTTCCTCGATTGATTCAAGCTTCTCGTCAGCACAAGTTTCTTCGACTGGCCTAGCTTCTCCGAGTTTTAGTATTTTCTCGAGCGGTCTTATTTCATTATCCAGTCGTCCTGCTTCCTCGAGTGCTATGGCTCCTTCGGATGCTCTTATCTCGTCTAGTAGCCTACTTTCGTCAAGTTCTTCGGCTTCGTTGTCTACTTTTGCCTCTTCGGATCCTCCTTATTCGACCGACTCGACTTCCTTGAGTGTTCCGGCATCTTCGATCGTTCCAGCTTCTTCTACGAGTACTCTCAGTAGCTTATCAATAAATTCTTCGGTTGGATCTTCGTCAAGTAATTCAGCACGTTCAAGAATTATATCATCGTCAAGGGCCTCTCCTTCTTCTAAAGCTCTAAGCTCCTCTACTCCAAACCTTGACTATCTGAAGTCATTTTCTACCTACCTTACAACCTCCGACACGGATGTCTCAGTCTCGACAGAAACCGGCAGTCAATTCACGACAATTGATGGTGCGGTAGGACCAAAAGATGGTACTTCTGCCAGCCCTGGCTGCAATTCATTCCCTACTTTTACCGGTAGCCATTCTCTTGGCTCTTTCTTTACCGGTACCAGCAATATTGCCATCACCACACACTGTGAGTATCGACTGACCACTCATAAGTTTGGACTGGAACTATCTAATGACAATTGCGACACCTGTACTGAAAATAACACTTTATGCCTTGCGTCCATTGCTGGTTTGACTTCTAGTAAGGTTCTCGTCTCCCCTAGCTCCAACCGAAGCGTTCGCTCCACTACTGTTGAATACGAGGTAGAACTTAGCACCACCAAGATCTCTCTTCATAGTGAATCAGCAGCTACTGTCATTCCTACTTCTAGTGATTGGCCCGTGCCCAATCTTTCTAGTACCACTACTATTCGTTCTGAAGCAGGAGCTTCCAAAGGTTTTGGTGCCATTATTAAGACATGGACTATTGTCGTAACCGGTGCATTAATTTCGGGTGCATTATTCTAGGAAGATACAATTTTCATTTTATTGTTCGATATTCTTATTTTTTCATCTATTGGAATCGCTATTTTCTTTTCTTTCAAATAATGGAGCGACCGTTTTCTATTCTTCCGACGAATTGCCCATCTGATTTCTGTTCTCAATGATTGTACTTTACGTTCTTCTTAGCTAGTTCTAATTCAATTACCATGATAGAAAAATTGTAGTCAATAAAATGTTTACATGTATCTTCTTTCGCGTTATCTCATACGCTATAAATACCTCTTAATGCTTTCTGCATCAGTGCACCTTTACAGCTGCACTTTTTGGCTGCAACTTTTCAACACATGAGCGCTGTACGACAAGGGCTATCGTCTTTAGCATCAGAAGATGAGACCGATTCTTCCCTTTAAAGTTCAAGGGAACGATTTTTGAAGCGCTGAGGCTAATACGACTTCATCTAGTTCAATGCTTGTGTTTCTCTCTTATGCAACATTTTTACGCCACAAACTTCACCATCAATAGCCTCTTACGACTTATAATGACAAAATCAAGTATTTTCACATGTAGATCTGCCAATTGGCCCATATTTTTGAATTCTAATATATGTCTCAGATCAATTTGTTCTCCTCTTCTGCATATTTCTGATTAGCGCTAATCGATTACAACGTTAAAGTTTCTTATCTTGAAGCGATACCTACGTTTCAGCATATTTGTCCCGTTCTATATAAGGAAGAGCTAAATAATATATTTTTTTTCCTTACACTTTATAGCTTTGACAGCTTGGCAGATCCTTGCAGAATTTTATACGTTGTCGACCGAAATAGACAGCCTAACAGTTGTAATATTGCACCACAGATTCCTGGAGATCCGTTATCCGTCTACTGTTTTCCTATTTTGTATTTCTCGTTCTAGACTATAATTCTCCTCTTAAGTATAAAATTAATCAGTACAAACCAATGTTAACTCCAGAAGCTCACGAACTCCTCCTTAAGATCTACCAGTACCGAAATTCTGGTGTCAAACCAATTGTAAAGCTAGCTCAGCGTCACCAATCAGGCCATTTTTATCATGAAGAATCTAGTTTTAGTCCATTTAATGATGATAAAGTAACTGTACCAATGACTTGTATTGATAAATGCACTCTTAGCCATGTTGTTTGTGAAAAAGTTTCCCGAATGAGGAAATCAGCCGATAAAGGGGCTACTGATAAGCTCAACAAGGACGAGATCTTTATTCCCCTGAAGAATTATTCAAAGGCTAACGGATCTTCATATGAACGAATCACTACTGAAAATGAATCATTAATATTTTACGTTGAGTCTTACTTTTATGAAATTTTTCCTAGCTTTAATAATGAGGTGGAATGCAAAAAAGAAACAAATGGTGTTACTTATAATGAGCGAAATCATGCTCAATGTCTTGATAAGGGCAACATTGGCAGTCCCAATTCACTAATCAACTATGAGAAACCGTTGACTATGAACGATGTACTCAAAATCAGTCTTAGTACCTTTACAGACTTCCCAGATCGTTCAGGCTTAAGTGAAACTTCACCTCCAAGCCCAACCTCTGAAAATATGATGTTGTATTCTATCCCATCTCGATATGTTCAGACGTATGATTCATTATCCTCTCAACTTAGTTTCAACACTAATCTGGAACAAACTTTACAATTTCCAACGACTTTACAGAGTCCTATTAATCCAGATTCGCCATTGAGGTTGCGACGGTTAAATTTGCAGCCAGCGAAGAAGCGTTCAACCTTGCCATTGCGTATTTTAAAATTAATTAGACATCTTAGTAAAAGTAAAGAAGCCTCTCTTGAGTCCTAAAACATGTATACAAGTTCGTACGACATCAGAAAAGCTTCATAACTAATTAAAAAAATGGTCTCGCGTATAGTGCGTGAAACTGGGTATCCCTTAGAAACCTGAAATAGAATAAAGGCGAAAATGAATATCCTTTTAGTTTAATTGAGATTAAATCACTTTAGGTGCTCTAACTGTATACTCATTTCCTCGAAACAGCAAAATTAAAGCAGTGGCTCGGATATTACGTTCATCGTACCACAAATTATTTCGAAAACTAAAGGCGTATACAAACTCCGAACTTTTTGCAACCGAGGAAACTTGAGCCAAGGGTATAGTCAGAAGATAGATTATGCTATTAGTTATGATTTCTGGATTTTTTCGCTTCTTCTGGTTTTCTTAATTGCTCTTTATGCCAACTGCATGCAAGGCCATTCTGGTGCCAAAAGTACGTAATTTAGCCGCATTGATGAAAATACTCTAGAATCAAATATATTTCTTGGGAATTTGAACTGGCTTCATCTATTTCATTCTTCTGCAGGAGTTATTGTGGAGTGGCATGTCGGATATTCTGAAGCATGCTACAAGCCTCGTTTCCGGTTATTAAACGGCTTCCGCTTCGTTATTCTCTGATTTACTTACTAATTGTTTTGATAGTATTTGCTCTTTCCAAATCGATGCCTATCAAAATCATCCTCTGAGGCTTATCACGCGCAATTGATATGTAGCATATCAGAAGGTTCTAGCCGCTCCATACCGATAAATATAGTGGTAGACCTAGGACCAACCTTCCAAGAAAATTCAAAATCGCATTCTTGACTTGCCTGTCTCTTTTACAATGTTTTGATCTTGATGTCAGATAAACGATAATTCCCTGCAACGTCAAATTCTTGGCAATCTTATTATTTCTCCTCATTGAAGCTGCTGGTTTTATTGGTGGCTTGTTAAGCACAAGCCTACAATGCCGCTGATATTCTTTCGCAATAAAATCCTTATCATGAAATGTGGGGCTTTTGTTTATTGCAGAGCGCATTCAACTGTAGAATTCGAATACATAAAAGCATTATCATGATGTTCTTCTTACTAGCTTCTAACTATGGTTGAAACCTTTTTCTTACCTACGCTTGCAATTGCTCTTGTATTGCTTTCTCCCTGCTCTCTCAGCGCTGCAGTTCCTCAAGACGCTGTTATTAAACAAAATGATCCGAAGTTTGTCAAGTTAGATTTTTCTGTTTTCAGGAAGCAAACTAAAAATGATACCGTCTCTACATCGAAGAGGCTTCCCGCTCGTTCACTTGTTGGTCCTGTTCAAATTGAAAATATTCAGTCTTGGTATAAAATCGATCTCGCAGTGGGCTCCAATCAACAACCAGTTGGAGTTCAATTGGATACTGGTTCATCAGACTTATGGATTGCCGACTCCAGTATCATATGCACAAGTAAATACTATCCCAATTGCACTGAATATGGTACCTATAATCCATCTACATCTACTAGCTCTCAGAACCTTGGACAGAGCGTAGACCTTACTTATGGCATTGGAGAAGCGAAGGGAACTTATTATGAGGATACTGTTGCATTAGGAGGTGATGTCACAATTCCAAATTTTGAGTTTGCTGATATTACTGAAACGAGTCAAGGTATGGGAATATTAGGCATTGGATTATCTAGTAATGAGGCTGCAACTGCTAACGGTTCACCCTACCCTAACTTTCCTCTCCGATTGCAAAGCCAGGGCTACATCTCGAAAGTGGCGTACTCTCTATATTTGGACTCCCAGGATGCCACGTCTGGTAGTATTATCTTTGGTGGAATCGACCATGCCAAGTATGAGGGTTCGCTAACTACCCTTCCTATCGTTTCTTCAACTGATTTGAGTATTGCTTTGAGTAGTTTTACTTTTGGTGGTATTAGTGTCGATGCAGTAGAATCTGAAGCTCTCCTTGACTCAGGAACTACCTATATTTATCTTAGAAGTGATATATTCGAAAGTTTCCTGTACCAATTGGGCTGGCAATATGATGGAAACGTAAATGGGTTCATCGGCTCTTGTACTGGGGAAGATTTTGTATTTAATTTCGACCAAGGATTATCGATAACTGTGCCATATTCGCAAGTATCATCGCCGGCCTTTGATTCTGAAGGAAATATCATAGAAGGGCAATGTATCCTCAATATCAACGAAAGCGACCAATTAAATATCCTTGGCGATACTTTCTTGAGGAGCGCATATATCGCTTATGACCTTGAGGACCTGACGATCGGTCTTGCTCAAGTTAAATACACTACGGAGAGTAATATTCAAGAATTTTGAAATTCTACTTCGAAAAGTTAAATCATATGTGTATTATGTTTAGTTATATTATATGTTCAAGTTTTGCAGCCATATCACGTGCCATTTATTGGGCAAGTATACTTCCTTGTTAAAATAGGTAAATATGCTGAGTTTAGTATAAGTCAATATTTCATTATCTAGTTGGGTTCCCTTTTTGGATATTTTTTATATCGTTTTGTCAAAGCTTTTTTTATTTTCATATGTTGCAAAAAATTCAGATTTTGTATTTCTCGTTTAATTTTCTAATTCGAACATGAGTTTTACCATTGAGGACTAACTCTTACGATCCTTAGATTTATGAAAATTTGTTCATTAAAGAGTATCATCAAGTAACTAAACGTTGTTTTTGCCCATAAAAAGCCAAAGAGAGAGAAAGAGTAGTAATAATTAAAAAACCTTTCACTAATTTTTAAGAAGCCAGTCAGCTACTGCTTCACCAACCTTAACTGGATCTTCCCGATGGAGAAAATGACCCAACCCAGCCAAGGTTTGAACCTTTACATTAGGATTACCAGCCAATTTCTTCTTTTCGACATCAAAGAGAGTCTTCGACATACATCCGTCTACTTCACCTCCAAGAATTAAAGTAGGCACTTTACTAAAGTTAACAGCCCAGCGGCGATCCGTGATGTTAAGAATCCTAAACATGCATCTATAATATGCGGTAGCCCCATCTAATACCCCAGGCTTGCCCAAAGTTTTGCGAACAGTGGCGATATCGTCTTCAGTGTAGTTCCAAGTAGGCGACCAATAGTGCCAGAGTTCGTCTAAATAATCTTTCTCGAACTTGGGCCCATATAAATAGCGAGACTGTAACGTAATAAAGTAACTTGATAAGTACAATTGGTAAGGGCATTCCCACACTAATTGGAAAGGAATAATGTTCGTAAGATAAGGAATAGCTAAAGTAGCCATTGATGTAATAAGGTCGGGATATAAACTTGCAGTCTTGAATGCGACAATTGCTCCCCAGTCATGGCCTACTAAGTTGACTGGCACACCTGTTAGGTCACCTAATTGGAGAATCCAAGTCCGAACATCGCCGGCCAAGTCAGATGATCGGTAATCAGTATCTTTACCTATACTTGATGGTTCATACCCACGAAGCAAAGGTGCCAAAATCAAAACTCCCTTCTCATTAGGGAACGATTTTTCCAATACTGGCCACATTCCCTTATATGAGTCGTTGTTATCGGGAAATCCATGGAGTAAGAAAATCACTCGCGACCAATTACGGTTTTGAGGTTTACCGAACACTTGGGAAGCTGGATGACTACTGTGAGTTGAAAATTGGCGGCTGCCATTACTGAGTGTAATTGAGTGCTTCATCGGGATATATCTTTGATTAACTCTACATTTTTGTTCAACATGTTGAACATTTATATACTCCACTTACATGTGAAAATATTATTTGTATGCATTATGTCTGCAGGAAAATTGCAGCACCGTTTTTTTCCCCCAGCCTGAATTATTTCAGCCGAATAACTTAATTGAGTTTTCAGGAACCACTTCAACTTCGCCATTCTCTTGCTCTTCATGTTCGTTCTCATCCATATTAACTTTTTGCCCTAAAAGAGATGCGAAAAATTCATCAATTTGATCATCATTCCATTGCCACTGGTCTCTAGGCGCATCAAAGTTCGCAATAGCGTCTTGCACATGATACCGAAGTTTACGACCTTTAGAAGCCTTAGTGTCAACATTATTCTTTAATTTAGCCGGACGGTGAGTCAAAGACACATTGAATCCCGAAGTAGGATTTGTTGATTGAAGTTTCTTGTCGACCAAGTCATTGAGTAACACTCGGTAGAAATCACCATCGTCAAAGATCTCCTCCATCTCCTGCTTGGAGTCACTACCTAATGGGGCGATTTGAGCACGATTAAGTCTTGTACGCTTAATTAACCTTGGCTTATCCAACAAATGATTAGTGACCTGCTGCTCGGCTGACTGGTTAATTGCTTTGAATTTAGTGTCAGCGATGGCTTTAGCGCCAGACGCATTTTGGATTTTAGCGGACCATTTATTTAATACCACGGCACGATATTGGGCTAGTGTTGAGTCAAAGTCATCAGTAGTATCAACGTAAGCCTGTAACTTTCTCTTTTTAGGTAATTTCACGGAATCCTTTGATACATGATCATGTTTAAGTAAGGCATTTCTGAGAGAAAAGATGCTATCAAGAAGATCGAAACAGTTAGATTGTGCCTGCTTAGCCAATTTCGAGCTTACAGGAAATTCGGTGTTAGGTGTAGCTGGTAATTGGTTAGCACTAGTGAGTGATTTTTGAAGGTGCATGCGAGATTGGATAACAGAATCGAAAAGCAGCTGTTGATTTTGAATAGAATATCCTTTAATGGCATCATTGGTAGACGAGGTTGAGAGTCTTTGAATGACGTGCTTTCGTTCAGACTGAAGTAATTCTCTGAGCTTTTCACGAGAATGTGAGCTAGAAGTTTCTTCTTCCTCTACGACGTCATCGCTCGCCTCATCAGCCTCATCGCTGTCGGAATCATTGTCATTAATTTCATCATCGTCTTCATCTCCCAAGTCAGAATCTAAATCTTCTTCACCACCAAAAACATCTTCATCACTTGATTCCAATTCTTCTCGAGACACCTTAGATCCTTTATATTTGGTAGCGACATGAGGCTGTCTAAGTTTAGACCTTTCCATGGACACATAATGCTCACGGTCATCTTCGTCGTCAGTGCCAGAACCAGACCCTTCGTCTGAACCTGGCAATTCGAAGTCCTCTATATCATAGTCAGTTTTCGTATCTATATCGGCAATCTGTTCTGCCAATGTCTTTCGAGCCATGATAAAGTTTAGAAATTATTTTCGCGAAGAGATGAGGTGAGGAAGATGTAATGTGGGGGAATATGAAGATTAAAAAATAAATAGAAAATACAAGGAATAGGAACAAAAGACATCATTTAGTACTTGAATTGAATGAAATTGAACTTTAGGATGCTAATCTACCATAAAAGGTAACATCTGGCCAATTCTCCTATTCTACATTCTCCGATTAAATAAGATAGTGAATTCTATTACATAATTTTCAAGTTAGGACCATATCGAATCAGATCAGAGTTGTTATGCAGCAGAAAATCACTAAGCAGCCCCTAATAATCTAACTTTAAGATCGTCAACTTGAACTCACGATTTTCGCTCCATCGGACTATTCTTCAACTTATTCTGGCAACGGCTGTGCCTCATCATCGCTAGTAACCATATGGCTGTGCGTCACATGATGAGCTTCGCGAATCTTTCTGAGTCGCAATTTCAACAAAAACAGTTATTGCTTCATCCCATAGATGCAACTCTTATACTTACTTGTTTCGATATTCACATTCGTTAGTGGTATCGCCGCTCTCGCTAACCAGGGCGCCGGCGGCCAAACTACCACCAAAACCACCCAAACAATCGTGGGTATCACCATGACCAAAGGTGGTAAAGTTATTACTACTGCCTCAACATTTAAACAAGTATTCAGAAGCACCTTTACAGCTGCGGAAAACGACGCTACATCCGGTAACATCGGGCTTGGTTCCCAGACGGGAAAAGTAGGTGGAATCCGAACCTATCACAGAACCACGATTCTGAATAATGACGGTAATGACATGATGCCAAATATCTACGCGGGCGTGGGCGGCACTTTCTTGGCAGTGGTGGCTGCGTTATTCTAAGTGGGTGAGAAGGAGAACAAGGTTATAAAACATACAATCAAATGGGTCTTTAGTAACGAATACTAAGATTAATAGTAACACTAGACATAGGTGTACCGAAATTTACACGCAATATACTAAATATAGTAGACATGCCATACTCAGATATACCCGCGCCTTGGCGGTCAAATTTTCATCAATGGATTTGGTGCACAAAAATATCAGCAATTACGTCGAGGGTTTTGCAGCATGAGTACCGAACACGCCAACGAAGCTACCCAAGAGTTAACCGAAAAGACGGAATCCTTGAGTGTCGGAGACACCATCTTGACCAATAAGGAGGAATTCACCGCCAAGCATCCATTGAACAACAAATGGACGTTATGGTACACTAAACCACAAGTTAATAAAAGTGAAAATTGGCATGATTTATTGAAACCGGTGATCACATTCTCATCGGTAGAGGAGTTCTGGGGTATCTACAACTCGATCCCCCCAGCAAACCAACTTCCATTAAAGTCAGACTACCACTTGTTCAAGGAAGGGATTAAACCTGAATGGGAAGACCTGCGTAACGCCAAAGGTGGTAAGTGGCAATACTCCTTCTCCAACAAGATCGGTGCTGGAATCAATGACTTATGGCTCAGAGGTTTATTACTGGTGATCGGTGAGACCATTGAAGATGACGAGGATGAGGTCAACGGTATCGTATTGAACGTAAGAAGACAAGCCATCAGAATTGGTGTCTGGACCAAGGATTGCGACGACGCTAAGTTAAGAACCGTAGGTGAGAGATTGAAGAAAGTCTTGAGATTGTCTGAGGACCAAAAAATCGACTTTATGTCTCACGATGATTCTGGCAGAAAAGGTGCCGAGCCTCAAATAATCTTGTAATAGGTTGTATATTAATGAGTTATACTGCGAATAAATACGTCAATGTACTCCCAGTATTGTGGCTGTACCACGGTATCGTTATGCTGAGATTGAGGGAACTGGTACATTTTCTTTTCACTGGTTTTTAAGAGACTGAAAATTCGGTCCATATGCTTTGGAGGTACAATTTCGTCACGACGGGCACTAAGCATGAGCACAGGGATCTTTGGGTTAATCTTAGGTACCAATCGTTCCAGATCCCACTTCTGATGGACGAATCTGGCCACATACTTGAGAAATGGGAATATGTGTCCCACAGTCTTTTGGATGGAAAGAAAAGTATTTTCTAGAATGATTCCTGATATAGAATCTCCATATGTGGCCGCCATATATATGGCTACGGCCCCACCAAGGGATCTTCCATACAAGATAAGTTCCAGATTAGCAATTTGATCATCTTCTTTCGTTAAATACTCCATGACTCGGTCAGCATCAAGCTTTAACCCATGCTCCGATGGTGTTCCAGTAGATTTGCCGTAACCGCGGTATGAATATATGAAAACGTTACAGTTTAGCTGTTGATAAAATACCGAAACTAAGGGCAACGCATGCCCAATATTACCAGCATTTGGAGACAACATGACTACAGTTTTGTTGTTGTAATTAGGACCGTCTTTGTTATGTTTCAACAGGTAGCAGTGTAGTTTCTCTTGGTCGCTGGTGACTAAGTCGACAGTTTCATAAGGCATGTCATATTCATCAGGTGTAGCACAATAGCCATGGCCATCATTTAAAGATGCGGGATAAATCAATTTTGATTGGAACGAGTAAAAGCCAGCAACGACTAATGCACCTAGCGATACGCCGATCTGGGCAAAAAGTTTAACAGTACGTACTGCTGATGCAAATGTGCCCATATCGTTTCTCGGCTTCTTCTTTATAAATTCTGCGCACTTGAAAATACAATCTTATCAATATATGTTGAGGTATGCCTGCGATCGAGAAGTGCTGTGCCTTTCACAAGTCAACTTTCCTATCGAGGGGGGCCAGCATCATGTAGTACTTGGAGGGAAGAACTACCTCGGACTTCTTGTGCTTGATGAAAACCAATCCAAGATCATAGCTAACCATAATATCCTTGACCTGCAGCGACGGCTCACTCATGTGAATACGATAAAGACAAATGATGACTTAATTGCGTGTGGGCTTACTTCAGGAGTGATATCGGTCTATAAAGTACACCCTTCAGGAAAAGTTAACTCATGGTTACGACTCAATGATCATAAACGATGCATCAATTCGCTCGACTTCGTCCTGCCTAATGATGACAATACAAGCATTATATCTGGCTCTCAAGATGGAACCATAAAACTTTGGGATCTTCGTAGTCCTGGACATAAAGCAGCTACGACGTTGTTCTCGGGTCCCCATTCAGATCCTGTAAGAGCATGCCAACATTCCCCACATTCAACTTCCCGCCAAAAACTAGAGATCGTTTCGGTCCATGACTCAGGAACCTTGTACAAATTCGATGTCAGAGGAACTCATGGCCATCAGCCAGTAAGGAAATGGAATTTCCATACGGGTCCAGCTCTTTCCCTCAACATTCATCCTACTGCTGAGTACGTAGTTACTGGTTCTCGTGACCACAAGATCTGTGTGTGCAACTATTCGGACACTGCCCCTTTCAAATCCACACCCGAGCACTCGGTTACTACATATGGACCAGTAATGAAGGTACGGTGGAGTCCCTACCGGTCAATTACTTCGGAACATAGCGATCCGCTTTTTCTGTATGACATTGCATGTCTGTTTCTTAACGAATATCCTACAATTGCCGTTTACAATTTGAGCCGGAAGCATATTCCTCGAGAGCTAGTTTCTACTACCTCTAATCGACCATTTCATACCTTCTTATGGGCTCAAAATCCATACCAATCTCGCAGGTTATGGACTGTAACTAAATCGAATCAATTTGCAGCATATGATTTGGATACAGAAAATGCCAATGTTTCTCATCCTTTAGACCATATGGCGCCATCTACGATGTCATGGAACGCTAATGACGATTTAGCATTTGTTGCTTCCGATAAATCTGATTTTGAATTAGAAAATAATCCCTTTGGTGACCAAGATAAGTCACCTGTAGTTCATCCAGTGCCACTTGGCAATTCAGATTCATTCGCCCATCTTGCTCAGCACTATTTATACGCTATTCCCGACGGCTTCGGGCTTGGAAATGTGTGTCAGTTTAATGCTAACGTTGCTGCAAGTGCTAATAATCACCGTGACGCTCAAGTATGGCGAGTATTAGCATCGACAATGGATAATGATATAGATTTAGAACGTCAAGATTCAATGGCAATGGTTGACGACAACGCTTCACAATCATCACAGCTGGAGTTCGATTTTTCTAATAACTCGACTTCAACTCTGACAACTCATTATGGTGGAGTCAGTCGTCCATCAACTGAATCGGAACCAAGCGTACATCGTCCCAGTGATGTGAGTATTCTGAAAAGCACATCTCTGGGAAACCTAATCGATCTTCTAAACAGTCACCGTCAATCGACTCTTGCTTCCACTAGTCCTCAACATTATCGTACCGAGGAACATAGTTTACGTCGTCAATCGTCCTTGCCAGTGATTAACAATTCAGTGCTCGAATCTGTAAAAGATGCAAATGAAACGGCACTGGAATCTTTGCTGGAGCAGCCGCTGGAATCGGTTATTCTGCCACAACATGACCCTGATCAATCAACTACGTTTAATCAATTACCGGTGCCATTGACTGGAGCTATGGTACCTGAAACTAATAATCAGTCACAATTAACGAAATCTATAAATAGGCTTCCACAACCATGGGCTCAACCATCATTATTACAAAAAAGTCTTGATTATGCTATTAGTCAAGGCGACTTGGTGCTTTCTAGTGTACTTACACTTCTATTCTATGACCGTTACAAACATCAACTGGAATGCTTTAAACCCGATTCATGCATAGAACGATTAGGGTTATTTGTTGAAGTTCTCAGGAAAAACCGGCTTTTCACCTGCGCTCTGTCTGTAATAAATCTGCTCCCTGCTGACCTCAAGCCTCAACTCAATACCTTGGCCAATAAAGAGGTGGATCTTCGGTTTTTCTGCAATCATTGTGATCGCGTTATTTTAAATGAACTGGCCAAAGGTAAGAAACTGGGTGGCTTCTGGTATTGCGATCAATGCAACCGCAGCCAAAGAAACTGCATTTACTGTAATGAACCTTGTTATGGATTAAACGTGGTTCGAAGTCTTAAGTGTGGCCACCGGGGCCATTTTGGATGCTTAAGAGAGTGGTTCGTCGAAGACGGTAACAGTGAATGTCCCGGTGGATGTGGGATGGTGATTATATGAGATCAATATCACCAATTTGTATATATGGTTGCACGAGACTGTAACGCACCACATATATGCCACCATGAACAAGTTCAAACTCTTCGTCTTTTGTCGTTATAACTATAGTCTTGGCAGTAACAACTTTAATAAATACAAGCTCATTAACATCGGGTTCATTCACCATCGACTGTCCTCCACTAGTATCATCTAACAACGTGAGCAGTTGAGGCAACTTTCTCAAGAAACTATTATTATAGAGAGTGGTGAGAATCTTGAAATGGTTCCTCATATACTCTGTTTCCTGAGGTGAGAGTAATGACCTCGATGATTCATTCAGAGTGAGATTAATGTAATGAAGAGTAAAGTTATCGATTTTAGCAAGTCGCGTACGCAAGTATAATCGAACGAGGTAGTTGAGACGTTCAATGTCGGTTTCTACTATCATGAGTTGTAGCTTGAAATCACCACTTATAAGTCCAGAATTGGAGTTGGAATCACCATATTCGTGACTATCAAGGAGATATTGTTGTTGGTTGGAAAGCAGCGTCAATACTTCTTCTAGTAACTCATGCTCGTATGGTAAAAGCTCAGGCGCCATTCGTTCATTTAGCATAGTTCTTACAAGTCTAGTCTTTAGACTGTCACCTGAACGAGATCTCAGTGGCGCTGCTTCTCGTTCGAAGTCTTTAAGAATATCATCGATCTCCATTCCCGAATTATATTAAATTTCGTTCACAACTGAAAAATGTCAGAAATCTGATTTTTTGGTTCGCGATTTCAAACTTATTGCAACTGATAATGGATCGACATCAACTACTAGAGCAAAAGCGCCAACGATTACAAGAATTGAGGTCACGAAGAGGTGAATTGACCAAATCTCCATCTCCAACAACACCTAGGAGAGCAGGAATTGATGTGGCGATCCAAAAAGACTCAATTGTGTCCCAATCAACTCCGGTTGTAACTTTAGTAGATGACACCGAAAAACGTGTTACTATAGACAAGGCCGTCCAGACTTCAGATATAGAATACAAAGCTCCTACAGTTACTGAAACGTCTCCAACGCCTCAAGATGTTACCCAGAAGCCGACGTTTGACATGACTGATGCCGTCAATGAGGCCAAGAAGACACTCGAAAGCTCCGACGTGCCCAAAATAGAATCAATTTATACAAAACCACCAGAGACTACCAAACTTAAGTCGTCATATGAGTTTAAACTTTTGCATTCTTTTCCTTCGAATAATAAAAAACCTATAGCGATGGCAAGATCTCCAATTCATAACCTCGTAGCCGTCAGCTATAGCAGCCAAGGACGTCGTCCAGGCAGTGCTATTATATATAGCATAGAGTCGAAAATTACACCAGAATTCTACCTTGAAAGTGGATCAGAAGTTTCCGCAATTGCATTTGACCCTGAAGCCCCTAATAGGGTGATTGGAGGACTAACATCTGGTTCAGTGGTCATTTGGGATTTAAATAAACTTGTCCGTAACAAGAATACTATTCTTCCTATTATTCAATCGCCTCGATTTCCGTCTAAAGTGGACCTGAAGTATAAGTTTATCCATCATCAGCAACCCATATGTAATATTGTTCCATTAGGCAACACATTTGCATCTTTCTCTCATGACGGAGTGGTTAATTTTTGGTCTCCGCATATTTTGGCTACTCCGCAACGAGACCTGATACAATTTGAGCCTATCCAATTGATTGTGTACCGCAACCTTGATGTCAACACTTCGTTTCTCAACAACCTTATAGTATTGTCACAAGACGGTACCATTTACACTTCAGAAAACGATGAACTCCTGCCGGCATCGAGTTCTGGTCGTAAATCAAGCATAGCTCTAGTCGATGGCGGAATAGTATCACCAAGGTTAGATTGGACCATATCGATCAATAATCGTGTACATACAACTGATATTCTTATTTATGATGTTGCTAGTCGGCCTAATCATCCTAGCCAATTTGTGGCCCTTGGTATCAATTTAGAAGGAGAGATTTGCCTTCAACTTTGGAATTCAAAAGATAATGCCCCTATAATTGTTACCAAGATTGGTCGCTCATCGACGTTACCCAACTTCTCCATCGGTGATAACCAGTCTGACCTACTGATAATGTTTTTTGACGAAAATAAGATAATTTTATTTAATGACACTGTCTATGTGTGGCAGTTAGATGTATAATAATGATATAATGTACACTATAAAAAACTACTAAATAGTCTTTCCTTTTTGTTCACTTCGATGTTTCCTCCAACACCATGATTGGGAGCGACGGATTGGTTTAAGGAAACACAATTTTGCGTAGCTAACACCAACACTTCGAAGAAGCATTTGCTAGCATGACGTTTACTATTGACTTTACCATTTTCTGATCCTAACGGCATTGATTCCTGCAAATCTTTAGCAACTATATCAGAAAACGAAGTCGATTGCTTATCTACCAAAGATCTGCGTAAGTTGTGAGCAACTTGAACTGTCGACTGAGCTGCTTCTGCTGGATTGAGTTGAATTTCCGGTACCGAGAAATCCAAGTCTAGTGAATTGTCAAATTCGAAATTAGGTTCATCATCATAATCATGCTGTGGCATTTGAGCAGGAGGGTTATTAGTGTTCTCGTCATCAGCAAGACCGTTACATACATCTTGAAGCTGTTGATTGAGAGAAAGTCTCTTTTGACGTTTAGAGGCAGGACCGGCGAGATCTTCAATTAAAGCAAGCTTATCGTTATTAGAGAGATGGAAATCAAACGAATGACCTGTTAGCCCACTGAGTTGAAGAAGTTGAAGGCGTTTTAATTCCCGAATGCTAATACCTTGTTCTGTTTCACGTTGTGAATCTACTACAAGTTTACGCTTGTTGCGGTTACGAGGAGCAGTACGAGTTCTTCTGCGTGACTTTGCTGCTGGAGCCGTGACTCCTTCTTCTTCTTGATCTTCTTGGATAGGCTCAAGGGTTTCCAATGGACCGAGATCGAAATCGAGAGGAGTGGGTTCCGTAACAGCATCCCTTCCAACTTCAATTGAATTGTCCAAATCGAAATTGATGTCCAAATCTATATCCATGCTATCATCATTAGGCTGTGAATCTACGACAGCGGGTGCTGCTCCGCGCCCTAACTCTATAGATGTATCGAATGAACTATCGACACTCTGGTTGAGTGATGACAATAACATGGTGGGCATTTCATCTTCAAGATCAAGATCCTCTTGGTAAAGTAAGTCAATATCGGTTACACGGTCGCGAAGGGTAATCAGGGAAAGATTAGTAATGACTTGTTTATCTGGTGTCATGGTAGTGAGTTTATTGGCACTGAGGGACACGCCAGTAGCATATTTGAAAGAATTCTTAAGCTTGAAAAGAATATCATTGACATCGTCCAACAAGTATTTGGTCTTTCTCGAGTATATGCGGACGATTCCTAAAAGAAGCTGACCAGAAAGTCGAAGATTGATGGTTCCTGGAGTAGTGGGTTGACTGATGAGATGCGAGGACAGAACAAGATTGGTAGTGAGAAGTTGTTGTTTTGTGAGCTTCTTGTCATAATTGGCCGCAAGCCATACTGGAGCGAGCGGACTCTGCCTCGAAAGTAGGTCCGTCATGACTAGCAATACGAAATGATTTTGTTGTGTTTTAAATGTCCCACACGCGTAAGTCGCGAAACTCATTTAATGTAAATAACGAAAAGTAGGTATGCTCTCCTGCACACAATCTCCGCCAAAATTCATCTCCATGATATCGCCTGCACATGAATCAGTAAGTCATTATGAATCTTGAAGGGAAGTTGGTTCAGTCGTTGAACGACGTGCTCTCAACTTCGGGTTATATCTTCGAGATCATTGGCAGCAATCGAAAGCAGAGTAATCTTTTGACCGGTCCGAACAACCAACTTATATCTCCAGCGGTCACCAATGCATTGGCCGCCAGCATTGCCAAGTTTGATGATATTATCGACGATACAATTTCCAAGTTTAACGATACCAAATGGTGTATTGAGCAAATACTTGAGAACAAACAGCGACAGCAGGAGCTAAAGCAGAAAGAAGAAGAGGAAAAGCAGAAACGATTGCAAGAAGAAGCAGAGCGAAAGCGTAAGGAAGACGAAGAATTACGACAGAAACAACAACAGGAGGCAGAGGCGGCTTCAAAAGCAGCAGCGGCTGCAGAAGCAGAGAAGAAAGCTGAAGCAGAAAAACTGGAAGCTAAAAAAGCAGTTCCTAGTAATGACGATGTCGGAAATTTCGATATCGGAGTTTCTCCAGTTTTCGATTTCAATTTTAATGAGCTTCCGGAAGAAGATTCGTCTAAGCCTAATGAAGCGAGTATCCCTGATCCTAGTGATATCTTGCTGTCTATACCATATGACGAGCTTCAAAGCAAGGATAAAGACGGTGATCTTGATATGAATAATATTCTCGGCAATGACGAGCTGTTGCTAGGAGGACTTAATATGGGTTTACTTGATCCTGGGCTCGATCAAGATAACGGTAATGACGGCAATGCCAATGCCGAAGAGGACTTTGATGTGGATAGTTTCCTTAATCAATTTGGTGGAGGTGCATGATTTATATGAAAATTAGAGAAATGGAAAAAAAAAAATTGGACGAGCAAAGAGATGAACAATATGTGCTCACATACAACATGAACTACGCAATAAGAGGCAACTGCTACATATTAATTGACCTACTTCATCGTGGTCCATCTACACCTGTGGACACTCTAAGTGAGCATTGGATGTAGTGGCCATTTCCCACCCACAACACCATCCAATCACAGCGTTCGCGCGGTCGGAATCCAAGTTGAAAAATCATTATCGACACCACCATTCCCATCATGTTGAGATCATTCCGTCAAGTGGCCAGACAATCCTCCAATATCGTGAGAAGAGGCTATGCCACTGAAGCTGCCAGTGGCTCTGATGCCTTGAAGTTGTCTTTGGCTTTGCCTCACCAAACCTTATATTCTGAATCCGAAGTCCAACAAGTCAACCTTCCTTCGATCAACGGTGACTTGGGTATTTTGGCTAATCACATTCCAATTGTTGAGCAATTGAGACCAGGATTATTGGAGATTATTTCCAAAGGTGGTGAAACCGAACAATACTTTGTCAGTGGTGGTATCGCTACTGTTCAACCAGGTAATAAATTAACCATCAGTGCCATCGAGGCCTTCAAGCCCGACCAATTCGACGCTGCTGCCGTGAAGAACTTGATTGCTGACGCTCAAAAGAGAGCCAGTTCTCTGGACGAAGTCGTGGTGGCTGAGGCTAACCTTGAGCTTGAAGTGTTGGAGGCATTGCAGGGGGTTGCTAAGTAGATGCATTTACATACAAAACAAAAATATTTGGATAACTAGAGTCAATTTAGTGTAGATGATCGAGGGCCGTTTCGTAGAAAAAAATCTCGGAATACGGAGAAACAATACTTTGCCCGTCGTTCTAGAGTTACGGTGGCTCCGCATAACGGCAATTACGAAAATTTTTCCACACCCTTTTAATTTATGTGTGTAAGTGCCTTCTCAATATTGCTAATTGATAAACTATATAACCATGTTATGGCTGAAATATGCCAACACCATCTCATTCCCAAACGGTTTATCACTTACCGGCATCACTACGGTTTTGGGACATGGAACGATAAACTTGTGTAGTTATGTGCAGTCGCATCGGAAAGATTTATGGGCGGTCCCTGCGACTATAAATCTGTGGGGAAAGCAGCAACTTTTCATTCATAACAATACCATAAAAAAATACATTGATAGACTGCAAAAAATGGTGGCGAATCCTTCACTTGTATTGAACAAGATTGACGATATTTCTTTCGAGACTTTTGAAGCCCCAGAGATCGTAGAACCAAACGACGTGTTGGTAGAAGTGAAAAAAACCGGTATTTGCGGATCCGATATTCACTATTATGCCCACGGCAGAATTGGTGATTTCGTGTTGACAAGGCCAATGGTCTTGGGTCATGAGGCTGCCGGAATTGTGCATGCTGTTGGATCTGGCGTGACCTCAGTTAAGGTTGGAGACAAGGTAGCCATCGAGCCCGGAGTACCTTCCCGTTACAGTGACGAGTACAAGTCCGGTAAATATCACTTGTGTCCACACATGGTGTTCTCTGCCACTCCCAATGCCAACGAAAATGAGCCTCAACCTCAAGGTACCCTTTGCAGATTATACAGATCACCTGAGGATTTCCTTGTCAAGCTCCCAGATCATGTGCTGTTAGAATTGGGTGCCATGGTGGAACCACTTACTGTCGGAGTGCATGCAGCCAAGCAAGTCGGGGTCAAATTTGGTGACCGTGTAGTGGTGTTTGGTGCTGGCCCTGTCGGTATCTTAGCTGCGGCTGTGGCTAAGAAGTTCGGAGCCATTGACGTGATGGTGGTGGACATTTTCGACCATAAATTGGAATTGGCTAAACTGATTGGTGCTGCCACTCACACTTTCAATTCCAAGTCAGGAACATCGGCTGATTTGATCAAAGCATTTGGCGGCCGTCCTAATGTGGTAATGGAATGTTCTGGTGCTGAGCCTTGCATTCAACAAGGTGTAGAAATTTTGACAATGGGTGGACGTTTCGTCCAAGTTGGTAATGCTCTGGGCCTGGTTAACTTCCCAATCGTTGCATTTAGCAGCCGTGAGTTGACTCTTTACGGATCTTTCAGATACGGTTTCAACGATTACAAGACCGGTGTTGCCATTTTAGACGAGAACTACCGTAACGGTAAGGAAAATGCCCCAATTGACTTTGAGAAACTTATCACTCACAGATTTTCATTCAAAGACGCCAAGAAAGCCTACGATTTCGTTCGTGGTGGTAACGGTTGCGTTAAGTGTATAATTGATGGTCCTGAAGAAACTGACTAATTCCCTTAAAATTCTGCCGGAAGGGAAAATATAGTCTCTTTGTTTGATGATGATGTTTTGGAAATGGTATGCAACTTATATAGACTATAAATGCAATCATATTCAGCCGTAGTTCCGGACTAGAAGAATCTGCTTTGATCACGTGCGCAAAATGTTGAAAAATTTCCTGCAAGAACATTTAATACTAACTCTGTTTGATAGAAGAAGATCTCCTTAAAGATGTCCCTTCTGGCAAAGGAAGCATTTAGTAAGCTTCCTACCAAACTTCACAACTTCTTCATCAAGTACCCACCTCGCCCATATGCCGAATATTCTGTAAAACCTACCACTATTGATGACTCGACCATGAACCCATTTTTACCCAATAAGAACCCTGAAACCGGCAAGTGGCATGGACCTAAGTATTCCCTCAGACGATCGGCCGACCTTTATAAGATGGCTCACAAGTTTGGCATTTCTGATTTACTCCCTCCTATTCCTCACAAGAAATTCTACGACGACAAATTTGAGAACAAGAACTGGATGAGAGGTGTGTTGTACCACAAGAAGCAAAAATGGGAGCGTGAACTTCCAGAGAAGCTTGCACAAAGACAAGATGCTATTGCAAACATGGACAATATTATTCAAGAGGCTCGTCCTACTTACAAGAAGCAAATCGAAAAGAGAGAGAAGAAGAACTGGTGGTAGATTTGACGATAATGTACATAGATTAAATGAATATACTATACATAATGAGTAACTTTCTCACTTTTAGCCAGTATGATTAAGACGCATTTTCATAAACCCCTCCCACGACGTCCTCTAATGCTCTTGAATGGACGCTGGCCTCTCGCTGGGGTGTCTGTATCTTTGGTGCCAGGACCAGCTCCATGGCCCTTTATTTTGACGGTGCTCTTGGCAAGCACATTATCAATATTAATTTCGTCAGGTAAGAGGATTTGACGAATCTGGTTACCTCTTATATTCATAAATTGCAAAAGTTGGGGGTCTTGATGAGGTTGAACTAGTTTGACGTTTTTCATCAGAAGGTTCATCAGAGGTGTGCAAGACAAAAGCTGACCGCTGACTGAAGTCCCGTTCTTGAGCTCTACTGTTAGAGGCTGGCTAGTCGAGCCCGGAACATTCATTAGGAATCGGACCAATTTCATGCTTATATGGAATAACTGGTGGTGGTTGCGATTAGAAAGTAGGTTGAAATTTCTCAAAATGCGCACAGCAGATTATTTATCAGTTTCATCAAAAACCACCTATGTCTTTAGCAGATAATATCCGAAACATACCCCCAGTAACTCGGTTTTTCACCGTAACTTCGGTATTCGTTTGCTTCGCCCATTCGTTACAATATTTAGACCCATCAAAGATCCTATGCCACCCATCTTTCTTCTTGCCGTACACTCGAGGATGGCTCCAGGCATGGAGTTATGGTGCTTGGTGGGACTTGTTCACCAATACTCTATCGTGTATTCTGCAGTGCTATAGATTCTTTTCATGTTTCCTATTCCCGGCCGGTTTGTTAAGCATGCCCATCAATGCCATTATGGAAATTTATTTCTTTTACACGTTTGCCAACCATTTAGAATCATCTGGAGGAAAGTTTAGAGGTAACTTCCCTGACTGCCTTTGGTTTACTTTGATCACCGGAACTATGATTGTGCTTTTAACATTGGCATATAACGTATTTATCAGTCCTAGTCATTTCCCATTTCATCATCAAATGATGCTTTCTTGTGTCACTTATATGTGGTCAAGACAACTGAAAAACAGCGTAATCAACTTTTTAGGCATAGTACCAATCAGAGCATACTACTTACCACTTTTTAACTTGCTCATGAAGTTACTTGTAGAAGGTATGCCTTCAGTGGTCGACTCATTGATTGGTATTTTCGGCGGATACCTTTACCAATGTATCCAATCGAATACGCTTCCTATTTATAACTTGTTCCCTGGGGCATATCCTTCGGTACTGGTTGGCAGTGGACGTAACGGTGGACGCAGGGTAGGTACAGGCCCTCAATGGGGTGCCAATGTGGCTCAAAGTCAAGACGATGACTTCGAAGATTCTATCTTCGATTTGGGATACCTTAAGGCCCCAATTTGGTTGTATGAACTTCTCCAATACCCACAAACCAATACCATCACCACTACGGCATTCACCTTATACACTCCAGATCCTCGCAACGCATACAATCGCCGTCTGTCCGCTACCCCAGAGTGTACTCCCGAAACATCTACGGGTCGCCTGAGTGGCTATTCCATCTTCGGCGGAGGTGGTGCATTCAAGGGCAAAGGCCACCGACTTGGAGGTTAGAAGCATGCGAAAAGGAAGCTACTGCTGGTAGCTATCTTAGGTTGCTTCCTATATCTTTGCTATATACTTAAATAGAACTAGAGAGTTTACTCCCCTCCCCACGGTCCCTAGTGGGTATACACGACTTACGATAATTCGCACCCAAATCTCGCCAATCGTGGAGATATTAAACAAATACACTCCGATTGGTTTCTACGATTATGCCTGAAGACACGGATGCCAGACCGTCAATCCGGGAGGATCTGCGTCAGGGCAGTGCAAGCACATTTCAATCACCGCCTATGAGATCCCGGTCAGCCACGAGGTTGAAGAAACTTCGTTCGCGGCCTCATCTCAAGAAGCGACAATCCCTACAATCGAGTAAGAAGTTGGTATTTTCCGTTGATGACGACATTAACGATGATGTAGAAGAAGAAGAAGATTCTTTGGAGCCAAACAAGAAATCTGATCGCGAGTACTTGGAAGGCTATAATGACGCCTTACGATCCTTATACCAGAAGAAAAGATCAACAACACAACCGCCATCCGGATACTTTCCCCCCGTGTCAGAAGATAATGGGGAGGGAGCAAGCGACGCTGTTTCCCCTCCAAGTTTACGTATATCTAGCCAGAACCGACTTTCCCTGGCACGATCACCAATTGAGATTGAGTCAAGCGTTATCAATAAATTAAGAGCCGCTGAGCAGGATCTTCGGTTATTAGACTCCGTTGAGCGGGGTGATCAAGATGAAATAATGCAACAAGACGAATCAGGAATTACCTATGATGATGGAGAACCGGATGGCAGAGACGCAGAGTCGGTACTCTCATCCAATTCGCAAGCATCAACAGAATCTATGGGCTCACTAGACCTTAAGAAACGTCAAGATGCCATCAATTCCACCCACCCTTTTGGTATCAAGATTTGGAAGCCATCATTATATAAAAAGAAACGGTCAGTAGCCGCTAGGGCCGAAGAAGATATTCACGAACCTCATAAACCCACTGTTAGTTGGGGTGTTCATGTAACTAACGCTATATGGTCGGTTACTTTCGGACTCTTACTATTTGCATTATGTTTATTGGGTGCACTCATTGTATTTCTACTTTCATTCTTTGCCATTCATCGTCATCTGCGTGGCTACGTAAAACTACTTTTTAAGCTAGGAAAGTATTGGCTCTCACCATTTGGTAAGTTTGTTCTATTGAACAAAGATAAAAATTACATCGGTGAAGATGAGCTTGATGGCAGATCGATATCGGAATTTCATCGTTGGCGTGAACAAGATGAAAGTAGACTCTTCTTTGCTCCTCCTCGTAGACTAACTAGTACTCAAGATCGCCGCCCTCTTCTAAAGGACCACAAGGGCCGCCCTCTTGGTGAAGCGTATTCATCATTGGGCCATACGCCAAGTAATAATGCCGATGAAAATGTAACAGTTGAAGAAGAGGGCGATGACGGTGATGATGAAGACAGAAACGATATTAAAGTGCGGTTTTTCGGTCGTGGAAGCTGGTCCTCCGGTCGATTCATTTTCTATCTTTACTTTTATGGCATTTTGCAACCAGTGATTTGGATTGTGGGAGCTTTATGTTGGCTCATGGTGTTCACTATCCCTATGTCTAACTTGGCTGGTGTTATGTGTGATCACCTTAGGCGGCACCCATTAGCGCTTCGTTTCGAGCTCGAGAATGAATACTACAGAAAATTCAATGCAGACGCTACGAAGAGAAGCAGACAGCTGATTATTCTTAGTACTTATAGGTGTTGTGGCCTTCATTACTACAAGTTCACTATTGATGGTACTAATGTATTCTTTATTAACCTTAATGCTTTGGTTATCTTTGTAATCCTTGATTACTTCTTGCTTAAGGAGAGGCTTAGCTGGGAATCCTGGATTACTGACCCATCAGTAGTTTTCTTCATGTGCTTGCTATCAATTATTCCATTGGCCTATTTTATTGGTCAAGCCGTTGCCTCTATTTCGGCTCAATCGTCGATGGGTGTTGGTGCGGTCATCAATGCATTTTTTTCGACAGTAGTTGAAATCTTCCTTTATTGTGTTGCTCTTAATCAAAGAAAAGGAAAGCTTGTTGAAGGTTCAATGATTGGGTCTATTCTTGGTGGCGTTTTGCTTCTCCCAGGGTTGTCCATGTGTGGTGGTGCATTGAAGAGGAAGACACAAAGATATAACCCTCGATCTGCTGGTGTATCGTCAACCATGTTACTATTTGCTATGGTTATCATGTTTGCTCCATCCTTGTTTTATCAAATTTATGGCGCCTATGAGATAAAATGCCGTTCATGCAGTAATCTTGTTGGAGAAGACGATTGTACACAATGTCGGTTCATCCAGCCTTCTTTCTCGCTTGATAAGTTGTACTATAATGTGATCAAACCATTTTCCTTTATCGTTGCAGTGGCCTTGTTCTTAGCCTATGTTTGCGGATTATTTTTCACTTTAAGAACGCATGCGTCGCTTATTTGGGCAACTACTCATGATCAAGTTCCCCCTGCCGCTAAGAAGGAAGATAACTATTTCCGAACCCCTAGCGTCATCAGTCTTAACCAATCTAAGATACCACACAAACCTGCTGAGACTCCTTCTGGTTTTGTTACTCCTGCCGTTCCTAATGCTGCAGCTGGAAAATCCACTTCAGTATACTCACCTGCCATCGATCCGTCAAGAAGGAGACTGGGCCAACCTACACCTTTGGGTAAAGAGGTCGAGGTTGAAGATGAAGAGATTGGAGGACATGATGCTCCAAATTGGTCTAGGAGTAAATCCACGGTTATCTTATTAGGTGCTACTATTTTGTACGCAGTTATCGCTGAAATTTTGGTCGATAATGTGGACTCAGTGTTAGCTGATTTTCCTATTGACCCCAAGTTCTTGGGTCTCACAGTGTTTGCTTTAGTGCCAAATACCACAGAGTTCCTAAATGCCATATCTTTTGCTATCGGCGGAAATGTTGCCTTGTCGATGGAGATTGGTAGTGCTTATGCTTTGCAAGTTGTGTTGATTCAAATTCCTAGTTTAGTACTCTTCTCAGCATTCCGTGGCTTCAATGATGTTGGCCAAATCTTTTCTTTGGTGTTTCCCAGGTGGGATATTATTGCCACGTTAATCTCAATTTATCTTTTCACCTACATTTATGCTGAAGGGAAGTCAAACTACTTCAAGGGAGTGATCCTTATCTTGATCTACATAGTAGTGATGATTGGTTTTTGGTTTAATGGTATGATTGAAAACTTGGACGACGACTACAATGGTGGACCCAGATCATACTCTTTTTAGTTAACTAAATAAACTCTACCTTCATATGGACCCAATGAAGCTTCGTCAACCGAATCAGCATTTGTGAAGATCAACTCTAATTTTCCACCAACGAGGTTGTCAAATTTGACATTGTCAGTACTGAAGTTTGTAACAATGTACGCTTTCTTTCCACCCTTTTCCTTCACGAAAGAAAAGGTCTTGTCATTTTCAAGATCGAGCACCTTAAAATCACCGTAGATGAATAGGTCCTTGTAGTCCTTTCTAATGCTCAAAGCTTTCTTCCAGAACGAGAACAAAGAATTAGGATCATTGACTTGCGAGGCAACATTAACTTCTTTGTAGTTATCGTTAACACGAGTCCATGGCTTGCCAGTGGTAAAGCCTGCATTTTCAGAGTCATCCCACTGAACTGGTGATCTTGAGTGGTCTCTTGCGAGCAAGGCAATATTCTTCATTAACAAATCCATTTTGACTTTATCATGTCCAAACTTTTCCTTGTACACTTTGTAGTAGTTGACGGTGTTGATGTCAAGATACTCATCGATTGACCAGCTTTCTGGTAAGTTAGTCATACCAATTTCTTGCCCCTGATAGATAAACAAAGTTCCACTCATAGTTGACATTAAAAGAGCCAAAAGCTTTCCGGATTGTACTCTATATTTTGGCGAATCATTACCAAATCTAGTGATTGAACGGGGCTGATCGTGGTTTTCAGTGAAGGCGGTAGACCATGCATCTGTGCCCTCGATAAGTTCATTTTGTGTAATGAATGCTTTCTTAAAGTCTTTAAGAGTGAAGCCTTGGTAGTCAAATCGATCAGACACAAGGGTCCCAACTTCGACCACATCAAAAAGAAATATCATATTCATCTCCTTCTCAACTGCACTAACATATTTCAACGATTGATCTTTAGGTGAGTGACCGACTTCACCTACAGTCATTGCATCATACTTGGATGTAACCAAGGAAAACATCTCCTTATGAAATTCGTGAATTCTAGGACCATTTTGGTGATACAATTTACAGGGTTGAAAGTCGTAATCAACGAGTACAATTGGTGCGTCGGGAAAAGTCTGTACCTTAGAGTACATACCAGCCGTATCAATCCTAAACCCATCGACTCCTCTATCATACCAGAACTGCAAAGCGGACTTATAAATGGCATGACGGGTTTCCTCATTCTCCCAGTTTAAGTCTGGCTGCGATTCTGCGAAGAGATGTAAGTAGTATTCATCAGTCTTCTCGTCATATGTCCAGGCAGACCCTGAAAAGTACGAACCCCAATTGTTAGGTGGCTGTCTGTTTCCATTGGCATCATATTTTGGCTTTTTCCAAATGTACCAGTCACGCTTGGGGTTAGTCTTCGAGGAGCGTGACTCCTTAAACCATTCGTGTTCAGAAGAAGTATGGTTGATGACCAAATCCAAGATCAATTTCATACCTCTGTCGTGAGCACCTTTGATTAATGTATCCATGTCTTCTAACGTTCCATACTTTGGATAAACTGATTCATAATTGGAAATATCATATCCCATGTCATCTTGAGGAGAATCAAACATAGGAGACAACCAGATCACATCGATCCCTAAAGATTTCACGTAGTCTAATTCGGAGATGATTCCAGGAATATCACCTACTCCGTCTCCATTAGAATCCTTGTAGGAAGCTGGCCAAATCTGATAGACAGTTGCGTCTTTCCACCACTTGTAAGTTACAGTCATACTTGAGTCACTTCTACTTACAAGCATATCTTATGAAGAGTATTTAAAACCCCCATGGTTGCATAATTTCAAGTTCTAATTATTCCGAAAGGTGGGGAAATATGAACAGAAATATTGCGCGCTAGCGAGCATTTTTCCGGAAACACTAAGTTAAGTGAATAATTTTCGGATTATCATCAAAAAACATCAATTGAACCGTAAATGCTACCGTAAATGCCACCGTTGCACTAAATTAAGGTTTATTTAGTCTTATCATACTATTTCACGTTTCTTTTTGTTGTTTGTTGAACCTAGATTCAATACTAATTTTCCTTCATACTATTGAAGAAAATAAAATTAAGAATTCACTACGCAATTTAACTACTACGAAAAAGGAGCCCCCACATTTAAAACAAAAATTATGTGCAGACGCATCGTTCTATTTTTTACAACAATGTACGGGGACGCAAAAGTTGCCATTTTCGACACTAATTAACATGCTCGGACGCTTATATGCCAATCCATTAATTGGCATTCACGGCTACAATTAGGCCAGAAGCTCATGCTTGTAGAACCCATCCTGCATGGGAACCGATTCCTATCTTGGAAGCTCTTCCATCGATCTGACCGTCAACACCAAGCAAATCAGTAAAAAATCGATCTCTACGTCGTAACTGGTAATGTCCGATAGCGACTCGCCTTGGTTGAACCTACACGAAGATGCATTGCAATCGCCAAGTCAACTGGTGTCTCAGCTGGAAGAAATACCTGAAATCGACCCCACCAAAATTGAAAAATGCGAGCCTTCCAAATCGGCCAAAAAAAAGAATAAGAAGCCAAATAAACCGAAAACGACACCGTACGCTACATTCAAGTTCCTCCGGGCATGCGACAGCTGTCGGGCTCGTAAGATAAAATGTGTGATGCGAAAGAATATATGTGATTACTGCCAAAGTCACAATCTTGAATGCTCATTTGAAAACCGTATACAAGGCCTGATTGGCAATGTGACTCCGTCGAAGGTTTCTAAACCTAAACCGCGTAGTACTCGAAGACAACTGGTAGTTATAGAACCAGCTCCCGTACCAACACCAATCTCGGACGTTCGGAAGTCCATTGATTATGAAAGTCAACGGGCGTTAGAGTTATACAAAATTCATGTAGAGCCGTATACGCCCTTCATACCCCTAAATTATGCGTATGAGCGGGGATTAGACTTCTTCTGTCTCCGATGTATAGAAGTTGCCGTGTACCTCTCGCCCAATTCTATGGCAGACGTGTCTCAACTAGAGACACTTATCAGTGACCTTCATGATATGTTGTTCACCAGAAACGAATGGGATATCATCCATGTGTCGTGCTTTTTGTTGCTTCCGTTTATACTACCGTTGTCCCAGGAAATTGTCGATAAGGGCCTAGAAAAGTTCCTTGAAATTTACCGACAGGATCCTGGGTCGATTCCTAACAATACTGCCATTGGTGCCTTAAGTGTAGACGGCTGGAACGCTCTCTTCACTTACACTAATCTAAAATTACCCCAAGTGTTGGTGTCGGAATTTAATTTATTTTTAAGCAACACCGATGACAATTTATTCAATTATCATTTTGTGGAGTTGAACCATTATCTTGTACAATATCTCTATCTAACAAGTAATGCTTCAATTGAGTATGAAATCCGAAAACGTCAATTACTTCAATTAGAGTTTGACATTTTACTTTCCCCGGTGAAATTGCCTAAACAGTTTTTAGTCGTGAAAGATGCGCTTGACGGGACCAGAGAAGCATTTATCTACCATGCGTTACATAATACCCTCTTAACCGCCATGTATACCCGAGCCGTAACAAGTAAGTTTTACGGTGAAATGACTTCGATGTATGCGGTCGCCGGCCTCTACCATTTTCTTTCGGGATTAATACGAAGTACTATACAAATCACCGAAATGAAATGTGGTAGCTGGTCTATGGTCACTGATTGTAAAGTCCATACTCTTCGTTGTGGCATTGATTTACTTGACGTGATGGATTTCGATGATATACTCCTGGCGATGTCTGCATATCAAAAGCACGAGAATGTCAGGTACAATTTACTTCAAGAACAAGTAATGCGGCGAATCAAACAAATGTGTGACGAGCACAGCATATATGAGGATGAGGACCGGGTAGACGGCTCATTGGTGTTTTGGGTTTTCCGAGACGTAAGAAGCATGACATTAAACACTTATCTAAAAAATTCATAGTTTTATTCTATTTTAATATAGTTCCTTGAAACACCAGTTCCCTTACATTGGTAGCGTCTATATCTTGCCAATAAGTGAGTGCCTGAGGAATGAGCTGGCTGTCTAATTCAGGATAGTTTTGTTCTACTGTACGCTTGAATTCCAGATACAAGATCTCATAAGCTCGAGAAGAAAAGTGAATTCCATCTGGGAGTAGTGATGCTACAGAAACAATGTTTTCATATAATTCGTCAACTGACCAGCCACCATTAAGTCTAAAAGCTTCCCATAAGTCAATAAATGGGACATTCAACTCCTTTGCTACCGCCTTGGTAGCATCAGCATACATTTTATTGCGAGCGGAACTTGTTTTTGGAGGGTCTACGATAATATTACCCAGAGCATCTAATTTCTTAATGTTTTGGTCATGAAGAGTCGGACCAATTAAGATGAGTTTGATACCTTTTTCAAGTACCATTGTGGCCATCTTCTTCATATTTTCTTGGTAGCGAGCTAAGGGCACCGCCTGGATCGTGTTCAAAGCATCGTTAGTGCCAATAAAAATGGTCATAAGCTCAACATGGGTCCTCTCATTATCCTCAGCATCGAGAACTTCAGGTAGAACAGCGAGCAAGTTGTCCGAATTGTATCCACTGAATCCACGATTAATTACGTCAAGCTTTCTGGCGTAATCTGGGGTTAGTAAGATGATATTAATTGCGATATTTGTCTGCCACTTTTCACTTACCATGCAGCATAGCCAGACCAAAACCAAATCCACCATTCGCTTCAAACGAGAGTTGAGTAATTGAGTCTCCAAAGAGCACAATCTTATTGAAATAGAGTCCCATCAATTCCGATACGTACCTGGTGATTCCCGATTTGACTCACATGTATTTCCTGCATACACCATCAGCCGGTAATCCTGTGAAAGATCTAAATTGCAGATGAGCTTTTACAATTTAACGTTTACGAGTAATGAATTCCGATAATTCCTATATCATAGTTATTAAACTAGGTACCTCCTCTATCGTGGACGAAGTAACCATGGAGCCTAGGTTGGCCAATTTGGCCTTAATTGTCGAAACCATAGTCAAATTACGGAGACAGGGCCATAAAATCATTTTAGTTTCTTCTGGTGCTATCGCTGTTGGAATGAAGCAATTGGGTTTATCGAGTAAACCAAGCAAACTTTCTGAGGTTCAAGCGTTGGCTTCAATTGGACAATCCAAACTCATAGGAATATTCGATGGCCTTTTCCGTCAACTAGACCAAAAAATTGCCCAGATTTTACTAACCAGAAACGATATTATCGACTTTACTCAATATAAAAATGCCACAAATACTCTTCAACAGCTCCTAGAAATGGGAGTAATTCCAATTGTCAATGAAAATGACACTGTATCAATTGCTGAAATTAAGTTCGGTGATAATGATACTTTATCTGCCATCACTGCCGGCATGGTGCATGCAGATTATTTATTCCTTATGACTGATGTTCCTTGCCTATACACAGACAACCCTCGTAGCAACCCTGATGCCCAACCTATTTTATTGGTGGAGAAAATGGAAGATTTGGTTGTAAAGACGGATACTAAAGATGGAGCCGGCTCGAAAGTTGGAACTGGTGGTATGACTACAAAGTTGATCGCCGCTGAACTTGCTACTAATGTGGGAGTTAACACAATTATCACACTTTCATCCAAGCCTCACTATATACTAGACATTGTTAACAACTTTTTGGAGATCGATTCACTAAAGCTTTCTTTAGAGCAACAATTTGCCTATATCGACGAGGCAATCAAGTTAAACAAGATTCCTTTACATACAAGATTCCTAGGGTTACCTAGATCAACTAAGATAATCTCTGATAAGAGATTTTGGCTTCTTCATGGTATAAAGACAAAAGGCGCTTTAGTTATAGATCAAGGCTGTTTCGAGGCTCTTACCAGAAAAGATCGGGCAGGTTTGCTTCCTGCCGGAATTGTTGCTGTTGAAGGCAATTTCCATGAAAGTGAATCTGTTTCCATTAAGGTAATTCCTGATAAAAATGCTCCACTTGATGAGGCCGTAGTTGTTGGAAATTGTCGTACGAATTACAGTTCGATAGAAATCAGCTTAATCATGGGGCACCAAAGTCGAGAAATAGAAGACATTCTAGGTTTCGCTGATAGCGAGTACGTGGCACACAGAGACAATATCGCGTTCCCACCTCTTCCCCCATCTACAGATTCATTAGCTTAAATATACCATCTGCATTTAGTCGTGCGAAATTTGTAGATTTTCAAATTGCAGATAAAGGACCAACTCGATTCAAGATTGGTATGCATGGCCGATCATGGTCTACACTATAGATATCGATGATAGGGATAACCCATTGGCCCTTCAGTTGAAGTCCCTCATCCTCGAAGACTCGTTGGAAGACGGTGAATTCATCACGGAGGTGACTGTATTTAAAGCCAACATATACATTGGCACATCGAAAGGTACCGTGTTGCATTATTATCAGCTAGATGACTCATATGACTATATCCTTATATCTAGAATCACTGTATCATCGAGTATGAAGCCGGTTAACAAGATATTGGTGCTTGAAGTCGTAGAAAGAGTGCTTATATTGTGTGGAAGTATCACGACAGTTTATTCATTACCAGAATTGTCACCGGTAAAGATCGGCAAACTTAAAGATATTAGAACCATGTCCCTACTCTCGTATAGATCAGGGCATCAACTCACGAATTCCCAAATGATTTTTGTAATAGGTTTCAATAAGGTCAGAATTGTCCTGATAAGCCGTGATCTGGTGAAACTTATGAAAGATGTGAATTACCCCAATGCGATAGATGGTATTTCATGCCTGGCCACAACAGATAATACATACAGCAATATAATACTAGTTGCTAATGAATCACATTACGATCTTTTGGACTTGAAGGAAAATAGAAAAATCTCCCTTTTCGAATATAATAGCGACCACAAAGAAGACGCTGCTCCTAAAATCGCGCCATTTACATCTACAACTGATACCGAAGAGTTCTTGCTTGCCATAAATTCAGATGAATCAACATCGATCGCTATGTTTGTTAATTCAAGCGGAGATGTGACTCGAGGGACCCTTCCATGGCTCGATGCCGGCTACCCAAAAGACATCATCGTTGTCTGGCCTTATGTGCTAGCTGTATTTGCTTCTACTGAAGGTAAGGTAAGGTTACTTGTATCTTCCCTACATTCATTAGATCAAAAAGCGGAGCTTGAACTCGATAATATTCGGTTAACAAGACTGAATCACTTCGTCGAAACGAATGATCCCTTTGTTTCAAATTTACTTTCGATGATAAACCTTAAGACAGGTCAGAAAATATGTATGACCTCACCAGTTAAATCTGATATCATAGCATACAAGGAAAAAGAAGTGTTAACCTTCATACATCAAAATGAGCTAGTCGGATTTGTCTCACAGCTTAAAAACGCAATAACACTTGCTGAAGAAGTGCCCAAAATTGAGGAAGAACAACTTTCAAAGATAGTAGAGCACATGCAAGATCATTTAACAGAAGCAGCCGGTCTGCTTCTTTGCCACCTTCTTTTCTTTTATAGCATAGCGACACGGAATAATGACCAAGCCCTCCAATATCTTCTTAAGAAAAGAAACGCAGAGAGAATAATTAGCCCCCACTTTGTGCTTTATGTTTTCGACCACGGTTACGAAGCCGATATGGTAATATTTGAAATCTGTAAATCAGTTGCTGATGCTATCCCTGCAAATGCTTTGAAGGCCAGTTTGTTTGGCGACTACCTTGTTGAAGTTCATAAAGATTCAATGGATTCAAAAAGTGATGAGTTTCTTGACATTGCTAGAGTGAAATTATATGAATCGATTTATAATACTAGCATTGAAGCAATAGAATTTGCTGAGTCGCAAGATAAGTTAAACTGGCAGCATCAGAGGACAGCGAACATAAATATCATCGAGTCTCAGAAAAAGAAAAAGAACTATCTAGCTGTTATTGAACTAACATCAAAGCTCATAGCGTATGAGCAGAATATTTCAATCAAGCAGTCTCATAGCACTGAAATATGTGACCTAATATTATCCTTACTTGATGGCCAAGTTCACGACAATTCTTTCCTGGACCAAAGCGATGGCATTTTGAGACACGAAGAGAAAGAGTACGATCTCAAAGAAGAATTCCTTCATCAACTTGAAGCCAACTTCTATGACGAGAAGATCTATACCAAATATCTACTTCGCTTTCTAAATGTTGATTTGAATAAAGGGATAAATTATATTCGATCTCAGAAGGCGAAGAAATTCAAGAATACACATCGCCATATCCTTGAAGAAATATCAGGATCACACCAAGATAACAAAGACATAATGCAGTTGAAGGCTGAAGTAGCGGAATCGAGCTTGCGGGACGAAATCGCTGAAGTTAGTAATATCACTTCTTTGACAACTTTATCCGACACAATTTCAGAGTTGATCTCCCTATTGACAACAAGGGCTTCGTCTTCAGAAGTTTTAAACTTTGAAGTTTTTCATCAGACATTCAAAATTGAAAATGGACTTTCTAATACGTCGTGGCCGAAATTGTCATGGTTCGACTATCTCGAGGCCAACATAAGGAGAAGCGAATGTGCAGAGTATATTGAACTCTATCTAAAAGTCGCTGAACTTCTAGTTGTTGCATGTCAATGGACTAACGTTAAAAGTTCATTAAGAGAAGACTTAATAACTCGTTTAGCCGACGACCATTTAATCTACCTACAGTGGATTGTAAAGTCGTCGAATATGCTTAACAACCTAATTGATTTCTGCGACTACACCAGTGCCGAATGCTATGCATTATACGGCAAGATCTCTTTGAAACATCAGCCCTCTTACTTCAACGACTACAAACAGCTTTACCGAGAAAACTTATTGGAGCCCTCAGAGATTAAAAATAATTTAAGAGTTATACTCAACTCGTTCGTCAGAGTGAATCCGACGAATGAGTCGTTTTTAGCTATTGAACTGTTCCTTCTGCGATATGGCAACCGGTATTTCACTGCCAAGGAAATTCTCACTCTTTTACCTGAGAAGTTTCCCATTGGGTACTTGGAATCATTTCTACGGGACGCACTAGTCAACTCAGTGATCGCTAAGAGGCAAGTCACATCCAAAAAGGTGTTAACCAGACAGGATCTCAAATTAAATGAATCCTTAGTAAAAAGTTTAGACACAGCATAAATCTTGTACAATAGTAAACTTCTTTGATTCAAATCTAAATATATTTATAAGAAACCAGCTAATTGTAAAACGTAGTCTATAGCCATACCGAACCAGAAGATGAATCCAGTAGTGATGTTACCAGTGAACGCCTTCCAGCAACTTTTGGGATCGTCCAAGTTGACCTTTTTAATTTGGGAAAATAGCCTAGCGAAACCCCATATTCCCGTCAAGTAGAATCCTGGACCCATATGATTCATGATACCAGCTGTTGTAAATAGTACAGCCTGCACACTCAGAAGAGTGTTGAGGACTGGCTTAGTTCTATCACCCCACTTCAAAGCAGTTGATTTAATACCAGCGTTGATGTCAAATGCTTTGTCTTGATGAGCGTAAATAGTATCGTAAGTTATACCCCACAAGTAATTGGTAGCAAACAAAGGAGCAGCAACAGCAAGGTTTAAAGGAGCGCCGACCGCTGGGAATCCTAATAAGCACCCCCAGGAGAAACAAATAGCGAACATCATTTGAGGGTAGTAAGTGAATCGTTTAAATAAAGGGTATGCCGCTACAAAGGGAAGAGAGAGTGCTCCAAGGTAGAAGCATTCGAACGGGAGAGATAAAAGAACAGCCAAGCCCGCAAAACATTGTGCTGCCAAAAAGGTGACCGCTTGAGGAACAGATACTCGGCCGCTGGCTATGGGTCGTTCAATCGTACGAGCGACTTTATTATCGAGATTGCGATCCAAGAGATCATTGATAGTGCAGCCAGCACCTCTCATAATTAATGCTCCGATGCTGAATAATGACAATGCACTCAAGGTGGTAAGAAGTGGAGCAGCAACCGAGTAAGCTGCCATGGTGATACCCCAGTATGATGGAATGAGTAAGAGAAGTGTACCTACAGGCTTTTCAAGTCTCATAAGTTCGGCGTACGGGATCCATTTCTCTGGAAGTTGTGACACATAGGGACCCAAACCAGCAAGCCTGGCGGCTTTAGCAGCTTCAATTTCTTCTTGAGTGAATCGTGAACTATTTGGTGGATTGATCGAAGAAGTGTGTGCGGCATTCAAGGTGTTTAGCATACGCGACGAGCTATTCAACCCTCTTTTCATGATACTACTACTAGAAAAAGTATAGCTGCGTATTCTAGAGCCCCACGCTGTTCTTCGTAAGGTCTGAGCCCATAGGGTTCCAATCATCTTAATGAAGAGAGTAAAAAGCGCGAACTTCAGGGTTCTACCGATTCCATCTAACTGTAAATCTTCATTCATAGGGTTTATAGCACTATGACTTATATAGGTGTCTGTAAAACTGATTAATCTGTATGCTTAAAAATTCAACTCTCCATATCACCATCGTTTTCGAAAACTTCAAATTCCTGCTCGCTGGTATTAGCTAGTCGTTCTCTCATAATTTTATGTCGGTCCATTAGTTGACAAAGAACGTTAAAATTGGGGTCTTTTCGGTCAGCCCCATCCATCGACACTCCTCCTATCATCTTTGCCAGGAAAATTTGACGGCACATCGGACATAAACCTTTCAGGGTGTCTTGTTCAAGCCATTTTTGAATGCAATGAAGATGGAAATTATGGGTACAGCCGCCACCTAATACGATGGGACATCCATCACCCGGATATTTACAGTTTGGACATGTGCCATCAAAAGCTACTCGACAAATACCGCAAAGATCATCGGCATAGTTCAGAGACGAAAGGTTCCAATGCCATGACGTGATGCCGTGCCATTCAAGGACGTTGACTTTCATATTGAAAAATTGCAGAGCTTATTTGATAATTACTTTAAACATCAGGATTGCATATGTATGCTTCTTAAGTGGATTTAAATCGACGTTATGTTGGGAATTAATTTAGGTGCTCTTCTGTTGATAGTTAAATCAAAACACAAAATCAAAGCTGCGAAATTTACTGTGCTACCTCTGTTAACTCTTCTTATATACCAAACCTCGAAAAATATCAAATGAATTGCCATCGGGTTGAAGTTCGAGTCTTTGGCCTGTTTCGAAAACTTCTGCAATAAGTAATCCAAAATCAGGCGTAATTCCCTTAATGCGGCAAGTTTTGCCGTGAACTCCATCGGCATCGACTTTGACAATTTGATCACTATGAAACCACCGTTTATAATATAACGGAAGGAATGGTTCAAGCCCAGCATGTTGGAAAACTTTGTAGTAGTTTTCCATCTTATATACCAAATTTGCCAAAAGAATTTCATGTCTATATGGACGCAAAGGATCCAATCCTTTAGCCTTACGAAGTTCATTCATTTTTGCAACCACTATGTTTAGAGATGTGGTTGGAGCTTCATTGGAAACATTAACTCCACCACCCCATACAATATTGAAATGCCCATCCAAGAACTGCGAATTGACAATGGCTCCCGAAACCTTAGCATACTTTTCGTCGTCTCCTTCAACAGTTGGAGCGTTGCTATTGAAGTTGTCATTCAAGCTGGTAAAATACTCTGGCTTCAAGATATAAATGTCGTTAGGCCATTTGAGTTTAACGGGAAGTAAGTGATAGCCTTCACCCAGGTTGCCGTAGTTTAAAATCAGTTCAATTAATGCTAATGAGCACATGTACTGTAAAGTGACTATAATTTTTGTTTGGTTTGGTCCCGAAGGTACTCGGAAAAGTATAGACAGAGCCATGACTCCCTTAGGATTAACCCATTGGTTTCCACCTCGGCCTCTTCCGGCGACTTGGGTAGTAGCAGTGAGAGTCAATCCATGCGGAAGGTATTTGAGCCAACCAGGATTTTTATCTAAGAGCGTATTAGTCGAAGAAACCACTTCTCCATATCCTAACATTGACCCTATTTCTCCTGGCGGAGAGCCATCTCTTTGCCACAATGCCTCTAATTGCAGGAAATATATTTGCATGTTGAAATAAGGAGTAGCTTTAGAATCGGGAAGCTTTTGCGAGGTGAAAACTTTGAAATGCTTAATCGTGCTGTCAGGATCTTGGAAGTCATTATCGTGATCACTAGATTCTAAGAAATAAGTGTGATCGTCTTCGTTTTCATCGTGAAAGCAGAATGTATCATTAGCATCTTCCCAGGAATTTTTATTAATGATATCAAGGTTCTCGGTTATTGCATGCATAGTCTGAATAAGCTTGCTAGGGTTCATATAAGACGACAAATATAGAGGAGTAATTCGAGGAACAGTTATATCTACATTCAGGTTGACTCTAAGTTTCAATTTCAAAAGACACTCCCGAAGAAACAACCTTCTTTCATGATCATGATCCTTTAAGGTATGGATGACCTTATTGAAATTCTCATCGTGTTCCGGCTTCAAAAGAGTAGCATCAAATTCAGGATGAGTTCCCGTAAGTAAGACATCTCCCTTTCCTACCTTACAGTATATGACTGCAGCTTTATCTTTGTCATCATCGAGTAAGGGCAGTTCTTCTTGGTACAGGGCAAGAATTTCGACACCAGAGTAAGAAGAGGCATTTTTGAAATAACCCCCTCCATTATAATAGTTCGTAACTTGATCACTGAGACTTGGAAATACTTGTTGGTTAACTTTCAATGGAGTTGCTCGAGCACCTGCGTGGTTGTTGTAGCAAAATCCTGGATAGACACATCCACGAGCGGTTCCGGGGAAAAATTTAAGCTCTCTAGGGCCTGAAACTTCTTTTTGGGGATCTCCGACTTCAAATTCACATCGTCCTGAAGCATAATAACCTCCAGCGCAAAATCCAATGTATTTACCACCTTTGCGGACAAACTGTGATATTCTTCGATTGCCTTCACCGTTAAACGAATTACAGAATGGAAGGTCTGCTCCACCAGGAACCACAAGTAACGAGGTCTTGTGCATCCATGGATCGTTAAGAATGGACAGTTCAGATACAGATACAACAGCGTAAAAGGGAGACAAGTGTAACCTCAACGACTCAATACAGTGCTTGACACTTTCCGCCGTAGTGCCAGGCCCAGCATAAACCAACACGTTCATGACACGAACTCGTTCAACAAAGGTTGAATGAAAAATAGTTATGATGACTCCGAGTCATATCTTGTATGCAGGCATTAGTCATCCTAGGCGGTAAGTACAACAAACGACACATAATTATACCTGAAATTGCAATTCTAGAGATAATATTAAACCTTGCTGGACCATTACTCTACTGTTGAGTTATATTTTCATAGTTTGAAAAATTGTGGGGTGGGAACATTCTTTAAAAGTTCGCACAGGAGGTGAAAATAAATACTTCATGTCAGAAGTCACTCTTGATCCTACTCCAGGATTTGTTATAAAGACTCGTATCCAGTCTGCCAATGATAAGCTCAAGCATAGTACTAATACCAAAGTCTTTATCAACGTTTGCCATGATAGTCAGGTACCGAAACCAGAAGTTGACTTCGATCCTGAAATTGTCTTTCCCATGATCATAAAAAATGAGTGGGAGATTCCATTGATAGTATCCACAGAAAAACAGACCAAAGATAAAAAGGGAGTGCCATCATTTGTATACGATTGCTGTATTAACAACGTCTGTTTCCAATGGTGCCAAGTTAACCTCGATTTACGGAACATTTTGATGGAGTGGTGCGTCGAAGCTGTTGAACTTCTATATGAGATGGAACTTGATCCAAATTATTCCATCCCTAAAATGCTTTCAAAGGGCGAATTGTACCCTACAAAAGTTCCAAAGCAAGAATTGCATGAGAGTAATCTACAGAAGAAATTTAAAGAACTAAAGTCAAATGAAACGTTGGGGCTTCTAGAGGAATTGAAGTCTAAGGATGACGAAAATGAAAATGGTGTTTTACCCGATCTACGAAATATTGACGCAGTACCAATAGAAAATAAGGGAAAATTACTTATAGAGGAGATTGAAGATATGAATATTAGTCAACCATCGAAAACACAACCAACTAAGTCTCAGTCTCGTAACCAAAGTATAGTGGTTGATTTTCGGGTTAGTTTTCAGAAACTAAGTGGTTCAAAGCATACTCTTGCGCTTCAAATTTCCAGCGGTATTCAAGACGATCTTTCTAATAAATTGAGCCTTAATTGGAACCAGCAGCAACAACACCTTAGGTTAGAAATAATGGCGCCATATACTATCACCGAATCAAAAAACTATATGGATATACCAGTACCATCTCTACCGTTGGCTGCTAGCATATGCAGCTTCTACTCGAAGCGTGAAAGGTGCCTCTATGTATTTATATAACAATTGAACATTTGTCGCCGAACACCGGCGACTAGATCTCCAATTTTCGTTCCTAACTGGGGTAGTTCCGTCGAGCGTTTGACAGGAGCGTTCCGATGCGCTCGGATAGAGAAAAATCCGACTAGCGCGATACGGAACCACTTACCGATTTGGGACAAGCCGCCGGTGCGACTTATCCTATTGCTGGGGTATAAACCACTGGGATCACCTCAAGGAAGCTCCATTGGAGGTAATATACGTCCAGTTAGTGTTGTGCTCGTAATCATAAAACACAACTATCCCCCATTGCTTGCATAGAATACCCATCATCACCATATACATTCTTCATATTCGCATAGCATGAGCACTTCTCACTTACTTTCGCCAGAGATCATTACTGAAGAGCGAGGAAGGCAACCCTATGGTGCCGTATTGGATCATCTGAAGAATCAGAGTAACATATACGATGAAGAACTCTCTGGTTCCGGCTCCGATTCTGGCGATGAACTGGGATCCAAATCAGAGTTGCAACAAGTGCTCGGGTCATCGGGCCCTCTAGTACTCACCTTTTTTCTCCAATACTTACTTTCCATTACTTCCATGTATGCATCCGGCAAACTTGGCCCGAAGGAATTGGCTGCCGCTAGTTTAGCCATTTGTACATTTAATATTACTGGTCTTGCCGTATACCAAGGAATGGCCACCAGTCTTGATTCTTTCTGCTCTCAGGCTTACGGATTTGGCAATTTGCATCATGTTGGTGTGTATTTCCAAAGATGTGCTCTTATGACGTTATGTCTTACCGTGTTCCCTCTCAGTTTCATTTGGTGGTTCTCAGGTTCTATTTTGAACGCTTTAGTCCCGGATCCAGAATTAGCATTCTTGAGTCAAAAGTTTTTGAGATGGCTAATCTTGGGAGCACCAGGACTTGTATTCTTCGAAACTGGAAAAAGATTCTTACAGGCTCAACAAATATTCAATGCTGGTACATATATTTTGATTGTAGCCGTTCCTGTTAATTTTGTTATTCATTGGCTTCTTGTTTGGCATCCAACTACAGGACTTGGATTCATTGGAGCTCCTATTGCCATTTCCATCACCTACTGGATCATTCCCTTTTTGATGCTCGGATACGTCTTCTTTATTGACGGCAAACAATGTTGGGGTGGTCTTGACTTGCGTAAGGCCTCTATAAACTGGATCCCTATGCTTAAACTTGCGCTTCCAGGCGTCATCATGGTTGAAGCTGAGTACTTGGCCTTTGAGATCTTAACCGTATTTGCTGCTCTGTTCGGTACTGATGCATTAGCCGCACAATCTATTGCATCTAATGTTGCCGCGTTGACTTTCCAACTTCCATTTGCCATTTCTGTAGCGGTTTCAACCAGAGTTGGCCAATTGGTCGGAATGAAGCAAATTAGATCTGCTCAGTATGTGGTTGCCTTATCGTTCGTCTTGGCTATGTGCACTGCTCTCATTAACTTCTCCATTTTCTTCTTTGGAAGAGGCCTAATTGCTAATCTTTTTACGACTTCGGAGTCGGTGTTGAAGATTGCAAATGTAATATTGGTATTGACTGCCATAAACCAACTTTCTGATTCTTTCAATGTCTTGGCCGCTGGAGTCTTAAGAGGCCAAGGAAGACAAAAAATTGGCTCAATTTTAAATCTTGTGTCATACTACGTTATCGCTCTTCCTATTGGATACTTCTTAGCATTCTCTAAGAACATGAAACTTAGTGGACTTTGGACCGGTTTAATTTTGGGTGTATTCCTGCTTGCCGTATCACAATCTTACTGTATATATCGTAGCAACTGGGACAAAATCATCATTGACTCTTACAAGAGACATGACCATTAGAAATCGATAATTAGCTAATGCATCCCTTATACATATAAATCCGTAGTTATTCCATAAAAGTTGCAGCCATCTCAACGAGATGCTCATCGCATAATTTATGCAGGAATGCTCATAGATATTTTTTTAATCTAATCTTTAGTGGTCAAATCATGCCTCCGAGAAAGAAGTTCGATAAGAAGTCATCGAAGACATATTCTGTAGTTCATCGTGCACATGATGACTCCTTGTATTATGATGATGACGCTTCGAGACATGTGCTTGTCCCTGTAGAAAACTCGAAAAAAGGATCGCAACCTCCATCTAAAAAGATTTATTCGGCCACTGATCTTGAAAAGACAATTGGTAAAGAAGCTGTAGAGAAAATCAGAAATAATGAAGGCTTGGCAGCACAATATGGTGTCTATTTTGATGACTCCAAGTACGATTATATGCAACATTTAAAGCCAATCGGTGAGACTCCGGATGCTGTGTTCATCGGTGCAAATGAAGAAAAACCAAAACAGTCCAAGAATATAGAAGACCTCTTCCGCGACCAATTACCATCGGAAAGGACCAGAAAAGCTGAGACCGTACTTGAAGACATTCCTAAAGAATTTCAAGGATTTAATCCAGACTTGGACCCTAGACTTCGGGAGATTCTTGATGCCCTTGACGATGAGGCTTATATCGACGAAAACCAACAAGAAGGCGAGGATGATGTTTTTGCACAGTTACTTGGTTCAGGAGAATTGGAGGATGAGGACGAATTTTACTATGGATCTGACGTACCAGAAGACGAATACGACGAATGGGACCTTGACAACTACGAAGAAGAATACGCCAAATACGATTCTTATGAGGAACAGGAGATACCATATAATGAAGGAGAAGCACCGGAAGACTCAGTGAATGATGGCGCTTTAGCGTCTACTGCATGGCAAAAGGACTTTCAGAAGTTTAAGGCCGATACAAAGAACAAGACTAATGACTGGGATTCCGATGACGACTTTGACGATGAGGAGGACCAACATGAAGAGCAAGACACGTTGCCAGATTTACCTAATGCCAACAATCTTAAATCTTCTAAGAAGATTTCAAAGACCAAGCAGAGAAAGAAGAAAGGTGCCATGACTGACACTTCTTCATTCTCTATGTCTTCATCGGCTCTTTTCAGGACGGAAGGACTTACATTACTTGACGACAGATACGAACAACTTACAAAGCAATATGATCAAGATGAGGATGATAACTACGAACAATTTGACATGAATAAGGAGAGAAGCGACTTCGATTCCATGTTGGATGATTTCCTTGACAACTACGATTTAGAGAAAGGAGGTCGGAAACTTGTAAAAAAGGACCCTGTTCAGAAAAGAATACAAGAGGCTGCAGATTCAGTCTCAAGAGGTAAAGCCGCCGCTAATAGAAGAAAGAAAGCTCAACTGCTGGTCAATAAGTTGGGCGGTTCATTAGCCTCGTTAGATATCAAGTAATGAGATTTAAGCGATGTCTGGTTTATACACGACCATCTTCTCACCAAAAAATTTCATTAATGAGGTCAGGAGAGGCAACCATAACATCCACCGGCGTGCACTAATCGAACTACCTTCGTCCTACAGCGCAAGATAGAGCTCTACTTGATTGAGGTGTATATTATACTTCGTACAGGATATATTGATAGATAAACGAATAATCAAGATTCGGACGGCACGTAACGTTTGGTTATTTTTATTACTATCCGTTTTATTTGGCTTCGGTAGCTACTATTTCGTGCAACCAACATCATCGAAAGCTATGTCCATTCCAAACCCTGTGAACTCGGTGTCCAAGGTGTATGCTGATGTTTTAGCATCAAAACCGCAATCATACTGGGACTATGAGAACATAAATATCAAGTGGAATTCTCAGGATAACTATGAAATTATAAAGAAATTAGGCAGAGGAAAGTACTCTGAAGTCTTCTTGGGTGTAGATCTTATCAAAGGAGAGAAATGTGTCATCAAAGTGTTGAAACCCGTCAAGAGAAAGAAGATAAAGAGAGAAATTTCTATTTTGAAAAACTTAGACGGTCCTAACATTATTGGTTTATTTGATATTGTTAGAGAACCTCAGCTGAAAACTCCCGGCTTAATTTTTGAGCATGTCAACAATATTGACTTCCGTACGTTATATCAATCGTTCACTGATCACGATATTCGTTTCTACATGTATGAGTTGTTGCGGGCATTAGACTATTCACATTCCATGGGAATTATGCATCGAGATGTCAAGCCTCATAATGTTATGATAGATCACGAAAGAAAAATTTTACGATTAATTGACTGGGGCTTGGCCGAGTACTATCATCCTGGTACTGAATATAATGTGAGAGTTGCCTCTAGATACTTCAAAGGACCTGAATTATTGGTTGACTTCCGACTCTATGACTACTCGCTTGACTTGTGGTCACTTGGTTGTATGTTGGCGGCCATGGTATTTAAGAAGGAACCATTCTTCCACGGAAAGTCGAATACTGATCAGTTAGTCCAGATTGTTCGAGTATTAGGCTCCGATGATTTGCACAAATATTTACAGAAATATGGCCTTGTGTTGAGTGATGAGTATGAAGATTTAGGGTACTATAATAGGAGGCCATGGAAGAGATTCATCAATGAGCATAACCAACATCTTGTTTCTGAAGAGTTGCTCGATTTTATCGACCACTTGTTGAGATACGATCATCAAGAGCGCTTAACCGCCAAAGAAGCCATGGCTCATCCATATTTTGACCCAGTACGTCCTAAGTAATAAATTTTTATTGTAAAATGAGAGTAGAATGAAAAGAACCACTTCATGAACGTTATTTTGTTCGCTGTACGCAGCAATGATATATTTACTCTATAGATTCAATTCATTATTTCGCAAAATTTAATAATTTTGAATACTAATACATATGAATAAGTACCTGTTGAAGCTGAGTAGCCATTCAGATAATACCCAAGATTACAGAAATTTTACATTTTGTTTAGCTGACTACATGACTTTAGATAAGTGGTAGTTTCTCATTGCATCTTACTTAGTGAAAGTTGCAAAAATATAAAAAAAAAAAAGTAAATGATCCAACATTCTATATCCAAACTAAAAACTTAGGTTTATCGCAAATATATACATACTTTCTAATTACCAGAAGCCCTTAATATATATGAAACTTAATCCATCAAACTAATCACGCCCATAAGAATTCTACCGACATCGATGGAACCTTCGACATACGGATTCCTGCATAACGATTCTTCACCACGACTGTAGAGAGGTAAGTACTTATAAAAGCCGAAGCCAATTGTACCTTGAACCGCAAACAAGACATATTCAGTGACAATGCCCAACTCCAAAGTATTTTTTGACATTACCTGCGACGGTGAGGACAAGGGCCGGGTGGTGTTTGAATTGTTCAACGATGTAGTTCCTAAGACCGCCGAGAACTTCAGAGCCTTATGTACTGGAGAGAAGGGCAACTCTCCAAAGTCCAACAAGCCCCTCCACTACAAGGGATCCATCTTCCACCGTGTTATCAAGGACTTCATGTGTCAAGGTGGTGATTTCACTCATGGATCCGGTATTGGGGGTGAATCGATCTATGGCGAGAAGTTTGAGGACGAGAACTTCGAATTGGTTCACGATAAACCTTTCTTGCTTTCTATGGCAAATGCTGGCCCCAACACCAATGGATCCCAATTCTTTATCACCACTACCCCAACTCCACACTTAAATGGAAAGCACGTAGTTTTCGGTAAGGTGATCGAAGGTAAATCTGTGGTTCGTTCATTGGAAAGATGTGAAAAGGGAGAGAACGACAAACCAGTCCAGGACTGGATAATTAAAGATTGTGGTGAATTGGATGCCGAATATAAACCCAAAGCTTCCGGTACCGACGATGGTACTGGTGATATATATGAAGAAATCTTGAGTGATAACGACAACATCGATGTCAATGATCCTGCCTCAGTATCGGGAGCAGTAGCGAAATTGAAGGAGATCGGTACTGAGCTTCTTAAGAAGGGTGACCTCTCAAAGTCTCTCTCCAAATACATGAAAGGTGCTAACTTCTTGGAAGAGTATAAACCTCACGACTTGTCATCTGATGAGTTGTCGACACTTAACAACCTTAAGTTCTCATGCCACTCTAATGCTGCTTTAGTGGCCCTCAAGTTGAATAACGGTAAGGCAGCCTCTCAGAACGCTGCGAGTGCCCTCGAAGCTGAGGGAATTGACGACAAGTCAAAGGCGAAAGCTTATTACAGAAAGGGAAGTGGCTATTTGCTTTTGAAGAATGAAGATGAGGCTAAAGATGCATTTGAGAAGGCCATGGCACTTGCCCCAAATGACGCTGCCATAGTAAAGGGATTACAAGATGTCAAAGATTCAATCAAGAAGAGAAAGGAGAAACAAAAGAAGGCTATGTCTAAGTTCTTCAACTAGGATTCATTCGACGATTGGAGAGGAAAAATTGATGCTCGGAAGGTTGAAGGTTGTTGGTTGCTGCATTGCAGAAGTTGAATAATTAAGAGAGACATAGATTATATCACCAACTTTAGCCGCCTCAAGAAGCATATGTAATTTTTACATTTTCAATGTATTCTAGACTATGAAATCAAAATTACACTTCTCAAACGTAGTTATTAATACTTTAATTATGATCCTAGAAAGTCAATTGCTTCTTCTTGGCAACAGTTATGACATATATCTTGCTGGACCGTGTCGTCGTGATATGCCGGTTAGCGTCAAGTTGGTCTCACATTTACAGCTGGCTGAAATATTGCATTAGTCATGCGACTACTGAACAACTCATTCTTCACAGCTGTAGACATCTAAATATGGATCATGAATGTAAATTAGATAGAGACTTTTTCTGGACCAGAGTAGGCGTATATCGTACTTATATATACTGCATCAATCCATCAAGCATATGATAACCTACTCCCACTTCCTGCGCGTAAATTTCAGACCGTTGAAAATTTGTCGCCACAACACCAACTGAAAATTGACAAATCTCGTTGTCTGTGTACACTTAACCCCACACCCTAATACATCCACGATCGGCGTATACTAGCTATTTGTTGATCAATACATTTACCCCCAAAGTAAACCTATCTTTTTATTCATTTCGGAGTTCCATACGCCTTCTGGTTCTGAAACGAGAAGATCCCCTTTGGTTGACCCGGTTTAAGTGTTGAGCACTCATTAATTTGATTGCTACAGTTCGTTAACGTTACAGTTCCCTGTGTTCGTTATCTAACCCAGCGGATTAAACAATATTGGTTGTGACCGATTCTAAGTATTCCTATAATCGACTTACCATATATTGATATCCGAAGAATTTCATTGGTATTATCCCATTAATTCCCAGACAATTGTATTTTTTTTCCAGTTAGCATTTTTTCATTTTCCTCCTTGTTTTATAAATAAAAGGATTCGTCCAGTATAAAAAAAAAAGATTAATAGACTATCATGAGTCGGCAGTTTCCTCATTCCAGTGCTCCCCTCCGCTCAGTGAAGGAAGTACAATTTGGATTGTTGTCTCCAGAAGAGATCCGTGCTATTTCCGTAGCCAAGATAGAGTATCCCGAAACAATGGATCAAGCCACGAAGCGTCCTCGTGATGGTGGTTTGAACGATCCTCGTTTAGGTTCCATTGATAGAAATTTCAAGTGTCAAACCTGTGGTGAAGACATGGCTGAATGCCCTGGTCACTTCGGCCACATAGAGTTAGCAAAGCCAGTATTCCACATTGGTTTCATCAGTAAGATCAAGAAAGTTTGCGAGAGTGTTTGTATGCATTGTGGTAAGTTATTGTTGGATGAATCGAACCCAGCCATGGCCCAGGCCATCAAAATCAGAGACCCTAAGAAACGTTTTAATGCGGTGTGGAACTTATGTAAGGGTAAAATGATCTGTGAGGCCGACATTTTGCAAGAAGACGCTAATGATCCTACAGCTCCACCTAAGGTTACTTCCAGAGGAGGATGTGGTCATACCCAACCCACTGTTCGTAAGGATGGTCTTAAATTATGGGGAACCTGGAAGCAGAATAAGAACTTCGACGAACAGGAGCAGCCCGAACGTCGTCTTTTGACACCATCCGAAATCTTGAATGTGTTCAAGCACATTAACAGCGTAGACTGCGTAAGATTAGGATTCAATGAAGATTACGCGAGACCTGAGTGGATGTTAATCACAGTTCTCCCTGTTCCTCCACCTCCAGTGAGACCATCTATTGCCTTTAATGACACTGCCAGAGGTGAAGATGATTTGACCTTTAAGTTGGCTGACGTGATCAAGGCAAATATTAATGTACAAAGATTGGAAATGGATGGTTCCCCACAACACGTCATCAGTGAGTTTGAGGCATTACTTCAATTCCATGTCGCAACCTATATGGATAACGATATTGCTGGTCAGCCGCAGGCGCTTCAAAAGACTGGTCGTCCCATCAAGTCCATCAGAGCTAGACTCAAGGGAAAAGAAGGTAGATTGAGAGGTAATTTGATGGGTAAGCGTGTAGACTTCTCTGCACGTACAGTAATTTCTGGTGACCCTAACCTTGATTTGGATCAAGTCGGTGTGCCAATATCCATTGCTAGAACCTTGTCATATCCCGAGATTGTAACTCCATATAACATCCACAAATTGACCGAGTACGTTCGTAATGGACCCAATGAGCATCCAGGTGCAAAGTATGTTATTCGTGACACTGGTGACCGTATTGATTTACGTTACAACAAGCGTGCTGGTGACATTGCTCTTCAATATGGATGGAAAGTTGAGCGTCATTTGATGGACGATGATCCCGTCTTGTTTAACCGTCAACCATCTTTGCATAAGATGTCTATGATGTGTCACAGAGTCAAAGTGATGCCTTATTCGACATTCAGATTGAATTTGTCGGTCACTTCGCCCTATAATGCCGATTTCGATGGTGATGAAATGAACTTGCATGTACCACAATCTCCTGAAACCAGAGCTGAGTTATCAGAAATTTGTGCTGTACCATTACAAATTGTCTCTCCCCAATCGAACAAGCCGGTTATGGGTATCGTGCAGGACACGTTATGTGGTATTCGTAAGATGACGCTTCGTGACATCTTTATTGAGTACGATCAAGTTATGAACATGCTTTACTGGATTCCTGACTGGGATGGAGTAATTCCTCCGCCAGCAGTAGTTAAGCCTAAACCTATGTGGACAGGTAAGCAATTATTGTCTATGGCTATTCCAAAGGGTATTCATATTCAACGTCTTGATGGAGGCACCAGTATGTTGAGTCCAAAGGATTCTGGTATCTTGATTGTAGATGGTGAGATCATGTTTGGTGTAGTTGACAAAAAGACTGTAGGTGCCACTAGCGGTGGTTTAATTCACACAGTTATGAGAGAAAAGGGCCCTCAGGTATGTGCTAAGTTATTCAGTGCTATTCAGAAGGTTGTCAATTACTGGCTTTTGCACAATGGTTTCTCAATTGGTATAGGTGATACTATTGCCGATTCTGATACTATGAAGACGGTTACTTCTACTATTGAAGAGGCCAAACAAAAAGTCCAAGAGATTATCCTTGATGCACAAAAGAATCAGTTAGAGCCTGAACCTGGTATGACTTTGCGTGAGTCCTTCGAGCACAATGTTTCCCGTGTTTTGAATCAGGCTCGTGATACTGCCGGTCGTTCCGCCGAAATGAACTTGAAAGATTTGAACAACGTGAAGCAAATGGTGGTTTCTGGTTCCAAGGGTTCTTTTATTAATATTTCCCAGATGTCAGCGTGTGTGGGTCAGCAAATTGTTGAAGGTAAGCGTATTCCATTCGGTTTCGCTGACAGATCTTTGCCACATTTCAGTAAGGACGATTATTCTCCAGAGTCGAAAGGTTTTGTGGAAAACTCTTACTTGAGAGGATTGACTCCTCAGGAGTTTTTCTTCCACGCTATGGCCGGTAGAGAAGGTCTTATTGATACCGCTGTGAAAACAGCCGAAACTGGTTATATTCAACGTAGATTGGTCAAAGCATTGGAAGATATTATGGTTCATTACGACGGTACTACCAGAAATTCTTTGGGAGATATCATCCAGTTCGTCTATGGTGAAGATGGTGTTGACGGAACTCAAGTAGAATCGCAATCTGTTGACGTGATCCCTGGAAGTGATGAGTCATTCGAGAAGAGATATCGTGTTGATGTGTTAGATTCTGAAAAGGGCATCCGTGAATCCTTGTTGGAGTCAGGCAAAGAAATCCGCGGAGACGTCAACTTGCAAAGAGTGTTGGACGAAGAGTACAAACAGCTTTGTGAGGATCGTCGTTACTTAAGAGAGGTATGTTTCACTAATGGTGACTACACCTGGCCATTACCTGTAAACTTGCGTCGTATTATCCAGAACGCTCAACAACTTTTCCACGGTGGACGTCATAAGGCTTCTGACTTGCGTTTGGATGAAGTCGTTCATGGTGTTCAGGAACTTTGTAAGAAGTTGTATGTCATTAGAGGAGATACTCCATTGGTCAAAGAGTCTCAAGAGAATGCAACTCTTTTATTCCAATGTCTCTTGCGTTCTCGTTTGGCTACAAGAAGAGTTATTGAAGAGTTCAAGTTAAATAGAATGTCGTTCGAGTGGGTCATGGGTGAAATTGAGACTCAGTTCCAGAAATCTCTTGTTCACCCAGGTGAGATGGTGGGTGTTATTGCTGCTCAATCAATTGGTGAACCAGCTACCCAGATGACGTTGAATACTTTCCATTATGCTGGTGTGTCTTCTAAGAACGTGACTTTGGGTGTTCCTCGTTTGAAGGAAATCCTTAACGTTGCCAAGAATATCAAAACTCCTGCTCTTACAGTGTACTTGGAGAAAGATATCGCTGCCGACATTGAGAAGGCCAAGGTCGTTCAATCAGCAATTGAACATACTACTTTGAAGAATGTTACGGCTGCAACTGAGATTTTCTACGATCCTGATCGTCGTAGTACTGTAATTGAAGAGGACTACGATACTGTGGAGGCTTACTTCGCCATTCCTGATGAAAAGGTTGAGGAGCTGATCGAAAAACAATCCCCATGGTTGCTCCGTCTTGAATTGGACAGAGCTAAGATGTTGGATAAACAGTTGACTATGGCTCAAGTCGCTGAAAAGATCTCTCAGAATTTTGGCGAGGATTTGTTTGTTATTTGGTCTGACGATACAGCTGATAAATTGATCATTCGTTGTCGTGTCGTCCGTGATCCTAAATCTTTGGACGAAGAAGCGGATGCTGAGGAAGATCAAATATTGAAGCGTATCGAGGCTCACATGTTAGAGTCAATTTCATTGAGGGGTATTTCTGGTATTACAAGAGTGTTCATGATGCAACATAAGCGTAGTACTCCTGATGCTTCTGGTGAATTCAAGCAAGGTCAAGAGTGGGTCCTTGAAACTGATGGTGTTAATTTGGCTGATGTTATGGCTGTTCCTGGTGTTGATGCTTCTAGAACCTACTCCAATAACTTTATTGAGATTTTATCGGTGTTGGGTATTGAGGCCACTAGACTGGCTTTATTTAAGGAAATTCTTAACGTCATTGCTTTCGATGGTTCTTATGTCAACTACAGACACATGGCTCTTTTAGTCGATGTCATGACTGCCAGAGGCCATTTGATGGCCATTACTCGTCATGGTATTAACAGAGCCGATACTGGTGCGTTAATGAGATGTTCTTTCGAAGAAACTGTTGAAATCTTACTTGAGGCTGGTACTGCCGCAGAGTTGGATGACTGCCATGGTATTTCAGAAAATGTTGTTCTTGGACAATTGGCTCCATTAGGTACCGGTGCCTTTGATGTTATGGTAGATGACAAGATTTTGCAATCTTCTCCATCTAACGTTGCCGTAGGTGCTGCTGCCGGAGTTTCTGCTTATGCTGAAGATGGTGGTGCTACTCCATATCGAGAGTACGACATGGAGGACGATAAGATTCAATTTGAGGAAGGTGCTGGATTCTCTCCTATCCATACTGCCCCAGTGAATGACGGATCCGGAGCATTGACCGCTTATGGTGGACAACCAGGATCTCCATCTCCTACATCACCTTTCTCATATGGTGCCACTTCTCCTGGTTATGGAGGTGCTTCTCCAGGTTATGGCGTTACTTCACCAACCTACTCGCCTACATCTCCAAGCTACAGTCCTACTTCACCATCATATTCACCAACGTCACCTTCATACTCTCCTACTTCTCCAAGTTACAGTCCTACGTCTCCGCTGTACTCACCTACATCTCCATCTTACAGCCCCACGTCGCCAAGTTATAGTCCAACTTCGCCATCGTACAGCCCTACGTCGCCAAGTTATAGTCCAACTTCGCCTTCTTACAGCCCCACGTCGCCAAGTTACAGTCCAACTTCGCCTTCATACTCCCCTACATCACCCTCTTATTCGCCAACTTCGCCAAGTTATAGTCCTACTTCGCCATCGTACTCTCCTACATCGCCTTCTTACTCGCCAACTTCGCCAAGTTACAGCCCTACATCTCCATCATACTCACCAACGTCGCCATCATATTCACCAACTTCCCCACAGTACTCTCCAACGTCTCCACAGTACTCGCCAACATCCCCCCAATACTCACCAACATCTCCTCTGTATTCTCCACGTTCCCCTCTGTACTCGCCAGAAGGTGAAAAGAAAGATGAACAGTAAAATATCGAAATTAGTTTATATATATTATAAATATACAATGGTGTCAGAAAGTTGTTTAGTACGTAGATTATTTTCGCAGTGCGATGAGCATATCGATACAATGTCTAAGAATAGTAGGGCTGGTTCCAACTCACTCAAGGAGTCTGATAGAAAACGAAAGCAAGTATTTAAACCTGTGCTTGACAATGCATTCACCCAATCGACTGTTTGGCCGTTTGTAAAGCCCGAAGTTGGCGCTACAGCCGTTGATTTACTAGATCATCTTCTCCGTCCCATTGGCAAACACCTCACAATACAGAAGCAAGCCAAACATGCATCTCAAATTAAGCCAGTATCAACAGATATACCGCGTATCCAATCTAATGTTACTGTTGGGTTTAACTCTACCATAAAAGCCCTCGAGCAGCAAGCAAAGCTTGGTGAAAAAAATCGTAAAGCTAAATCTATGAAACCGCCTCCAGAAGACTTCATAAAATATGTTTTTGTAACCAAATTCGACATAACCCTGGCCCTTATACTACAGCCCTTCCCAGTACTAAGCTATACAGCATCATGGTCTCCGGAAGAAAGGGTCAAGTTGGTCCAACTCCCTAGAGGAAGCATGGAACGACTTTCCAAGGCTTTAGCTAGAGATAATTCAGGCATAATAGGGGTTCGAGGAGGATTGGAAGAGGCAAAGGCATTGTACGACTTGATAGATGAGAGTATACTGGATATAGAAGTTCCATGGCTCGTAGGCTACTTGAGCCAAGACCAATCAAGTAGTGGATTCTTCTGTCCTCCCAGAATCAAAATGATAGCGACTACAGCACCTATACTATCAAAAAATAATAACAATAATAACAAGAAGAAAGCTCAGAAAGACACAAAGGAAAAAGCTAACGATCAGGAATCTAAATAAGTACATCACTAATGTAAATATTCTAATAAATTAATTCTTGGTGAAGTCTTCAACTTATCGCGCGTTCGCGTAATTTTCATTTCAATCACCTACGAATACCATGCCCAACTTAGCCCTTTCTTTAGAACTTCCTTGGGTCGAAAAGTACCGTCCACACAAACTAGATGATATTGTTGGCAATGAAGAGACTGTAGAACGACTCAAGATAATAGCGCAAGATGGTAATATGCCCCACATGATTATCTCTGGTCTTCCAGGTATTGGCAAAACTACTTCGATTCATTGCCTAGCCCTCGAATTGTTAGGAAAAGACTTGTATGATCAAGCAACTTTGGAGTTAAATGCATCAGATGATAGAGGAATTGACGTGGTAAGAAACAAAATTAAACAATTTGCTCAAACAAAAATTCTGCTTCCTCCAGGCAGACATAAGATCATTATTTTAGACGAAGCAGACTCAATGACTCCCGGCGCTCAGCAAGCCTTAAGAAGAACAATGGAAATATACTCTAACACTACCAGATTTGCGTTTGCATGCAATCAATCCACTAAAATTATCGAACCGTTGCAATCAAGATGTGCCATTTTAAGGTATAATAAGTTGAGTGATGATCAAGTATTGTCCCGCTTATTAGAAATTACAAAGGCAGAAGATGTCAAGTATAATTCCCTGGGATTGCAAGCATTAATATTCACTGCTGAAGGAGATATGAGACAAGCTATCAACAATTTACAAAGTACCGTTGCTGGCTTTGGTTTCGTGGACGACGTCAATGTCTTCAAGATTGTTGACCAGCCACATCCGTTGGTTATTCGTAAGATCTTAAGTAGCTGCTGTCTTAAAGAGGGCCAGGGTGACATTGACGAAGCGCTTCAATTGTTGGACACGTTATGGGTCAAAGGATATTCAGCGATCGACATTGTAACTCTGTGCTTCAAAGTTGCGAAAACCATGCCTGGCCTTAATGAACAAAAGAGACTCGAAATTATCAAAGAAATAGGTTTAGTCCATATGAGAGTGCTTGAAGGAGTAGCTACATATTTACAGGTTTGTGGTTTATTAGCCAAAATATGTACCATATAGAATTAATGGTAATGATTTATTACGTTTGTTTGTAGGCGTTGCAAAGCATCTCAAAGTGCTTAACATGTTCGTGAATGAGGTCATTAATTTCATCACCTTGTACAACTTCATTGTTTAAGATGTTGATAACCAAGAAGTAGTTGTTATACAAGAAGATCTCCTTTTCAGTCGTCTTCAGTTTTCCTGCAAACAACTGGTTGCTCATTCTTGTAAGAGTGCTCTCAAAGTCATTCTCTAATCGATTAATTGATGTCAGAAGTGGCTCTCCCCTAAAACTTTGCTCTTTATCTGGAGGTGCTGCTAGTTTTAAAAGTCCCAGCAAGAAATGAGCGAATTGCTGGGTAACTGGCATAGGAGCCATAGCGGATTCTGAGAATTTTATTCCTTGTACTCTCATATTAACTGTTTTCATAGCCTCACAGTTAATGTCAATTGCCCTAGTAAATTGAGGCCAGATTAGCAAAAGAAGTGAATTTAAGTGATTATCGACCACGGGAATATGAAACTGGTTGCGAAGCATCAACTGTTCACTTTGAATGATTCTAATCATCAAGAGAAATCCAAAAGCATCACAAGAACTCGAACTTGAACCTGAAAGTACGCGCGAAGTTGAACTACCTGAAAGCCCACGGGGCAAGGATTGCAGCTGTTTCAGTAAGAGCCAAGTCACGAAATCTTTGCCCATTGCAAAGACATCATCAAACATAAAGTGGGGCCAGTCCTTCTTCAACTCATCATCATCCGATCCACGTTTATAAAGTCTGGAGAGCGGTTCAAACTTTTCGTTTCCTTTATGAAAGAATTCGACCATGAACAAATATTCCACAACCACATTGTCCACAAGAGCAACACACCACTGATTGAATACAAATTCTAGCCAATACGAAAATGGTGTAGTTTCTGCTATTTGTGATGGGATGGCCTTTACCGGTTTCTCGGAATTCCTTCTATTTTGAATTATCTCTATTCTTTTATCCATGGACAGGTTATAATCATTCATAGTCATTCTAGGAGTTGGGTTATGCAGAGGGGGTTGTAAAGTGTTACTAGATCCCCAACCCTTGAGCCCAAACATACCGGCCTTATCATCGGTTATCGAGACAGAACTTCCAAGCACAATTGATGAGTCAATGTGATGAATATTGAGTTTTTCAAGGGCATATAAGTATTTGGCAAATCGAGTCTTATAGTACCACTTCATGGTGTAAATATAGGCTAATTGAAGTTCATTAGCTAGATCTTCATGATGATTCGACAAAAAAATGTAGGTTTCTTTTAATTGTAAGAGATCCTTTTGCACTATTTGCGAGGACTGACCAACTGTGGTGGATCGAAGCAGCTTAATCTTGGAAATCATGAAATCACGAACACGTTCTACACACTTTTCCGTAAGCAACAGAATACCAGATTTAAGTTCTGCAAATGCATTCGATTCCGCATATATTGGATTTGCTGCAGATTTGCCAGATTCTACGCCTTCAATCAATGATTTTTTTTCGTTAAGGAAACGAATGTTTTCTAACCAGTCTATATTAACTGGTTCTGAAGTAATTGATTTTACGACTGAGGGAGGAATCATGAGATCGAGTATTATAGGATTTAATTGCTCAGTGGTAGACTTCTGAATCAGGAGATTTGAAGATAATTGTGTCAGCTGTTGTTGTAAAAGCTGAAGACTCGCCGAAAGCCGTTCAAGTTCGTCTCCGAAATTATATAACATGGACTCTACTGGGGCTAACTGAGCACGCTGTAAGACAATTCCATCTTTAAAAGAAGCAAACCGCTCATTAAGAGCCTGGAGTTGAGTGTCAGAAAGATTGGACCATAATCGGGACTTATTGTTGGCCTGCTCCGTTCGAATTTGGCTTAGACTTGGCTGTTTTGTATTGGATAAATATGCATTAAGATTGGCCAATTCCGTGTATTGCTTTGTAGTTTTTGACGACTCACCATCTTGGGGTCCCAGTGGTTGCCCCAGATGCAACGGTAGAATACCTGTTAATGTGTCGAGGCCTGCCATCCTACTGTGGGGACAATCAAATGAAATAATATATTCAGTGCGCGCTATCGATTTACTGATTCATGGTTAGTTGGGAACATGAAACTGGAGAAGAGGAACAAAACTATAGCGAGAATTTATTCCAGACCCCAAGACGGCTGATTCAATTGACAGGTGCTCAACAGCAGATTGTAGATTTTCCAGCAGATTATGGAACGTTGCTACTGGTTGTTGCCGGGCCTGGTACTGGTAAAACTAAGACGTTGGTATCGCGCCTTGCCAAACTCACCCAGTCATTGCATCCGTCTGAGATTCTAGTATTAAGTATGGCCAATAGGTCAGTGAACTCGATACGTGATACCCTAGACGATATAGTAGGAACTGATCGAGCTAGGGCTATTGACGTCATGACATTTCATTCTTTTTGCAACTTGTTAATCGAAGAAAATGGAGTAGATATGCCCAAAAACACGTCAAAGGCAATGCTCGTAGACGACATTGCTTGGAAAAGCTTTTTTTCCATATTTCTGGATAGGCAGATGCTATTGCAGCTGCCGGTGTCAATAACTCCAACGGTACTCGAACGTATAGTTATGTCTATTCGATTGGGTTCTTCAATTAAAGAACAAGCATCAAAATTTCATGTCAAGGAAACATATATTGAACAAGTGATAAAATATTTGGATTCTAACGGTATTATTCGATATCACGACTTAATCTTAAATGCGTTGCAGCTAATGGCAGATTCACGCCAAATACCCCGACTTTTAAATTATAAAGCCGTTATCGTTGACGAATTCCAGGATATGTATCCTCAATTACTTAAAGTAGTAAAAGCAGTAGTTGAATATCCAACGATTGACTCACCCAATAGTTCAAAGCATCTAACGATCGCTGGTGATCCTAATCAAACAATTTATGAATTCCTAGGTTCGAAACCAAGTTTGATGTCTGAGATAAGCGACAATTTAAATGCTCTAGTTACTGTAATGCCTCTTAATGAGTCATTTCGATGTTCATCAGAGATATTAGACGTTGCTACGTCTGTTGGAGTAAGCTGTCAAGAATCACATTGGCCCATGTCCCTTACTTCTCACAAAACCAAAGGCATTAAACCTATCCTAGCTGTTCACAAAACGACTGATAATGAACATAAATTCATTGCTTCGGAGATTACCAGACTCATATGTTATCTGGGCGGTATGTTAAAACCATCTGATTTTCTCATCCTTGCAAGGTCAAATAAAGAATTGAGTCAGTTACATCACACTTTGCTGAAGGACTTTGGCTACAAATGTAATAGATTCTCACTGTCTGCCACCTGGATTAATAGTAAGACTCATGTTTTGCTTGATATTCTCAAGTATATTAATGGTGGAGCTGGATCCGATTTTTCTTTGTTATGTTTGTTGCTGATCCTTGATAAAAAGGGAGGAAGGAGCCGAAGAATTTCCAAGCTATTTCATGTAAGTGACCAATGGGCCGATGAGGGCACACCAAACAAGTTATCGCTCTATTTAAGTGATCAGCTATTTCGAGAAAAGCTTACTAAAGACAAGCTTTCCATTGGGACCATTTACCGCCGAACTGACCACGAAGAGTTTTTAAGGAAGACTAAAAAATTTTTGGAGCTAGTGAATAGGGCACGAGACTCAGAATTAGATTCTCCTGTCAAAGTATTGTCTGAGTTGCTGGATATTGTAACTCAACTAGAATTGGTAGAATTCATCAATACCATTGACCCTAGCCTTAAAGATAAATCAAGTGATGAAAGAGAGAATTATAAAGAGCAATTGAGAGGCCACTTTCAAGCATTCATAACTTCACTTGAGGCGTGTCACGATAGCTTTCAAGATCTTAAGGAACCCACTACGACATTTCTTGATTATTACTTGAGGAACTTCAACGATGACTCCACTACGTCAGATCCAGAAATGATTAATATTTCGACAGTTCATACGGCTAAGGGATTGGAGTTTCCAATTGTATTTCTTGCTGGTATTAGACATAATTATGCTTCTTATTGGAGCTCCCTTTTTACCTCCGGAGGCGCATCAGATCCTACAAAATCACGGTTGTTCTATGTGGCATGCACCCGAGCTAAATCATTGTTGTATTTGGGCTCGCCCCATAGCATTGCTCCTGAGTACCTGAAGTTATTTTCAGCTCAGGTTCCTGCTGGAGACCAAGTGATAGATATTGTGAGAAGAGATTTGAAGAGATCCGTTCCATCCTCCACTCAGATAGAAAATGGCGTTAACTTATACAAGAAATTGTCCAGAAATGGGCTTGTTGGTTCATATACGATACAGCCTCCCATGGTGAGAAGTTATCATACGATGTGCAATATGACAGCTCGTACTTGCAAAGCTCGTGCTAGTGTATTTATAAAACTATTTATTTGACAAAACTCAGTCTATCAATCTTCATTAATTATTTAATTAAGCTAATTTAGAGAGCAAATTCAATACACTTGAATTCACACTATTAGTATCGGACCCTGAAGATGGATTGTAACCGTCATCGTCGGTAGAATCATGCTCGTACTTTAATTCGAGATCATCCTTATGATGACTAGCAAATATCGCAGGCCCATTATAATTTTTATTCAATTCATCGTCGTCGTCATCATCTTCATTATCGTTGTTGTTCTCTCCGTTAGCACCTCGAATTATATCAGCACTCTCAGATTCATAGTCTCGACTGAACTCTTTGATTTCTACGTCATCAGAAAATGCAACTTTCTTATCAGGAGACCGTCTTACGGAAGTATCATCAGCCTCAATTTTTTGACGTTTTGCCGATCTTTCTTCATCGCTATCATCATTATACGTGGGCATATCATCATCATCATCATCTTCATCATCAACTTCAACTTGGGAGGCACCCAAATCATTTTGTATATTATCAGACTGAGGAAGAGATTCACTGGAATCGACAAGCATTTCTTGGAGTTCCGATCTAGTTTGCTTAATTCTTGCTAATCTTTTTTCAACAATATTTGTCTTGCTTGAATCAGCTTGCATAGCATCAGTGATAGTGGAACGAAGACCCTCTAGTAACTTAAGCACTTGTTGACGAGATTTTTCCGCTTCTTTAATATTTAAATTGGCGGTTTGGCATAGCTGCTCGAGTACGTTGAGTTTGCTGATATACTCTCGAGGAGCAGGGAGGTTATCGGATTCTTCAGGATTATTTGAAAGATAGGTCTTTGACATCATACCCACCTCTGACAAAACAGCTTGATTGTTGTCTACAAGTTTATTTAAATGCAAGTATGTATCGTTAAGTAAACGGATTTCGGGTGCCACAGATTCAACAGGTTTTTGAGGACTAGATTTGTTTGACGTTGATTGACCATTTGGCTGTTTGACCAGGCTGCTAACTGCCTGTCTGATTTCATCAATAGTGGATTTTGAAAACACCAGGCGTTGTTCCCATACATTTATCAACCGGTCCACTTTGGATTGGGTTGTTGAGTCCAAGTGAGCATATATCTTGAGGAATACGTTGGGCAATACCGATGAAAAATCTTGGACAAACTCTTGCTTACGCTTATGTTTGGCCTGTTGCACAACATCATTGCATAAATAAAGAAGTGCTAATTTTTTTTTGGAATTTTCCATGTCGACAGTTTCCACAATGAAAGCACCCCACTCAGTGGCAGATTCCTTACTGTGTCTTTGGTGAAACAATACCCATTGTGAGAGGGTAGTGATGGAATCTTGGGTGTCCAGAAGAGCTTGAAGCCTCTTGCGAAGCGACGCCAGCGAATATGACATTATTACTTGACACTGGCCGTTTGGCTCTTCGCACAGTTGCAACTTCGATGATTATCCTGCACATGGTACGTGTTGACTATTAGGATTAAACAACAGAAGAGCTTGATCTTGCACACATTTAATTCATTTATCATCTAAAAGCTCCAGTATACTGATTCCCAGTTATATCCATTCTATTCGAACAGCAAAAAGAATGCCACCCAAGAACCGCAAAACCTCAAATTCAAAAAAAGACTTGTCGGTCTCACCTCCATCAAAGCCTGTTGCTTCTTCTCAAGAATTCATAACTGAAGATGATATATTGGCGGCGGTGAGCCCCCAGGAACTCATCAAACTCATAAACTCACTCACAACCACAAAACAAGATAAGTTATTCACACAATATCGAGAAACGGCTGAAGCACAACGACAGAATGATCAAGACGTGATACGACAACTTTCTAAAGAAGCAGAAAGACAACAACAAGAGATTGAAGAGCTCAAGGAAGAGCTCGCTGCATTCAGATCAACTAATGGCCATGCTACACCCACAAAGTCTCGGAAAAAGTCTCCCGAACCATTATATGTATCACCCATAAAACGAAAAAATGACGCCAGTCCGAGCGTGCTGGCCGACCTGCTATCAAAAGAACTTGAAACCATTGGTATAACATTAGATATACTAGAGCTATTGACTGGTTTACGAATTGTAAATTATGAAGAGGATAATGCCTGCTTTTATTTTGATGTCACTCAATCCTCTACGACGGTAATCGACGATGAAGATGCTAATCGATTATCCATTGATTACAGACTTATTATACAAAAGGATACCGAACTTGCTGCCGATATTAACTATGTTCCCACATTTCTCGATGACGTTGACGGTACTAACCCCAGTGCTAAACGTCGTGCTCGTCATTTAACCACCATTCTCCCGGACTACTTTTGTGACAAACTCACGTTTCCTTATAATACATTGGCTCAATTTTATGCAAAAATGGGTCGAGCTCTCAATAAGGGAGTAGAACGTAAGTAGACAATAAATAACAACGTATCTGCAAAAGCGCTTACTGTTGTTTCACCGTGATTGTGATGACTCCAGAATCCGATTTGTTAACTTGTAAGCTCTGCAAGATCTCTTTCTTTTGTTTCTTGTCTAGTTTTTTCATCACCTTGTACAAAGAGTCAGACGAAGACACAAGGGAATCCAAAGGATGCAACTCCAATGACTTGGACTTGCCCTGTTTTGTTTTCTTTGGCTCTTTTTCTGCTTCCTTCTTCTTTGGTTGCTCAGGAACCTTCCTCTGCTCAACAGGTTTCAGCAGTTGCTGTTTTTTAGGAGCATCTGCTTGCTTCTTTCCCTTATACAAGCCTTTCTCATATTTTTCAGCTTCAGTGATGCAGCTGGTGTGAGACCGGTAGTCGGTACCAGAAAAGGTGACGGAGCAGTCAATACAAGTGAAATAAGCACCGTTGCATCTCTGCGTATGACTGTCAAGTTTCTTCTTGATCACGGTATCGTTACAAACTTCACAGGAAAAAGATACCATTCTGACTACAAATAATTTACTAGGAATTTTCGCGATGAGATGGATTTCATAAATTCGTAACTTCCCTAGCTTGGAAAACTAGACTGAATAGACTATATACAATTCTTAGTTATCAACTAACCGGTTGATTATCATTCACATAATTGATGATGAAGTTTACCACACAGGTTCATCCTCCTTCTTTCTCTTCACTCTGACGATTTCGTAATCATCGCCGACAGCCAGATTATGTTCCTGCAAAAGACCTTGAAGACGGTAATAATCCTCCCTTTTGTCCAATGGGCGTTTCTTGTCAACCATAGCTAACATTTCGTCTTCGCCAATTTGACGATATTTCTCGTCATACCGCTCCCATTTAACACTGGTGAATTTCTGAAGGTACAATGATCCAGCCACAATTGATAAAAGAAAAGGCAATCCGAAAAAGAGGAAGTGATTTTTCTTCAAAAGGAGTTGGTACCGGCCCGCAAATGTCTTATCGTATGCCGCTTGCTCCTTCTTACCCCGAAAAACTCGATTGTCCAAATACACCATAGTTAATTTTAGCCTGGTTTTTGGGTGGAAAAACTGGCAAATACGAACCCGGAGACCGCGGCCTGCACAAAAAAAAGATCACCACATCCTGCATCGAATTTCACCATCAAAAAGTGCACGTGCGCCACACCCCCATTATTCGCACCCCTGGTTTCCCCATTTGCGGCGGAGGTTTTTGCCAGTGGCATAAAAACAGCCACCCCTAAAAGCTGCGCGAATTCCGGCATCACCATATCGGCACTTTTTTGTTGTCACTTCCGGACGTCAAATTAAATTTCCCTGACCACATAGTTTCAACTTTAGAACTATTTCCTAGTTCAGTATCAAGCTTCTAAAGTTAACCTATTTCCCTATCTTCAGGTACCATTATTATCGCACCGGCGTTGACAATTTTGCGGCTAATTTCGAAAAATAATCCCTGTAATTCGTTTGACAACGAAATTCGCTCCTTGTCTTTCCCATTACCTCCTCCCCCTCTAATTTAAGATAGTAGTCTTAAATTGTATCCGGCAAAGTGTCCATTTAACTACTCCCCCACCTTAAACACTATTGTAGAAGGTGTCGCCGGTTGAGTTCACCTGCAGGATCGCGTCGGAATTTTTCATCAGCGACCAAAAAAAAAAGTCCAAATTTAAACCAATCAAGTAGAGCCATTCACCCTTTGCCATGTCTGTCTACGCCTCAGGCAATGTTGCGCAACAGCAGCAAAGACAGCAACACCAACAGCGTTTAGGCGAATTGTTGGAGGCCGTTAAACAAGAATTCGACTTTGCCTTGAATGAAGCGTCCAACTTTAAACAAGTCAAGGAAGATTACGATCTTAAGTACAATCAGCAGACCGCTGAGATGCAACAGATCCGCCAAACAGTTTTCGAATTGGAAATGGCCCACCGCAAAATCAAAGAGGCTTATGAAGAGGAAATTTTGAGATTAAAAACTGAATTGGAGAATCGTGATCGTCAACAGGCGCCTCACAAAGCCAATGGGGCTCCCTTTTCTTATTCCGGCCACTCCGCCACCCAGCCACTGACACTTCCAATTCCACTCAAGAAAGAGGGTAAGAAGGATAAAGATGTCGCTCCTGCCATTGGCTCGGCTGCTCTGAGTGCACCTACAATTGGTAACCAACTTACCCCGGTAACCGGTGCCGGAGCTCCACCCGCTCTCGGAGCCGCAGCCCAAACTGAGACTTCTTCTGGCCTTACTGTGATTGACAAGACACAGTATGTGGTAGACCCAGCTCAAAGGGCTCTTCACGTCAAGGAAATCCCCCCATTCTTGTCAGACCTCGACATATCTAAGGCCAGTCCTGACTTCCGTAAACAAAAACCCGAATACTATGTGTTATTCAACCCTGCTTTCAGCAGAGAACTTGATGTCGAGTTGGTTCACTCGCTTGACCACTCCTCCGTTGTATGTTGTGTTCGTTTCTCTAAGAACGGTGAGTTTATCGCTACTGGATGCAACAAGACCACTCAAGTATTTAATGTTGCCACTGGTGAGTTAGTTGCCAAGCTTGTTGATGACAACACTAGCGGCCACGAAGAAAACGGTGACGGTGAGAACAACGAGTCTGGTGTTCAATCTACCAATTCTAACGGTGACTTGTATATTCGTTCTGTTTGTTTCTCTCCAGATGGTAAGCTTTTGGCCACTGGTACCGAGGACAAGTTAATTAGAATTTGGGATCTCACCACCAAGAGAATTATCAAAATCTTGAGGGGCCATGAACAGGATATTTATTCTCTTGATTTCTTCCCCGACGGAAACCGATTGGTGTCTGGTTCTGGTGACCGTACCGTTAGAATTTGGGACTTGAGATCGTCTCAATGTTCGCTAACCTTATCTATAGAGGATGGTGTCACCACTGTTGCCGTGTCACCTGATGGCCAGCTTATCGCTGCCGGTTCTTTGGACCACACCGTGAGAGTCTGGGACTCGACCACTGGTTTCTTGGTGGAAAGATTGGACTCCGGTATTGAAAACGGTAACGGTCACAAGGACTCAGTATACTCTGTTGTGTTCTCCAACGATGGTAAGCAAATTGCTTCTGGTGCTTTAGACAGAACCATCAAATTATGGAACTTGGAGGGCAAGCAGGACACTAATTCTCCTAGCTCGAAGAGAACCACCTGTGAAGTCACTTATGTTGGACATAAGGATTTTGTATTGTCGGTATGCTCAACCCCAAACAACGAGTTTATCTTATCGGGATCTAAGGATCGTGGTGTGATCTTCTGGGATCAGCTTTCTGGTAATCCATTGTTGATGTTGCAGGGACACAGAAACTCGGTTATTTCGGTAGCTGTATCGTTGAACTCCAAGGGCACCGAAGGTATCTTCGCCACCGGAAGCGGTGACTGTAAGGCTAGATTGTGGAAGTGGACCAGAAAGCAGTAATATCAATACGGACTAGGTATAATGTACTATAATAGAAAAGTTGCACAAAACTCAACCCACCCGCGCCCGCTGAAAATTTCATAGTGGTGAACTTTTTAATTTTCAGTATACGACAAAAGGCTTGTAACTATGGTTGTTTATACGGCGTCGGCAACTGCTCCCGTCAACATTGCGGTAAGTTTGAATATACTGGACGAATACTTTATTTGTTTTGTAACTTAGACTAACATAGACTCTTAAATATTGGGGAAAACGTGATAAATCTCTCAACTTACCCACAAATTCTTCCATTTCCGTCACTTTGTCTCAAGATGATTTGCGTACCCTTACATCGGTGGCTACTTCTGAGGAGTTTACTGAAGATACCCTCTACCTCAATGGAAAACCAGAAAGTTTGAAGTCCGAAAGAACCAAGGCTTGTTTGGCTGATTTGCGTAAACTCAGACACGAATTAGAATCGACCGATTCTTCCTTGCCCAAGATATCGACTTGGAAGCTTCATATTGTATCAGAAAACAACTTCCCAACTGCTGCCGGATTGGCTTCTTCTGCCGCTGGGTTCGCTGCTCTTGTTGTTTCTATCGCCAAATTGTTCAAGTTACCGCAAGACATGTCAGAAATTTCCAAGATCGCCAGAAAGGGGTCGGGTTCAGCTTGTAGATCTCTCTTTGGAGGATACGTAGCCTGGGAAATGGGTGACTTAGAAAATGGAGAAGATTCCAAGGCTGTAGAAGTCGCCTCTCTTGACCACTGGCCCACAATGAAGGCAGCTATTCTTGTGGTCAGTGACGACAAGAAAGACACCCCATCTACCTCTGGTATGCAAACTACTGTAGCTACTTCTGACTTGTTTGAACACAGAATCACCAATGTGGTTCCTAAGCGCTTCGAAGAAATGAAAACTGCTATTAGAAGCAAGGACTTCCCAACTTTCGGAAAGCTTACGATGCAAGATTCCAATTCTTTCCATGCCGTGTGCCTTGATTCTTACCCTCCAATCTTCTACTTGACTGATACTTCGAAGAAAATCATCAAATTAATCCATCAACTCAATGAGCAAGAGGGCACCATAATTGCAGCCTACACTTTCGATGCTGGACCGAATGCTGTTATCTATTACGAAGAGAAGAACGAAGGTAAAGTTCTTGGACTTATTCACAAACACTTCCATCAAGTTACTGGATGGGACAAGGTAGACACCAGTAAGTTGGTTTCACTGGACATCGAAGCTGATGCTGACGTACACAAGGGTGTATCTAAGCTCATCTTGACGGGAGTTGGCGCTGGTCCTCAGGAGACCCAAGAGAGTTTGATTAATGCCGACGGTACTCCTATATAGCTAAAAAGTTCTTAATAGTATTGCATGTATTATATACGTCTAATCTTTGGTCAGTGCGAATTGGTGGGGCTCTTCAGTAACTTATAAAATTTAAATATCATGTTACTTTCACCCCTCCGTTATGCCAGTACGATAAGGCCCGCAACAAGCAGATTGCTTGTAGCGCAGCCAAGGACTCATTTAAGATTCATTACACCCCCAATTGCTCGCAGTTGGTTCCACAATTCTTCAGTCAGATTTCAGCAGCCCATCAAAAAGCCGGAAGATGTACCGAAACCAGAAGTGATAAGGGACAACATTTATACAATTCCTAATTTCCTAACTATGACTCGTATAGTTACAGCTCCGCTCGTAGGATACTACATAATTCAAGGAGAACAGATGGCGGCGATATCTATCTTTGCTTATTCTTGCATAACTGATTTAGTTGATGGGTACATTGCCCGACGTTTTAACATGCAATCGAAAGTGGGATCGATCATTGACCCTATGGCGGACAAATTCCTTATGACAATATGCACCGTGTCGCTCTGGTATACCCTGGCGATGCCTCATTACTTAGGGGCGTTAATCATAGGTAGAGACGTGATGCTAAGTTTCATGGCATTTTATTATCGCTATATTTCATTGCCACCACCCAAGACCATTAAGCGTTACATGGATATGTCTATAATTTCGGCAACAGTACATCCAAATCTTTTATCAAAAGTGAACACTGCTTTGCAAATGTTTTACGTTGGAGGTCTAGTAATTCAGCCTGGCATAGCTAGTCTTGTTACGGAAGATTCGGCCAATTTGTTATCAACAGGACTTCTGGGTCTTGGATATGTTGTGGCAGCAACGACTGTATCAAGTGGATTATATTACTTGTTTTCACGCAAGGCAATTAAATTTGTTAACTGATAATATTTTTTAAGCAAACGACTGTTATCATGTAACAATACCACGGCTAAAAGTTGCATTTTGTACTTATTTATCATGGCACCACGATTAATGCATACTTCAATAACACTTAAGCACATTTCTGTAGCTTGCTGATGGTCTACGAGTTTGAATGATTTATAAAAGCGATCTCGAGAGACAATTATGTTGTGGTGCCTTATGACTATAGTAAGAGCTTGACGTATTCTTTCATTTTGCTGGCTTGACAAAAAGTCTAGCGCCTGTTGCTTCCAATTTGCATAGGTTAGCTCTTTTCCACCATATATCACAACAGCTGTCTGAAGCATACAGCGAATCATCTGATTTATGATGAGGTCGGTGACTTGGTCAAGTTTGACATGAGATTGTTGTACACGGTCTAACAACAAAGAATACATTCTGAGTGTCTGAACTCTTCTTTTAGAGAGATACAGGCCGACAATAGTACTATTCAAGAGACTCACTTCCATGACAGCAAATACATGGGTCCAATTGAAGCCAGTCGAATGCATTCGTGTGCTTTCAAATATCCTAGGAGGCATTCTTTTTATAAGCAAGTCATTTCGAAGCGGTAAAGTCGGATGCTTTGATAGATTAACGTAAGTGTAGACCAAGCTTTGGGCTAATTTGGAATTAGCATGTCCTCGAAGAATCATATCGCGTGTTGACATGTATGCAATATACGAGGGCACTAACAGAACAATACTTGAAACGGAGGTTGAATTTCTCTTTGCTAATCTTAAAATAATAAGACAAAGACATATGTCTAAGTCCTTGACTGCCATGTTTGCTTAGGTAGAAATTGTGGATTGAAAATACGAACTTTCACTCCGTTGCCACATAGAATATTGGTTGCAAAAAAAAAAATAAATGCTAATCTAAAATATCCAAAAAGCGGCAAACAAACGTCCTTACTTCGTAACTACTTAATATTTTAATTAGCACATTTTAAGATATTCTTATTTACATGATGCAGTTATATCTAATGACGGAATTGACGAAATGGTAGACATCGAATCCCGTCTTTCACCTTGATGACGACGCCTAATCCACACGCGACGTCTTATTCCTGTCCCCACTCGATACTTAGCAGACCAACCAGACCAACCAGCATACATCCAACCTTGGTCATCAACTTGTGAGTTCATGAACACGTACCATCGATCCCAGGTCCAATGCCAATTCAAATCTGGCAATGGGTGATTCTGCATATTATCGTTGCTCAATAGTAACTTCTTTCCATCAAGCGTCTGGAAATGATGTGGGTCAGCAAAAGGTATTAAAGATCGATGCGAGTATAACGGTATTCCAAACATCTTCATACCTCGCTCATATTCAACGATATAGTCATATGAATCATCTTTGGTCATGTATGAAATGGCCTTGGAATCGCCCAGGGCTAATTGAGGGGAGCGAAAGGACGAGATGGTGGCTGGTGCGGTGGATGTACAATTTACTTAATTTTTCTCCAAGTAGTCTGAAATTGCATCGGAAGCTTAAATGAGCGGAATATTTGTCGCATTTGGCATGTGCCGTCACAACAAAGAGAAGCAAGCTATTTAAGTTTGAATCTTCTGCGATCGTGGAGTGAACCTAGGCATTGGCATGAATAGAAACGCGCTTGTACACTTTTCTACAATATGATTGTCTGAACCTTGCAGACGTACTTAACGACGGAATTATGTCTAAATACATGCAGTTCTGTATATACTCTGCTACCACCTGCGTTATACATAATGGCCAATGCAAGAGGTGGCCCTTAACTTAGCAATTTAGTGCCTTAACGAGTCACAACAGTAGATATAGGATTTGATCTTTCTGGAAAAGGAGTTTACGTAAAGCCAACAAACGTGCACGTCTGTTTCTTTATAGGGGAAGTTGCGAAAATCGTAAGTAACTCAACTTAGAATTACGTACCGCTTTAGTGTAGCCGCTACGCATGGGTCGTTAGAGATAAAATATTACAGTATTGAAACACTTCTAAGAAATTCACATTTTTCTTCATGTAGTGAACTATAAGTCGACCACTTTCATCTTCGAAAGTTTTCGCCATAGCTATTATTAGCAGATATCCATAGAAGAGCAATCAACGGTTTTTGTCTCAGATTGAGCCCTTGGATGGCTCGCCAAAAAAAAAAAACAAAATCTTCCAAAAAATACCTAAATAGTGTACCTCGGCTACAATAGGACGGGATCCCGAGCTTTCCGTTTTCAATAGTATCACTCTCTCCCCTCACAGTGTTGCGCCGTACTGTGCAGTTGAATTATCGGGTGTATATACCCTTTTTGCCTGTTCCCTGCGCCTGCTTAATCAGCGACCGCACGATATTTAAAGATCCTCCACACACAGGACCACACACAGGACACTTTGTTCCGTTGGGTTACAGTTATTAGCTAAAAAAAACCATTAATTTGCTGTAATATACACTGTGATTGATACCAACCGATCTGTCGTGTTTCTTGTCTCTTCAATCGGATCGAACTTACCAAAAAATAACGATTTTGTCCAGCCACACCTTTCGCCCCCACTTGCTCACATTTTTTTTTTTTCTTGTTTCATTTAGACTTTTAAGGCCATCCAAACTTATACTTTGGCCCTACGATTATTATAAGTCTTTAAACTATCCAAGTAACAGTACAAGGCTTTCGCTTTTTTGATTTTAGATATCCTTGTCAGTTTTTCTTCGGTTTCCTTTGTATCAGAGTAGTGATTTTAGTCATTGCTGTTTTCATTTTTTGCTACATTCTTGACCCAAAAACTCATCTCCAGTTGCTTGTAAGGACTCATCCACGTTCTGACCCCTTTCCGTCACAAAATTTTAATGGATTCGGACACTAATAGAATGGTGTTCACTCAGAAGCCTCCAGCTCCTCTAGCGGTTGCTCCACCTCTTGATGACCCTCATTCCATGGACCATTTTGCTTCATTACAACGAGCCCCCGACCCAGTATTCCTTCAGAAGATTCAAAATGGCTTGTCCCAACCCACTCCTCCTGAAATGAACGAGCAGACAAAGCCTGCCGTGATGGTTCCAGGGCCTCCCCAACAAAGACTTCCGCCAGACTCAAATACCATATCCCCTGACCACGGGCCCATACAAACCTTGCCTAATCAACAAATAGGAGCAGAAGGCCAGCCTCAAATGGTTCCTGCTTCAAACGGTGCTGCTGGAAATGTAGCAGCTAATGGTAACTACCCTAACCAGTTTTATTCGCTCCCATATCATAATCCCTTTGACTTTAACTCATATCCTATAACAAATCCACCTATATTTGACTCTACTATGGGTATCAACTTCAATACTAGCGATGGGATTCCCAGGAGAAGGCGAATCTCCATATCAAATGGGCAAATAAGCCAGATAATAAACCACGAAGCACTTCTGATTAACGATAACCAGGACCCCTTGTCTGCAAGTAGTCAACCGCCTTCAGTATCTGGAGCAGAGACTGGTTTGACTCCAACTGATGATTCGCCAACTGTTAAAAGTAGCGCAAAGTTGAAATGGACAAAACTGAGTGAGGAATTGAACCATGAGGCAGCGAATCAAGATAACATCATAGCCGCGGGAGTACCTCCTCCAAATCATCAGCTTATCTATAATGATGAGGTGATTTACAATCCCAATAACGGACCTATTCCAGGTACAGCTGCTTGGAAGAAAGAACGGTTGCTAGAGAGAAATAGAGTGGCTGCCTCGAAGTGTAGACAGCGTAAGAAGCAAGCTCAGCAGCAACTTCAAGACAGCATCAGTTCTTACGAAAAAAGGATAGAGCGACAAAATAGAATTATGGAGAAGTATGAATCACTTTTGCAGCGATACAACGCCGCAATTAGGTCCCATATTCAGAAGGACCTGTCAAGTCAAGCTGATTTCTCTTCATTACGTGAGTATTTAGATTGCCGCCACTTTCGACCTCTACTCGAGGAATGACTTAGCTACGATTTTTGAGTCATAGATATGTTTTGTACTATATGAAAAATAATGCATGCGACCGTTTTTTTTTTTTTTTTTCTAAATTCTTTCTTACTTCTCGCTACTGATAATGAGTCAACTGGTTAGTCTAAGTAATCTCTCTAGAAGAACTGGGTCAACTCAATCATCGACAAACGATGATTCTACAACGGAAGAAATAGAATACCCCGATGGAGGTTGGCGTGCTTACATGGTGGTCCTTGGATCATTTCTTGGACTTGTCGTGAATTTGGGTCTTATCAATTCGATCGGTGCGATTCAAGCCTACGTCTCCACCCATCAATTATCGGCAGTCTCGGCCTCCAGCATTTCGTGGATCTTCTCGATCTATTTGTCGTTTGCATACTCAATAGGTATATTCATCGGCCCGTTATTCGATAGCCATGGAGCCCTCGAGCTTTTAGTGGCCGCAACCATATTCGTATTCGCTGGGTTGATGGGTGCTGCGAACAGTACCAAACTTTGGCACTTCATTATTAACTTTATCTTGGTTGGTATTGGCAATGGCATTGGTATACCTCCATTGATCAGTGTTATAAACCATTGGTTCTTCAAATGGAGAGGCAACTGTACTGGTATCGCTACTAGCGGAGGCTCCGTGGGTGGACTTGTATTTCCGCTCATGCTTCGGCATTTGTATGTGACCTCGGGATACACTTGGGCTATTCGTACTTTGGCATTTTTCTCCATAGGATGTATGGCAATCGCTTGTGTGTTTGCTCGTGAACGTATACCTTGGGTTAGTGAAGATGGTAAGAGGGAGTCGCATTGGAAGAGAATGACCACTAATATCAAGCTTTCTTCGTTTCAGAAGCTTAAGGATAAGACATACACATTGATGATTGCTGGAGTATTCTGCTCTGAATTGAGTCTCGTGCTTATCTTGACATACTTTACTACTTATGCAATTGCTCAAGGCGTTCCTGAATCCACTTCGTATTTACTAGTGACAGTATGGAACGCTAGTGGTATTCTTGGTCGTTGGATGCCAGGACTTGCATCTGATCACTTTGGTAAGTTCAACATTAACATTATCTGTTTAATTGGCCTTGATTTAAGTTTATTCGCAATATGGCTTCCATTCGGATCAAGCCTTAAAGTATTGTACGCTTTCGCAGCCTTAGGAGGTTTCTTCTCCGGTCTGATTTTAACTATGCTTCCGGCATGTTTAGGGCAAATTACCCCTGTAAAAGAGTTTGGCGAAAGATATGGATTATTGAACGCATTTCTTAGTATTGGCAATTTAATTGGTATTCCTATTGGTGCAGCTATCGTTGGAGACGGTAGTGTTCATAATTATAATGTTTTCGTGGGAGTTATTGGCATTTTACTCTCTTTGGGAACCTTCTTTTGGATTTTGAGTCGGGCTACACTTGTTGGTGCCAGGATTAATGTGTTAGTTTGATGTATTTGTATGTAGTTGTATATCAATGTGCAAACCTGCTTTAATAACCGGCAGCTTTAGCACGCAGTCGTAAATGGTTCCAGAACATGTAGCCTACTGGCACAGCTGCCAAAGCAGTGATTCGAATGAACCAATCGAGGAGAGAGCTTTCAACGACAAAACCCAATCCTAGGAATGTCATTGCAAATTCCCCACAGAATCCAATAGGAAACGTCACTAAGAAGTTATTGTATTCGAGCCAACGAAGCCAACTTAGACTACGCCTGGTTTTGGTTAAGAATGCAAAGTGAGCATAGTGGATGGTATTCAGAATACACCATGAAAAAAGGATCAATGAGTATGAAGTGTGCTTGGCAATTTTTGGATGAGGGAAGATCACACCGTAGCATATCCATGCCATTTGCAAGGCATTGAACAAGCCCCAACCAATAATTCCGTCTTCTCTATTCTTTAACAGAGACCATTTAGCTGCTCTGACTATAGGAAATGTTATAATAGGGGCGAGAGATACCGTGTGGAAGAAATCTGCGATGCCTCCAGGAAGGAACCGTCTTCCCACTAAAGGTAGCAAAATCATAAATCGGACTAGGCAACAAAACCATAAGGTAAACGATAATGCATTAAGGAAAAAGAGCACCTTTTGCCATCCAGATAGTGGGTATAAATGCATATTTGATAATTGAAAGGATTGTAAGTACAGTTACTTAAACTTGAAAATTACCATGCTGTCAATAATGCTAATGCATATCGGCGCGCGCGATGAGATTCTATTCAATACCACTAGCCCCATGAGACTCTTGTACGTCCTCTGCTTGGCAGTATGTTGTCTAGCATGGACGAAGGAAGACTATGAAATATTCAGTTTGAATGACAAGGTGAGACTGGATCTTGGTTCTGAAACCACGCTTTATTCCTGGTTAGATGTTGGCATCAAGGCTACTCCACAAGAAATTTCCAAAGCTTATAGACGTAAATCGAGGAGTTTACATCCTGACAAGTTTTCAGGAAAGCCCAAATCAGTTAAGAAGGCTGCAGAAGAGAGGTTCCAACGACTTTCCCTCGTAGGTAACATTTTGCGGGATCAATCGCTTCGTAGACGCTATGACTATTTTCTTGATAAAGGATTTCCTAAGTGGAAAGGAACTGGTTACTACTATTCCAAATTCCGCCCAGGCTTAACTCTTACTTTGGCAATTCTCTATGTATTAGTGGGAGCCTTACAATGGGTCTCGTTGAAAATCAGTCGCAAACAAGACTTCAAAAGAATAGTCACATTGAAAGATGAGCTCAAAAAACTGGCGTGGGACTCTAACATTCCTCCTACTGACGGGACGGATAGAAAAATAACCAATCAAGAAAATGGTAAGGAATTTGTCGTGGAAAATCTGGGTGATGTTTATTTACTTCATGGTGAGGAGAAAATGCTAATCGACGAAGATTCAATTAGGTTAAATCCATCATGGGTTGAATCAATATTTTTCAAACTTCCATTGATGCTTTGGAATGCTACTGGAGGCAAAGTCTCTGGGTTGGTTATCGATTTGACACCAAAAGCTGCTGAGAAAAAGCGTTCACCAACACCAACACCGAAATCTGAACCAAAGAAGAAGTCAAAGAAACAGGCCGAGCGCATCGAGCTTCCGAACGGAAAAGTTATCTATGGTAGGCCAAATGCTCGAAAAAAGAAGTAAAGCAATACTATAATTCCATTTTATATATTGGTAATGCAAGGTTATTAGTTATTGTGCTTAGGTACTCTTCGTAACTCATAATGATCATCATCCGCTTGAGGCGAACTAAATTCTTCCAAAGTGTTGAAAGCGGGAGAATTCATATCACTGATTACATCATTGTCATCCGATCCGGTTGGACGTGGACTTGGAGACATTCTTCTGACATCTGGTAACTGGTGTTCTTCGAATACATCATCATTTTCCATGTCCTCTTGTTCCTCAATAGTTCCATGGTTGTTGTCATTTAAGAACAAGTCATGATTTGATCGATCACCTAACAATATTGCGCCCTTACCAGCATGGCTATTGTCATATGTCCCCAAATCCAAGTAACCAACAGTCGATGAATCGAAACCATAATTTTCGTGCTCCTGATCTAATTTGTCCTCGTCCTCCATGTCCTCCAGCTCAGCACCAAGGACCACATTGTACATTTCTCGTGTCTTTAATAGCACCTCATTGATAAACCATTCCCAGTCGGGGGAATTGATAGCCTCAACAATCACAATCGAGATAAGATCGGGTTTGTAAAGAGAAGTAAACTTGACAACCTCTTCGCTTATAAGTATTAAGTGGCCCATGTATCCAGGTCGGGGCTCTTCAATCCCGCGATAGGCGTTAACGATCAAGTTGGTGAGGTTGTGCTTTTTTGGGTCGAATAAATCAACAATAATAAAAGAATTGTATGAATTCAATTTTCCATTGAATATCTGTTGAATTAGATCAAAAATCACGTTGTGAAAGAAGTTATGCCACGGAAACTTGGTAAGGTTATCGATAATGCAACTAAGAATTTTCAGGTCAGAGAGCTTGATCTTGAAATAATCTCCCAACGTAGGATCACCTCTCATAGATTTATCTCGGTCCTCACAGACAAATGGATGCTCGGCAGAGATAACCGGATCTTCCTCATCCGATGCATCCAGGTCTAGCGATGAAAGTAGTTCCGAAAAATCGGCGTTTGCGGAATCGTTCAGCCGTGGGAAACTATCAACGTCTATTAAAGAAACATCATCAAGACCAGAGGTAAGAGCATCGATTTTAGAGACATCACTGCCTTTTGATTCGATAGCAGAAGGAAGACTTTCATCAATGGCTTTCTTCAATCTCTTCGAACGTTGTAAACGAACGTGATCTCTGATCTTCATAATCTTGCGAATTTTATGGCTGTTGATCAATATCATATTGCTACAATGAAGCAATTCAGCAATCAATTCAGCAATTTTGAATCTTGTGAGTCCTAATGTTTTGTCATCATCAGAGTACATCTCTAGCAATTCTTTGAAATCATCTAAATGATCGGAAAAAATACCGAGCATTTCTCCTAAATAAATGGGATCTCGAGGACCAGGGGGATTTTGCTCAAAATCTTTTAACCACTGATACATTACGTAGGAATTAACTTGACCAGGAGAATCTCCATTGTTACTCTGTAATAACGAACTGTAAGATCCACAATTAAGATCGTAATCCGAGTTATTTTTGCGAATAATTTCAATGATGATCCCCACGCAATTATTGATTCCATGTCTATTAGATATCCTTTTGCCATTAGGACGGTACAACATAATATCTTCGATTATGCTCTTGACAATTGGAGGCGAAACAAGTTCTTGAGTAAGCAAATTTGGTCCAATGTTTGTCTCAAGCATGGATGAAAGTGCAGTGTTTGAAGAATCAACAACCAAAGACCTGATGAAATCAGCGGCCGATGTTTGGCGGAAGAATAAGTCTGCATCAGGTACATGATCACAGTCTTCAAATTGTGATGGCTTTGGCCTAAGCAATTCAATAAGTTTTGGGATTAATTGTTGCTGCGATAAGTTTTCTATAATTCCCGTAGGGGATTCGGCTTTATCAGTTTGAACAATTCTGAGAAAGAAATCCATTAACATGGGTATATGGATCTTTTCTATGATCGTGTCCGCCAAATTGTGTTGACGACGAATGAAATTGAGTAAACCAATACTGTTAGTGTTCATAAGCTGGTCTAAGATATGCACAAGGTAAGTCACCGACGGTAAGCTTTCACTTAAATTATGAAGAAAAAGTATCAGCCATAATTTCTCCATTATGGGAGCTGTCTCAATTATGCGATTAGAAATCACCCATAATTCGATTGAAAGCACTTCAGATGAGACCAGAATACATCGTCTGAATTTCTCTTCTTCCGTTTCCGGAGTTTCAGCTTCTGAGTTAGCAGTAAGATTAGCTTCTTCATTCTGCTCAACTTCCACTTCATCCAGAGATGCCATCTCCAAAGCAGAACCGGCTTCTTTTAAACTGTCTTGCAATTCTTTCTCGGCAAGGTCATGAAAGAACGGTACACTATCGACAAGATAATCTAAAAACCCCATCAAAATGTGTGGCTCCAATAAAATATCCAACAATTTGGATCCTTGATAGTCCTTATGGTTCATGTTTTCGTTGGAGGATGAAGTTATAGATACAGAGTCAGAGCCATTGCCAGTGTCTTGATTTCGCGGCAATGAAGCCTGGAAACCGCTATTCTTTTTGTTATCATAACTAGATTTTATGTTGTGTAATTCGCTAATGAGTTCCAGCAGGATTTCTGGATCATCCAAAAAGTCGGCGACAGATGTTTTGGAAGGATCCAGGACCAGTTCAAGCACATTTCGTAGCTTGCTGTTGCTATTGAACGAATTAGAAAACGGCCAAAATGACATTGTACGGATGGTGGTATCGCCGGTAGACTCAATTCGATGGTAATAACGACGATGTGTATAAACAATGTTTGGCAGTGATATGGGTTCCAATGGACATAAATACTAATGCAATGCCTTGCTAATGTGGAATTGGTATCGATCCCTTGCGGTCGATCTTCAACTGTTGGATGCTTGGTGTATGTGAGAGACGGTGCATGCACGTGACGAGATATGGAGATAACATACCAACCACTCAGACGGCACTAAAAAAAAGCCAGCAGCGATTTATTTTTTATCGATTTTTGTAGATTCGTTTGAAAGGATCAAGAATAACTAGAACCGATAACTAAATTATCTATTTATTTTCTTAAGGGCCAACTAGTATCAAATCTAACGATTGTTCTCTTGCATGCGAATTTCGTAAATGGCCGCAAACAATTATGGTTAGGTCATTATGTCATTAAATTATTTGAATCACTATGTAGCGCTGTACTTTCCCGAAGGATTTTCTACTGTAGGCATCTCTTCTAGCATCTTCAACGCTCTTGCGTACTCTTGCCTGTAGGATTCAGTAAGTCGGTCACAGGTCTCCTTAGCGACCTTACCACACATTGTGGCATTGTGTCGGATCCATTGTTGGATGGTCATCTCCTCTTCTTCCTCCGGCATTGAGGCAATGAATGATGTCAAATTGCCATCATAATCATTGTGGAGTTGACAATCAGACGACACAATACTGATTAAATATTCTGAGGCATTTTCAAGTTTTTCAACAACTTGAAGCAAATCACCAAGCGGCCTGGGAATCCACAGCATCGAGCTATTACTTATTCGCTTCTCTGGTGTACTCGCCTCTAATGCATCAGGGAAATTTGCAGAGAATGATTCAAGTTTCTCGGTGAGCTTTTCCACTGAGATTTCCGATTCTGGAATTACTTCGTCCTGAATACTTGTTTCCTTAAACAACTCACGGGATCTGTCATGTTTGCTAACATCTGGTTGTGATTGATTGGGCTCATCTTGTTCTTCATGTAGCAACGTTTTGGAAACGGCAAATTTAGCTTCATGCGCTTGAGAAATATTTGGTGACAATTTGATTGAGGCGACTTCATTTCCATTAGCTTTTCCAATCTCGAACTTTAATTCATGGTCATTATTGATATCTAAGGATTCTTGTCTAATCTCATGAGGTTCCTCTTCAATTTCAGGTTCATATTGTTCCTTTAACACTGATGGTTTTATCGATGCAGGAGACATCAAAGAAGAGGCTTCCTTCGTGCTGGAATTTAGGTTTGCTGTTTCTTCCTTCAGATCGATATTTTCATCAATTGGTAAAGAAGGTGAAGCAAGGGTAGAAGGAGAAGGAGCAATGACAACATCATCATCAGGAAATCGATTTTCATCTGACGATACAATCTGATCAAATGTACCCTCCGCTAGAGGATTGGTTTGTGGCGAGGAAACAACTGGAATATCATTAACACTTGACTTAATATGGCTTTCGATATCTGGATGCTTCAGTTCATTAGCTGCAATAAGATCTTGGGATTCTTCTTTAGATACAGAATCCATAGTTAATTCTTTTGGTAAGACCGTTGTATTATCGAAAACAGGCTCTGGCTGCTCGGCTTCTTCTTGTTTCTTCTCTGGCAGACTTATGATTATAACCTGATCGGTAGGACTTTGTTGGTTAGTCTCTTCAATAACTAAACTATGATTAGATCTTCGTATCCTATTATGCTCAAAAGATTTCTCAATATCAGGTATGTCTTCAGACAATTCAAAGTGGGGTTCTTCATCAGGCTTCTCATGAATCATTTCGATTTCTACTGACTTATCTGGATGTGCTGACTTAAATACATGTCCGACATCTTGCTCGATTTCGGATAGTTTCTCATCGCCGTAGTCACCTAAATCGTGGCCAGATACATCTAACTTAAGCTTCTGCAGTTGCTTTACTTTCATTTTTATCTTCTTTGATTTCTTCGGCGAAAGTAACACTTCGTTGAATCTATGCTCATCAAATGAATCAAGAGTCCTCTGCCTTTTATCATCAATAGAAAGGTTTTTACGCTTAGGAATGCCATTTTTAGTACCAATAGATGTAGAGTCCGTAAGCTCTTGATATTCAGATACGGTAGAACTCTTATTTGAAGAGCCAAGGCTATCATCACTGTATCCTTCTTCTGATGGGCCCATTGAATCATCACTGTCATGATATTCGTCGTTGGAATCGGTAAGCTCCGAGTAACTATTGACACTGCCATTGTCTTCATCGTTTACTTCGAGGACTATGTCAGAGGCCACAGATGTCTCACTAATTTCGGACGCACTTGAGTCCGTGTCGGATGACTTACTACTGTCAATACGACTTCTTTTGTTGCTTGTTTGACTTAATGGTTGACGACCACGCTTTCGGAAAGTCTGCGTACTTGTAACTTTTGCATCAGATATCGACATCAGAGAATTTGTATCTTTGGATGGCGTACTAGCCCTATCTTGCAATCTCTTGCTTCGCCTTCGACCTTGAGATGAATCCGAAGAAATGGCCGGAGCTGTTTCTATGTGATGTACTCTTGTTTGTTCTGGGATTCCCACGTCATCTGGATCTGATTTGCTAATTTGAATGATTTCACCATTGGAGATGTTCAATTTTGGGGCGTAACTAGCATCGTTCAATTCGCCACCACTACTATATACTGTTGAAGGAGTTGGCTCATCTACAGGGATTACCTCAGATCTTTTGTAGGACGTTGGAGTTAATGAACCCGCTCTCGAAGCCGACCGTGAATTACTTACTGACCTCAGTCTCCCTCGTCGAGTCTGTTGACTTGATCGTATTAAGTAGCAATCTTCATGGAACTTTTTATGCTCTTCTAGAGGGTCATCGTCTTCTGCCCAGCCCTCAAGACAGAATTTGCAGTAGACACACTGCGTTCTATCATTACCTGGATGAGTCGGACAATAAAAGAATCCGGCTCTGGCTAACGCATAACTATTAGCAGTGGCCGAATCACTCGAATCAAAATGCCAATACTTTGCAAAAGTACGTTTTCTAATATTGACTGCTTCTCTACTGAACGGATCTCGTAAATTCTTAGCCGGGTTTTCTTCCCAAAATTTATCATCTCCACTAATAAAATGATGGAATTGTGCCGTTAGAAGATAAGCTAACGGACATTTTGGGTTATTCGTGAGGTGGTATTCGGCTACATTTTCTACTCCCTCGATATTTTTCTCTTTCTTTTTACAACAAAAACACGTAACCTGATCGGTGTTGATTTTCGTGGGTGTGAAATAAAAGCCTACCTCAGCTAGGTGATGTTTTTCGGGAACGTCATGGGTCCAATAATGCTTCTTTTTGGTATTACCCTCGTACGCACCTTCCGTGAAAGTGGCAAGGCGACTCGCCTGAAACTCCATGCCTAACTTTGACATGGCATGGTATACAATTTCTTTAGATCTATCAAATTACAATTTAAATACTGATTGATCGCGTACAAAATTTTGGCGTGTATATAACCTATCAAGAGTTCACTTAGTAGTTGTGGCCAACCAAGAGTTGAATTGTCTTTAATGCTTGATACTTTAACTCATTATCGCCCCCATTATTATCTAATAGAGTCATTATGAGGAGCTTGTAAGCACCGCCATGAGATTCGTTGACAAACTTAACCAAATCTTGACCTAAATTCTTGATCAAGAATTGAACATCATTTAACAAAATTACCTTGACTGGAACTGCAGCATCCAGGCTTAAGATTTCAAAGATTCTCTTGACGAGCTTGAAAGAACTATCCTTAAATTTGCCAGAATTCTCAGCCCAAAATTCCGAGGATTTGTGAACAGGTGATGACCAGCTGATCAAATTTGGATTATCAATTTGAGTAAGATACTCGTCAAATGAAGACAATTTTTGAGTCACTACCTCATTTAAGGTATCTGCTAGGTACTCCAAATCATTAGTGAGCTCATCGTCACTTCCATTGGTTGCAAACTTACGTTCCTGTAATGTCTTGACCGAAGCAAGGCCATCGTGGAATAAAACAATCTTAATTACTTTAAATTGTTCACTGTCTGACACTGCGACTGCAATCATATTCTTGATGGTTGAAACGGCCATTCTTACTATTTTGAGCTTGATTGACTCCTTGGATATGGTTAATAAACTACCAACAATATCGGGATAATTACGTACGACCGTGTAGTTAATATCAGCGTTGAATGACAAGACCCATAAAGTTACCAAGACATTATATGACAATTGCAAGCTGGATGAATTGGGTTGCTTCGCCAGTCTAGCGATAAGATTATTGAGTGCCTTGTAGTTACTAACCAAGCTATGCTTCTGATACACTTGTCTGTATTCTTTGCTAAGAACAAGTTCTTGTAATATTTGAATACCAATTGCTTGAAAATTTGAATCGGAACCAGCAAGGAAACTAGAACCAGAAGTCACATCAAATATCTTAATAAGAACCTCTTTGTCGACAGCATTACCCGCCTTACCTGTCTTAGACACCTTAGCAAGAAGGATTGTAAGATTGTGCAAGCAGACCGCCTTTATATAGTTATCGCTGTTGCCCAAATGTTTCAAGAATGGCAAGTAAGGTAAGGACAGGTCAACCTGCGACAACGCTAACAAAGAGTCGATAAATTCTTGGTTGGGCATATCCAAGAGAAGATCGTTCAAAAGCACCAATATATTCTTGAGAACATCATCACGAGAATCCACCTCCAATTTGTTCAACAAATTAAGAAGAGTGTTAGTATGGAGATTGAGCTGCGACGATACTGTCTTGACTCTATTCTCAGCTGATTGTTTCTCCAAGATCTTTATGTGGTTGGTATCATCTTCGGAAATTATACCAGCACGAAACATTCCCTCCCAAGGAATTATCCGTTCCCGGATAATGTACTTGGTGTCGGTGTAGAAACCACTATCGAGCACCAAAGGAGTCTGAGTTAGTAATCGCAATTGGATTAAAGAAGGATCGTGCTGAACGCCTTTGTCACTCATTGTAGCATGTACTTACGTATTCAACAGTCATCTTGTCGAGGAAGCACCTGGGTTCTCTCCAAATAAGCGATAATGAATTTATGACATGCACGACCTACTCCGATTAGTGTAGATTTAAGTCAATGCAGCTAAATAAACCATGAACTAAATTATACGCCTTCAACAGGCTTAAAATATAACTAATTGGGTTATACAGCTCCTCATCAAAAAAGTTATATGCTCTTTCTTCTAGGCATACAAAAAAAAAATCTGCCGATCCCAGGAATCGAACTTGGGTTTCTTCGGCCACAACGAAGTGTACTAACCACTATACTAGATCGGCGATTGCTAGAGAAACGGAAAGCACCACCAGAGATATCGACTAGTTGCAGACCAGCTACTGATTCATTAGCGTTCTTATCAGGTACGGCTGCTATCGATCGAACATAGTATAATTTCATGTATTGTTAGTTTTGCTAGCATCGCTCAGCGACTACAAATAAATACTGGACGCTTCAAATTAAATCTATCACACAATATTTAGCGACTAATCAGATGATTCTCTGGCATATTCCTTAGACATGTCGGCATCGGGAATAGAACCACAAATAGTTTCCACCATAATACCGGTGACTAAGTAAGGATCTATGTTAGAGGCAGGTCTTCTGTCCTCGAAGTAACCGTAACCTTCCTTAGCAACGGATCTTGGGATTCTGACGGAAGCACCTCTGTTGGCGACACCAGAGGAGAAAGCCTCAATAGAGGCAGTTTCGTGACGACCAGTCAATCTTTGCTCGTTGTCGGCACCGTACAACAACATGTGTTCCTTGTGTCTCTTGGCCAACTTAGAAATAGCATCCTCGATGTATTTCATACCACCCTCTTGTCTCATTGGCTTGGTGGAAACGTTGGTGTGGCATCCAGCACCATTCCAGTCTCCCTTCAATGGCTTAGGGTGGAGAGAAACCTTAACACCGAACTCTTCGGCAACCTTTTGCAAAAGGTAACGGGCAACCCAAAGTTGGTCACCCATCTCGATACCCTCACAAGGACCGACTTGGAACTCCCATTGAGATGGCATAACCTCGGCGTTAATACCAGAGATCTCGATACCAGAGTATAAACAAGCTCTGTAATGAGCCTCGATCAAATCACGAGCGTATACTTTTCCGGTACCAACACCACAGTAGTAAGGACCCTGTGGAGCTGGGAAACCACCCTGTGGCCAGGCATACACATTGTCGTATTGGTCAAACAAAGTGTATTCTTGTTCCAAACCGAACCAGACAGACTCGTCATGGTGAGCCTTCATCAACTTGGCACACTCGTGTCTGTGGTTGAATTTGTTGGGAGTACCATCGTTGTTCCAGCACTCAGCCAACACGATGATGTTGTCGCCTCTTCTGAAAGGGTCAGGGTAGTACGACACAGGTCTCAAGTAGACATCTGAATCGTGACCTGGAGCTTGACCAGTAGAAGAACCATCGAAGTTCCACTCAGGAAGGTCCTCGACCGATGAGGGCTTCTTCGACAAGGTCTTACATTTGGATCTGATGCCACCTTCGGCGTCAATCCAGATGTACTCGGCCAAAACCTTACCTCTTTGAGGAAGATCGAGGTATTTGCTAAGGATAGCAGTTTTTTCAATGTTGGAAATAGACATGATTAAATGAATGCAAAAATCAAAGTTCTCAATTTGCTTAATTAAAAAATTATTGGATTCTCACGAGATGAAAAATCAGTGACTAATCCGAGTCAAAACACAAACAAAAAGTCAAAAATAGCACCTAAAGTATTTTAACGTGTATGTCTTGGACAAACAAAAACCCACAGGAGTTAATGATTAAATAAAGACTTGTTAAGACAGAAGTAGTAACCTCTATTATCTATGGTGCGATTGGATAAGGTTTATATATGATTCTTGGTTCCGCCCTATCGTCGTGGAACGATTGCTTTTTTTGGGATTCGTCCTGGTTATGCGGGTGTTTACCACCCAATCTGCTCGGAATAGGCTTATCTCAACCAATGAAAAAAGTTCCTGCCGATAGCGCGGCTCAGTGCTGCAACTCCCCCGTTTAACCGGGAGAGTGGTATCTTGATTCATTTTAAGCCAATAATGATGCTGGAGTTAGCACTTAATTCCTGGCGTGGGGTAGATGGGCGGCTGATTTTTGTTGGTAGATAACAGATTCATATCTCCTTCTCATTTTCTTGACTCGAACCATAATTTAGGCGCCCGGTATACCGAGCACATGCTCCAGTTTCGGCCCATCCGGAGCAACGGATGCAGGATTTTTCCTGTCGCCAATGAATTCAGCCTGGCTGTGCTTATGTCATGGTAACATATGGTCCCGATAGATGTACCATCAATAGCGGTGGTTGCAGCTACGGTTACCGTAAATCATGCTGAAGCGCAGTACGTTTATGTATTGTTTGACTCAGATGACAGCTATTTAGAGTAGGTGGCGTCAGGAACAGATTTTGGCACTTCGCGATCCTAATCTTATCTCTGAAACTTCAACCCCGATAACTAGATTTGCAATTGCTACCGCTAATCGAATCTCAAGCTTCGATTCTCGGTCGTAATTAGTCGCGTATTACCACAATTCGGTTACTGGTTCCCCACGAAATTTTTTATTTTTTATTTTTTTTTTGACATTATTGTTAATTTTCTCCTGTATAATTTTAGCCATTCGATGGAATGGAGCGGAGTGACACTCTGCCGTTAACGGAAAGTGACACTGTGGCGGCCAATGGCGGCCCCAGGCCCCGCCCGTTGTCGTCTCGGCAAGTGACAATGCTTGCAATAGGCGGCACCGTGGGGACCGGTCTCTTTGTCGGGATAAAGGACTGCTTGAAGCTGGGACCGATAATAGCCATCGGTGCTTATCTATTCCTTGCAACCATATGCTTCGGCGTACTCCGAGGCATTACCGAAATGACGCAACGGTACCCATTGACCGGATCAATATGCCAGTTCCCCTATAAATTTATTTCCCCAGAAATCGGACTTGCAAATCATCTCATTTACTGGTTTTCGTGGGGTATTACGCTAGCGCTCGAATTGACCATTTTGACACAAATATTACTGTTTTGGGCGGAGTTTGCCACCACATACCGAGAGCTCGTGACCTTCTCCATCTGGATACTTCTTACATGTATTAACTTGGCTCCTGTAACGTTGTATGCCGAAGTCGAATTTTACATTTCACTTGTGAAAGTGGTTGCACTTTTATTTTGGGCGCTCATAAGTGTTGCCGGAGTTACGGGGATCCATACCAAGGCGATTGGATTCAATAATTGGCATGATCCGTTTGGAGATGGCATCCTAGTAGCCAGTCCATTTGGATCTCGAATATTGTCATTTTTCAGTTCGCTTGTCTCGGCCGCTTTCACATTTCAACTGTCGGAATCGCTAGCAATTACTGCTGGAGAAATGGCTGACTCTCATAAATCTATCCCAAGAACCATGCGAGCAGTGTTCATTCGTATTCTTGGGTTTTACATTCTTAGCATTGTCCTCCTATCATTGTTGGTTCCTTATGATGATCATCGTTTATACTTGTCGGATGACGACTATTTTTCGTCCCCATTTGTGGTGGCCCTTTTGAACATGGGCTTCAAAGAGAGTTCTGTGCTTTACAATCTTTTGAATACGGTGATCTTCTTTTCAATCCTCTCGGCTGCAAATTCTAATATTTATTTTGGATCTCGATGCTTGGTTGCATTAGCAGACTTAGGAAGAATATCACCAAAGTTTGCCTATTCAACTAAGAATGGAGTATTTATTCCCGCTGTATTGTCCACATCAGTGTTTGGTTTGTTGTCATTAGCTACTGGTTTCAGATCAGTGGAGTCAGTATTCCAGTGCATGTTAGACCTCTGTGCTTGTGCGGGACTTATCATGTGGGCATGCTGTGCATTTTCTCATTTACAATTCGCTGAAGTTATGGGTACTTCCCTGAATACCTTTTGGTCGTGGTACGCCGGTATCGGTACTGTTGGCATATTGTTTGTCACTGGATTTGATCAGATCTGGAATTTTAGCTGGCCGCAATTCACATCTAAATACCTTACGGTTATTACCTTCACAACGCTTTGGGGGTACTTCAAATGGCAGAATAAGACACGTCTGGTTATTTCAGGCAATGTAGGGTTTTCAGCCGTGTGATGCAAAAATACACTACTTTGAATTTGGCTTCTCCTCGGCCGATCGCCGACAGAGAACAATATAGATTTACCAATTATTTATTTATTATACTATCTCTTGGATTACATAGAGTTGATTCATATGGCCAGCTCTGATTCTTGCGCAGGGTAATCATACCCATCTTGTATGCCAAAGCCATTCAGCACGTGACTCGTATTCCCGTTGATCAAAATCTAAAATAACCTTTCATCACTACTCTCCTTTAGCGTTCTGCAATTAATTGTCAGGGATGGGCAAGAACTCATTATTCTGGGTCCTATTCCCCTTCACTCTTGTGGCCTATGTCACTTATTTGTTGAACGTCACATGCCCTCCTGGTGCCGATTATGATGACTCCTCTTTGAGTTTCATCAATAATTTTAGCTGTCGGCAACTCCATTATGCCGAGGCTTTTATTTCAACGAACCCTACAATTTTAAATATTGATTCTAAGCTTGGTATCTCGTCCAACTATGCCAAACATGTAACTCCATTGTGGAAACAAGGTGTTGAAATTGTTCGTGTTGCTGATACCAAGTACGAGATCACGGGGAAGGTGTCGCTGGTTCTGAACAAAATCACCAACGCAATTGATACATCGTTGTTTAAATATGAAATGTACTGGAACCACCATGTATACCCTAAGTTTCATAATATATGGGTCAAATACCTGACTCTTATCGGCGGCCATGTATCTATTTTAGCATCCAATGCTAAAAATCAATTTACTATAGCCACGATCAAATTCAAAGCAGCTACCACCAGGGCGTTCCACGCCTACGTCAGCCCACATCTCCACTCTGCTTGGTACAAGATTTCTACGAGTTCTATTGGTCAACAAGTAAGAAATTACTATATCGCATCTAGATTGTCCACCGTGGTCGATGGCGTGATAAAGCTTGTAAACTCCATGTTTGATCATGGCTCGTCGTTCCATGAACGTAGTAGCTTCCTTAAGTCTGAATTTGGTAATTTGATAAGAACTCCGCTTCATGAACTCAAATCGAAATTCATTAATAAAGATCAAGTGGTAGCAGAGGTGGAGAACATTAAACTGGAAATCATTGAACCCATTAAGCTGGTTGATGAAGAGACTACTAAATTGTCTACTTCTGCTGTTGAAGAAACTGAAGATAGCTCCAGTACTGAGGAAGTATCAGAAGACTCCGACTCTGAAGGATCCGAACCCATAACTGTGCTTATTACCTCCACAATTACTGTAGTTGATGGTGAAGAAGCCGAAGAGACTTCCGCTCATAATGAAGTCAGTGACAACTCCCATGAGCGCCAAGTGCTTGACGAGCTTCAATACTGGCAGTTAAAAGTGGAGAAGACATTGAAACTTGCCTACGATAATTTAGATGCAGACTTCAAACCCGAGTTAGATGCCATTATTGGTTTGGTAAGAGAGCCAATTTCAGAGATTTTGAAAAATGTTCAAACTACCAACTATGCTCACTACAAGAAGCTCAATGAGTTGATTAGCAAAGTCGACAAAGACACCAGTGATCTTCTGGAAACTCAAGAAGTGCCTGACTCTTATGAGGTGTCCCGTCAGGACATGCGTGATGGAATTTCTGCTGCTACCAAAGATTCTGAGGCTTCTCTTAAGCTCGCTCAATCGAAGCTCGCAGAGGCGCAGGAACAAGTTATTATCAAATACTTTGAAAGTATTCAAAACACCATCGATGTACTTGAATCGTTTGCTGACAGCACCGTGCTGGACTTTTCTAATAGATTAACTTCACTTTTGGCGTTCTTGGAAAATGAAGATTCATATGATGAAGCTGTGGGATGGCGCGCTTGGAAACAATTCCATAAGACCAAGGAACAGATATTCCAAATAAGAGACAAGATATACGATGAAGCCAATACCTACAAGGCCAAATACTTTGAGGCCACTAATAAAGTTGTGCCATCTGCCTTGCAGGAGTGGGATACCTATTTCAGGGACATTCACTACCACATTGGCTTTTTGGCACATGATAATGAAGAGTATTTGCAATTGGTCCGGGCCAAAGCTAATGTGGCCTACCAAGCAAGAGAAGCTTTAGAAGTTAAAGTTGCTGAAGCTGCCAAAGAGCGAGCGGAGGCAGAAAAGTTGGCTGCTGAAGCGGAAAGATCCAAGACCGTGCCACCGAGGTCCGAAACTGTCATTGTCAGTCTGTACGACGATGATGAGAAGGTGGTGATAGTAGAACAAGAAATTATAGATCCAGATGCCGATAGTGATACTGCTGTTGAACAGTCAGGCGACGAGTCTGATGAGAAGCATTAAGGAGTGGGGAGAAATAAATAGTATAATTTTTTAATAAACGATACATTGATATTTATATAATTAACTAATATATCCTACTTGTGGAGGTAGCCCTTTACGGTGTTGAATTGGGCAATAACATGGTTAGCGACATGCTGCTCAACAACCTCCAACAACTGGAAGTACTTGATAACCCATGGGTGGACGTATTGGTAGTACTGGGCTTGGACAAGTAACATCTTCTCGTGGATCTTGTAGTCCTTGAAGAACTTGGTGGAGTGAACATGCTCGTCAAGGAACTTGTGAACGTGGTTAACGTAAGGGGTAGCGAAGTTAACACCAACATTCAATGAATCACACAATTGGTTGTGGGTGTGGGTCAAGGGATGGAACACTTTCTCAACGCCATGCTCAAATGGGGTTTCATTTAATTTGGCACATTTATATGAAAAAAGGTAGGTGGTATAGATAACGGCAAAAATAGCCAAGTACAATTTAAGACGACCGACAAAAGACATTCTGCAATTGGAAGTATCAATGGATTGAGTTTTGGTTCAACAACACTAGTTTTTCCGTAGTATTTCTATTGACACAAAGTAAAGATTTGCACAGCAATCGCGCGGACGAATTTGTAGCTTGCGTCATGTCGCCGGTGAAATGTCGTTTCTTTGGGTAACTAAGTATTTGCATTTTTCCTAATTGAGATATATGCTGCAAACGTCCCATGTGACATTTTCCAATAGGGAATAGTAATAGCAGAGCCTTAATTAATGCATCAGCTGGCGTGGCAACACGGAAGCCAACTTCGAAGTAGGAAAATAGTACACAAGGCCAAGGGTCTGTCGTAGCATGATCACATGTATGCGCGGAGAACTTCGGGGCTTCAAATTGATAACCTGCAACGAAGGTCGTTAATACTGCATGAATAGATACTGGCTGCAAGGCTGAACTAAGCTGTAGGTACCGATTATAGATTTGGTATAAAAAGATTGCCTGGTTACGAAGAGTTTTCTATAAGGAGATTCTTTCTAAGTTTATGTCTTGTAGATGAATATGTCATTGAATGAAGTTATTTTGTCTATAATATCTAAGCGGTCTCGTCTAACCATCCTTTAGCACGCTCGACCGCATTCAGCCATCTCTTCCACATGTGTCTTCTGTCGGCATCAGGAAGCTTGGCCTTGAAATTTTCTTGGCTATGGTTACCGTCAATCTTCTCGATGACATCGTCAAAGTCCTTCCATATCCTGTCTTCTGGATTCTTGAAAGAAACACCAGCGGCGATGGCAGCTCCAAGAGCAGTACATTCTGAGATCTTGGCTCTCTTAACGTCAACACAAGGTCCTAAAATATCAGCTTGAATTTGTAATACTTCGTCAGCCTTCGACATACCTCCATCAACGGCAAGTTGTGAGAGTGGTTTCTTAGCACCCAAATTCGTTAACGCCTCTTCAAGGAAGTCTTCTGAAGCTCCAGCATCACTAGCCATGGCCCTTAAGATAGCCCGTACTTGGAAACATACACCTTCAAGAGCGGCCCTAGCAATATGACTAGATGAAGTGTATTGAGTCATACCAAATATGGTACCTCTAGCTCCACCATCCCAGTAAGGAGCATACATACCTGAGAAGGCAGGAATGAATACAACACCACCAGAGTTATCCACTTGAGATGCAAGGGGGCCAATGTCCTTGGCATTCTCAATAAGCTTTAAGTTATCACGTAACCATTGAATGATAGAACCAGCCACAGCGATGGAACCTTCGAGAGCATAATGAGGCATTCCATCGTCACCTTCAAGGTTAGGGAACCAATATCCAAGTGTAGTAAGGGTACCATGTTCAGAAATCAACTTTCTGGTCCCGGTATTATACAACAAGAAACAACCTGTTCCGTAAGTACATTTAGCAGAACCTGCCTGGAACGCCATCTGTCCCACGAGGGAGGCTGACTGATCACCAAGACATCCACAGATTGGAACACCAGTAATGGTCTTCAAAATATCATAAGCCTCTTGAGTGATCTTGTTGTGGAAACCAAGATTGGATAAGTTTGGAGGTGCAAATGACCCATAATGCTCAGATGACGATACGATTCTAGGTAAACAGATCTTGGTAGGGTCTATACCCCAAAAGTCAAGAAGGTCGTCGTCATAGTCTCTTGTTTCCAAGTCCATGAAATAAGTTCTAGAAGCATTGGTAACATCAGAGACAAAAGTACGTTCTTTAGTGAGATGATAGATCAACCAGGTATCCACAGTTCCAAACATAAGGTTACCATCTCCCTTTTCATATTCATCTCTAATGGTGTCATCATTATCTATTAACCAACGCAATTTAGCCGCCGAGAAGTATGTTGATAAAGGCAAACCAGTCTTTTGCTTCAACTCTTCCTTTCTATCGTCATCGGTCATTTTCTCTAAGTGCTGCACGATTTCTGAAGTTCTAGTGTCAGTCCAGGTGATACCATTGCTTAATGGTTTTCCTGTTTTCTTCAGCCACACAATGGTGGTTTCTCTCATGTTTGCAATACCAAGACACTTTACTTTGTACTTGATCTTAAGGTCCGGGTTTTGGTTTATCTTTCTCAAAGTGATCAAGCATGCTACTAAACATTGTACGGCGTTAGCAAGAACATGCACCGGCATACATTCTGACCAACCAGGTTGAGGGAATCTTAATGTTGGACCAACACTAGCAGCATTATTTTCAATCTCCACATCGTCAGTAATCGAGATAGCAATACCCTCGGCAGTGAAAATAGGCTCATTGTGACGCATAAGCGAGGATCTTCTTCTGAATTGCTCCTTGTTCTTCGAGTCTGCTGGTGCTTCCGAGGCCGTGGTGGAATACTCGATCTGATGCTTGGCAATTTCCACTCCTTCCGCACTGAAAAGAATGGCACGGGCCGAGGTAGTACCTATATCAATCGTGGCAACCACAGGTTGTGAAGGAGCAGTGCTTTGACGACGCGGCATTGTAATTCAAAAATCTCTGGATCAGGGTCTATAAAGTTAAAGAGTAAATAATTTCGTCAATTTTTAGAAAGCAGCCGTTGACATAGTGCGGTGCATGGATGTACATCTGTACGGCGGGCCATTTTTTCCTCATGCGGTGTATGGAAGCAACTACGAGTCATCACCTGGGGTAAATAGCAATCAGAAGCACGGTGAGATTGCGCTAGCGAGTGAGGCGCAAGTGTCAGACAGGAATTTATTGATGAGCCTCTTTTCAATACTAATAAATTCATCAAGTTCATCAGGACGCTAGGGAACTCCCCATGGCGGCGAAGGTCTAGCTTGCAGCCTGCTGCAGTGGGGGCCGAGGCGGGGAACCCCGAAAAATTATCCACGCGATTAGCAAATCAGAATAGAATATATCTTATCAATAACTGCTCTATTGACTCTCATCATATTGACAAAAACCTAGATCAAACTCCGGACTTCGCGTAGATCGTGGGCTCTGGTCCGTTGCTGGAACCCTGCCTCTTTTAGATTCTAGCGCATAAACCTGATAATTTTATGTCTCTTGCTGCACGATTACGTCGTTTTCAGGTACTGACCGTAGGTGTATTGGGTGTTTCTGTGTCAAACTTCAGGGGTATTGCAAAAGCATGCCAATTAGTGATTGAGGTAGATGAAACGGCATGTAGGAGTCTTCTCGGAGCCGTTGCTATCGTATATTTGAGTTTACCGAGAACCATTTTTGGAAGTTCGCTGTGAAAAATGTATCATAAGAGAGGAGATGTAAATCCAGCTATCAAAAAGATGGTTAAATATGAAGTACCGTTAGCTATTCCCTAAACCCTTTCTGAACAGTCTGATCGAGCATCTTATGACTTCCCATATAAGTGTAGCCTTAGTTTTCAATATTCTTTCTACAGGATCAGCAAAGTTCGACCTGCATATACGTTCATATACCTATCAGTGGAACTAGTATCATACTGCAGGTTGCAACTATTGTCTACTATTGTCTAACCGGCGATGAATTGTTATTGCCAAAGCAAAGGTAGTGACACGAAAAACCAACTCTATATAAACACAATCCGACCGAACTCTTATAATTGTAATTCAATCTTATCATATTTTAATAAGAATAATGAACTCAGTTAAAGAAATGGCTAACTTCGACCTCGATAAGACTCATCCAAACAAATGGAGCAAGACGACAAAGCTCACGGTCGCTGCCGTCGTTGTAATTCTAGTTATTTATTTCGGTTCCTATTCTGCTTCCGGCTTTTACAAAAGTGGTGACAACGGCCACTCGTTCCACACTGATAACCACTAAAATATCGTGAATTACGAATTCATGCTCGAAATATTGATATTATCGGAAGTTGAAACATCGTATGATAACTGGCCGAGCCAGTAAACATCGCTATTCAAATGTGATTGTGTCGCCCAATTTAAGTCCTCAAACTTTATCATACTCATTGCCCCGTCCCATTTAGGCAACATGCAACATTTCTCGGCTGCGGATATCTTGCAGGAGAATCCCCATATCTAAGGGCCAAGCTTCCATGAACACACGTATAAGTAAGGGCTCAGTCCCATACTTCCAGCAAATATGGTTTTTACTTACTTTTCCAAGTTACTTGTCCTCGTCGCAGTTGCTTGCGCTCTAACGATCGGTAGCGACTTCAAGCGCAACAGGTATCCAATTCAAGCAAATATTCAACTTCAAGCTAGAGCGGTAGTATGCCCCACTAAGTCCAAGACTTCGGTCGAATCAACTTCAACTGACCCATTTCCTATTGTAAGTGCTCCTTTTTCTCATGTTACAACTACTTAAACGAATAAATAACTTTCAATATACTATGATATTCATTACTTTCTGTATTATCATTTAGGTGATCATATAATCACCGATTCTGTAAAGGTCTTACCTCTAACAAACTTTAGGTCTTCTCCGCCATAACTAGTGCGGCCGTTAACTTCTACTAATACGCCTTCCTCAACATTAGCGCCATTCTGCTTCACCCAAGATGTTCCTAACTTCATAAAATGGTCTCTGCACGTCGATGGAGTGTCATTAGGGGCACCTTCAGCATTCTTTAAAGGCGAGAACTCTTCAGCACGGTCAACTTCGAGACAACCGAATTTGGCGAGCTCGATTGAAGGAAATACGTCGAAAATGAATTGCTCTAATTTGATACCATTAGGCTCCTCTGGCTTGAAATACTCGCCCTTCTCGTTCAAAGTACCAATCTTCTTCTTGGCAATATGAAATGGAAGATGTTTACGAGAGTCAACCCATTCAGGTACCATTCTCTTTAACAAGTCAACGGAGTAGTAGTGATTGACGATATTGGCAGCTCTGAGGAAAAGCTTACTAGGATCGTCTGCCTCGGTTTTAGTAGCCAACTCAGATGAAATTTCAGAGTATTCAATTACACAAGGTTTCTCGGTATCTTTATCCAATACAATGAGACCCACTTTCTCACAAGCGTCCCTCTTCCGGACAACCTTAGTGGATAATTCGAAACCATTCAGAATAGAGAATCCTAAGAAAACAGGGTCTGCCACCTTTACTAAAACGTTATCCACGCAGTACATGTGAATGTGCTTGATGCCTCTCTTTGAGAAGTCGTCTAAAATTCCATTGTCAAGAAGGGCCTTGTACAAACCTCCATTTCCGTCAGGAGATTCACAGAACAGGCCATGAGATTCTAATAAGATCTTAGAACCATCAGCGTTGAAGCATGGTAACGTTCCTTGATCGAAAAATGTAATTTGTGCCTTGGTGAGTCCCAAGTAGTCATTGTCTTGGAAATATTTCTCAATAGCTTCTCTAGTAGGACCACTAGTCATGACATACCAACGAAGGACTGGCTCACTTTCTGGGTACTTAGCCTTAGCGAGATTCTGTAATCTTAAAATTTTGTCTGCTTGTATCTGGAAAAGAGTCTTTCCCGAAGGTAATCCAACATCGAAGCAACCTTTTGGAGCCGACGACCCAAGACGAGAACCTTGGCCACCCGACATCAACAATACACCTACCTCGTTGTGAGCAATAGCTTCAAGACCGATTTGTTCCCAGGAACTCTTTTGTTCCCGAGAGGAATCCAAAGTGGAAGCGGTACATTGGCTAGGAAGTTGGGTAAGATTACGGGCCAAACCGTTTGAACTGGAAAATGCAATAGCTTCTTGAGTAGACTTGATGAGCTTCTCAGGATCGTCGATCTTAGCTAACTGGTTGGCGAAGTTCTCCTGTTGCCGAGAGTCAAGATCATCAACGTATTGAAAGAGATGAGCTTGGTTGGCAGCTTCGAATTTTCTTCTAACTGAGTCTACCATCGTGAATAAGTGGACGGATTCGCCTCAAAATAAATCTAGCGGAAAGATATCACAATATATCCCCCTTAAGTAGAGGCAAGAAACTATGTTTCAAGTTAAAATCGTTCCGCAGGATTTCTAGATCAAATATATTCAGCACTATTTTTGTAACGCGGGTAATGTACCCAAAGTGGTAGTAAATAGACGTCCTGCATGGATCGAGGCGGTGCCTGAAAACGGTATCTACGAGAGCAGTCGCTTGGTGATACCAGGGGTACAAGCTGTGCCACGATCCATAAATAGCCCACGTATATAGAAGAAGTAATTTAGACGGTTTCCGGGGAACGAAAAAGTCATTTATTCGAAAACCCAGCCCATTATTGTGATAAATTTAGCATCCTGGTTCCCGATAATAAAAATTTTCGATTAGGAAATATACAGGATACCCGGGCTGCAGATCTCCCAGGGTTGCTAGGAGGGAGCCCAGGAATCGTGGAGCAGGAGTTCAGGGTTGCCAATCCGTGTAACCGAAGGCTTTGTTTAGAGTTCGCTTCCCCACACGTGCAAAATCGTGTTTCTTAATATTTTTACTTTCTTTTAATTATAACAGTGCTAACAAGGTATCAATTTATTATATGTAGTCTAAGCACAAGAAAACCAAACTATTAAAACTAGAATGAATTCGTTATGTATCAATTATGTTCACGAACCTCTAAGTAAGATTTATAGATTAATACGTCTAAGCGCAAAGAGCAACAACACCACCGACCACGGCGAACACGGCAGACATACCAATCATAGTGGTGGAGGCGGCACCCTTCTTCTTTCCACCAGAGCTGGATCCAGAGGAAGAAGAACCACCAGAAGAGGAAGAGTCGCTAGAGCCAGATTCAGAGGAGCTTCCAGAGTCTCCTGACTTGGAAGAAGTGCTCTTCTTCTTAGGAGCAGAGCACTTGACGTTGTGTCCCTTGATATCACCATTAGACTTCAACTTGTCGAATGCCTTACAAGAGAACTCGTCAGAGGTAGAGCTGACAGTGAAGTCACCGTCGACCTCCTTCAAAGCTGGCATGGTCAAGTTATGGAAAGGTCCGTTGATGTTAACGGCTCCTTTAACGGTCTTCAAGTGCTTGAAAGAGCTGTCCATGTCCTCCAAGTCAGTGTTGTTGAAGATTCTCAACTCACCACCAATGGTCTTAAGAGAAGAGATGTCAAAAGTAGTCATTTCGTCGTTAGCGAAAACTTGAAGAGAGCCACCAACAGAGGTCAACTCAGTGAGATCGAATCTGTCGAAGGTGTTGTAGGCAATGTTCAAGGTACCGTTAACAGTGGTTAAGTTAGAAGCAGAGAAGTCAGCAACATCTTGAACAGTCAAGTTAGAAGCCCAGATCAACTCGTCCAACTTGACTTGACAGTCGTCGTTGTTAAAAGACAAGATTAAACCTTCTTCGACGTTTTGCAAGGACAACTCAATGCTAGAAATGTTCTTGTTGTTGTTGATGTTCAAGGAGCCAACAGTGTCGAAGTTGGTAAGACCTTGCAATGAAGACAAAGCAGTGTCAGATAATTCGATGGTTCCAGCCTTTGAGATACCTGAGTTCAAGTTGATGATAGCGAAAGAGGGTAACGAGATCATCTTCAAAGTCTCGACTTCTTGCAAAGAAGTGAAATCAATAGCGTGCAACTGGGTGTAAGCTTGGACATTCATGGATCCAGAAATGGTCTTCAACTGATTCAAGTTAATGGAAGTAACGGAGGAAGAGTTGAAGAAATTGATGTCACCCTTGATCTCTTGGACGTTACTGAGATCGATGTCTCCCAAATCGTCAGATTGCACCTTGATAGTACCGTCTAAAGTTGGACAAGCGTTCAATTTGGCGATACCACTGGTGTCCTTGATGGTGGTTGTGAATTTACAGTCATCTTTGGCGACGACGGTGGCAGCAGCAGTCAAGGCTGCAAATACAGTCTTGAAAAGCATGGTTTAACGAATGTGAAAAATGAACGACAAAAGTCCCACAAGATGAAAAAAGTGCTAGACCGCTACTTTATATCGCATTCTGCACAAAATTTCGTTGCTTCGTCAGGAATGCATTATTCGCCCATGCATCAGATGAAAACAACGCAAAATTATTCGTTCAGTGTTCATGACCATAGGCATTGCCCAAACCACATGTTTACTGGCTGAGCGTCTCTTATAGGTAAATAGCAAGCTATATATCATAATCTTTACTTGTACTGGCAACGATGCCCGTTACCGTTAACCATAGGGGACCAGCGCATCCTGCTATGGAGTGCGTCTCATGCCTTGGCACCGGCCTCGCGTGCTGCAAATCATCCTAAAAGCGCCGCGATGCCAAAGTTATGCAGGTCCCTCGGCGCGCTACCGTGACTTCGCGCCTAGTATTGTCTGCTAAGCATAATTCTCCGTCAGCCTGATCCATACTAAGTAACGGGATCTCCTAGTGAAGCGATAAGCAATAAAAATAGTTTATGTGCTATGTAGCCTAGATCATGTCTATAAACGTAAATGCTAAGTAAGAAGCACTGAACCTCGGGTGCTGGTGGCCATCATTTACTTTTATGCTTGAGTGGGTAATATCAAACGATCGTAACGGTTCCTTATTCTTCCTGTTGTATCACCGTCGCGAGCCCGTACAGAGGCTGTGGTTTCAAAGCATTTGATGCCCGGACAACTTGGTGCATCCACACCTGATCATCGTGGAAAATATTTCACCCTAACACCAGATGGAACACGCAGATGCCGGGTAATAGAAAGTTTGTGGTCACGTGTGTTTCTTTACTTCTGGGCCGGTTTAGGTAACCAAACCTTTAAGCAAAAACACGGCTCATATCTAGTTTTGCATTCATCATCACTGTCAACTCAACATGGACTCACCTGTCAAGTTTGAGGAGGAGTCTCAAAGTCTCCTTGCTAGACCTCCGGTGAATGATATGTTTAAACAAGAAAATGGTAAGTATTGTCCCACAATCGTTTCGTGATTAGTGTTTACCTCAACTCGATCATGTTGATAATTTGAATTACTTGGATGACTGTAGCAACAATCATGATCAAGTTAATGTGATGAAAAGTTTTGAATGTTTCTCTGTCTGAGATATTGATTTACTGGCTTTCATTGACACCATCAACACCTGGTATGAACGCGTCTTTTACTAACATAGAATCATTGGACCTCTTACTTAAAGAAATGAATCCGGGGTCCAACTTCGCCCTCACAGAAGATCCAGATTTTGCGTCACAGAACAATTCTCCTACCAAGCCATTAAAGTTCCCACATCAGTCCATGCCTGTGGTTAAGTCAGAACCTCGAGACAAAGATTTCAGTTCATCTTCAGACACTTATATTAGTGAATCTGAATCAAGAGATGCGTCCCAGGTTGCGCCACAAACTTCATTTGATCGTAATTTCGACTTGGAGACCATGGCCCAAGCTAATAAAACTATCCTGTCGTTGGCCAAGTCGAATGAAAAAGCCGATATAAGTGACGATTTCTCGTTTGTAGACAACCGTACTCCCATGACTTCTACGGTTGACCTTAATGATCCTCACAAAGGCGATGAAGACCGTACTATCGGATTTGTGACTCCACAACCATTCAACCCTAATGATTCCCCAAACCGTTCCATCATGAAGAAATCAGCCTCCAATTCCCCTCGTAAAAGTGTTGCATTCACAGACTCTAATCCAGAAATTCACCGATATCCCGCAACTGCCAATAACCAATCGCTGAGATCTCACTCGCCAGTCGAACAACCTCTTGCTCATCTTTGGGATAATGAAATAGAAAAGGCGCCCTCTTCAGAAGACGATGCTCTGCCTCCTAGTCCTCCGCCGCATACTAGCAATTCTTTTTCATCCCTTCTTGACAGTGCTAATCAACAAGAAGATATTGGAATCGAAGGATTAAATAACTTGAAATCTCACAGATATAGCACTATTCCCTTGAAGGAAAAGATGGACATCTATCTTTCTCGGGAACTGCCTGATCAAGACCAAATACCTATGGACCAGCATTTAGAGGATTTAAATAAGGCTGTCCAACTCCAGCATCAATCTGATATTCACAATTTGTCTCTTGACTTGCAAAAGCATAGCCCACAGGCCATGGAGAATCCGCTCGACTCGTTAGTGAACACTTCTGAAGTTCAATTGAAATCATCGGGTTCTTCACATTCGTCTTTACAATCATTACGAGATGATAACAGAATGCTTGAATCGAATTTTGCAGGATCAAGCTCAAGAGGAATTGAGTTGAATGAAGGAATTAAAGGGATGTCTGATGCTATGGTCGAATCGTTGATTCCTGATCACAGCGACTCTTCTAACGATCATTTGTCCATTCGCCCTCTTTCTAGCTCTTATCCACAACAGCAGTCAAGACTTCCTATCCCCTATGACTCCGCCGATAATTCGTACGATACCACTGAAAAATCAATAATGAACCTTCTAACTAGCAATTCCAAGACCGAGTTGAACCAAATGTTATCTAGCGCCGCCTCGAAAGAGGTTCAAGATGTACCAGCTCAAGAGACCAACTCGGAAGAAGTGGCCTCCCATCTGTTCACATTTTCCAATACTCATAACGACTCTGATATTGAAAATAGAACCGGTCACTTCTCTATCAGAGACCACATTGATAACGATTGGAAGTTTGAAGATAGCCATGATGGAGATCGCGAAGATAATACTGAAATTACTCGTAATGATGTCACTGATGTGACTGGTGCTCATCATGAGGAAGAAGAGCCTTCCGTGACGTCTCGTCCAGCTACTCCTGAGTTTGAAGACGCTTCTGAAGAGATCATTAACCAATCATTGGCGCCACCTAGATCTCCAGTAAAGAGCTTACATGAAATTAAGGAAGGAGCCCTTAAGGCAGATGCTGAGAAGGAGGATTCGATTAAGGAAGAATCTCAAGAAGCTAAAGACGATGTTCTTGCAAATTCATCTAACATCGCTCCGCCAGAAGAACTTACTCTTCCTCAAGTTGAGGTCGGCAATTACTCCTCTTTCGAAGAAATAACCAAGAATGTCAACAAGTCGAACTCTTTCGAAGAGACTTTTTCTGCTGAACATGATGCCGACCCCGCTCCAGTTGATTTCTTGTCAATCTGGAGAACTCAAGAAAGAAGCAAGAAGCACCATCATCGTACCAGCTCCAATAACATTCTTAAGGACTTAGATGTGGAACACTCGTTCGCTCTTGCTAACAGCGAGCAACGCCCACAACTTCCAAAGACGTTAATTCAAAGAAAATTCCGTGAAGTGAATGTGATGTCTCGCCGAGTAGTGGACCCTGAAGCAGAAGACCTTCAAGTTTCCCAATTCCTACCCGAACTATCTGATGATTCCGGTTTTGAGACTCATTTCAAGAGCATGTTGAAAGATGCCACTAATAACACTATGAATAACAGCGCTTTCAAACGTCATTCTTCATACATTCCATTGAGCAACAATAACGTCTTGTCGAACCTAGATGACTTGTCGTTATCTGGAGAACCCGCAAATGACGCTCCAAGACCAAAGACAAAGATTTCTGTTTCAAGAGATAAGCCAGTAACAACACTTCGTCCTGAAGCTCCCCCTATTCCTGCCTATCGTAAAAATAAGATTGTTGTCAAGCCTTCGAAATTCAGAGTTCCCTCGTTTGAAATCAAGCGCTCCATATCTAAATTGTCTCCTAGAGATCAATATAATGATATCTACGAAGACACTATCAAGGTACCAACTATAAGAAGTCACGGTATGAAGACACTTCCTAGTATGGACCGTGGTGACGTTAAGCGAATTTTAGAAACAAAGAGAGTTATAAGTCAAGAAGAGTACTCTAAGCTTAAGCTTGGAACTGCTGATTCGCAGAGACCAGTAGTGGAGAAGGATTATCAAAATTATGACGATATTCAACAGCAAGCTTCAATTGTAAACACTTCATTTGAATCAGCCCTGGTTGTTGATAAGGATGTTTTGCCACACTTAGCTAACGAATTGCGACGTACTCCATCAGCTATGCTTTCAACCGAGCAAGTCTTTCGTGACTACGACTTCTACTCCAGTGCCTCCAACATATTCAACAATTCACAACCTAGTTCTCGTGTAGCATCGGGTAATAGTGAGCCTGAAGTAAACGCGGAACCTGTTATTAACTTTGAGAAGACGGTTGATAACCTCCCAGAACCACATCCTGACTTGATTCAAACTCCTGTAGCTGAACCAGATCAGAATTTCGAAGCTGCAAAACAAAACTTCGTCTCGACTTACAGTCCAGAGAAGTATGTGGTTAAAGTAGCTAAGAGTCCAAAGAAGGTCGAACCCCGACCTAGCTTGATCAAGATTGGTTCACCAGCTAAACTGAGACCTAATGAATTGAGAATTCCTGAGACACCCATTGAAACTGTAGAGGTCAAAAAGAGCGAACCCAAACCAAAAGGATACAAGAAAGCTCATAAGCCTAGTACTATATCTGTTCCAACCTTGGATACTGATATTAGCGATCAAACGTTGTTGGAAGCTGACCGGACAAAACATGATTACAGACAGGTACTGCAAGCCCAGGAACAAGTACCATTGGAAAGAGGAAGATTATTCCTTAGAGTGGTGGGAATCAAGAATTTGGCGTTGCCTGATATTTCTCAACATAAGGCAGAGTTTAACGTAACTTTGGATAATGGAGTTCATTGTATCAAGACACCTAACTATGCCATGAATGGCCCCAATGCCCTTATAGGTAAAGAGTTTGAACTTACTGTTTGTGATTCTCTTGAATTCATATTAACAATGAAAGCGACCTATGAGAAGCCAAGAGGTAGTCTCATGGAAGTCAAGGAAAGACGAGTTGTGAAATCTAAGAACCGGTTGAGTCGTATGTTTGGATCAAAGGACATCATTACCAGTACCAGATTTGTTGCTAAGGATGTGAAAGACTCTTGGACCAACAAGGTTGCTCAAGACGGTTCGTTTGCTCGTTGTTACGTGGATTTAGACCAATATGAGGACAAGATTCGTGGCAAAGTTTCCAGTTTTAACCTCACGTGTTTCAACGAATGGGAGACCATTTCGGATAAGGGTACTAACCAATTGGTGAAGTGTCAACCTTACAAGATAGGTCAACTTGAGGTCAAGATGTTGTTTGTACCCAAGACTGAGCATTGGGAACAATTGCCTACAAGCATCAAGTCTGCGTATGAAACAGCTGGTCTGATTTTACGTGAAGCAAATTTGAGTTATGAGGGTTACATGAATCAAGAGGGAGGAGACTGTGAAAGCTGGAAACGCCGATTCTTTAAGCTCGAAGGTACGTCCTTGATTGCTCACAGTGAGTATTCATTAAAACCAAGAGCTAAAATTAACTTGTCTAAGATTGTGGACGTTATCTACATTGATGCTGAAAACTCCAGGACTAATGGCAACTACAGAAACTTTAGTGACGGTTTGTTTTTTGAGCACGCATTCAAATTAAGGTTCGCTAATGGCGAAACTATAGAATTCGGAGCACCTAACAGAGCGGAAAAATTACAGTGGATTGATCTCTTTGAGAAACTCGTTCATAGAAACAAATTGAGACATCAACCTTGGGTCAAGCTTATGGTTCAAGACGCTGCTGCTAGAGAAGAACGGAGATCTCGTCCTTCGTCAATGGTTATTCAATAGGTATATTTTCATACTAATATAATTGTTAACGGTGTCTGGGTGTAATTGTGTATAGATAATTTTTAAGTGAACAAAATGATAAACCCAAGATTAACCATGGGCTCGCATAGTGATGACGATGACGAGTACCTTTACGGCTCAGATGATGCTGAGCAGCCGGTTCAAAAAAAGCAAAAAACACAGACTCCCATGGAATCCGCCAAAGAGGCTACTCCAGTAGCAGCTGCAGCAGAGACTGACGAAAATTCAGATGAAGATGAAGAAGATTCCGATGATGATATTGAATTTGTTATTGGAGACACTGGTTCCAAGCCCAGCACTGCTGTCACTACTTCAGGTAGCACTCAGAATGACACTGTAGATTCTGTCAATGATATTCCAGATACCACCTCCACCACCATTGTATCTAAAGATTCCAAGCCCACCACTGTAGATGTTAATGCTGTAGCAGAACTTGACGGTAAACCACTCACACAAATCGACCTAGAAAAGCTTAAGGATAAACCCTGGAGGTTTCCTGGTGCTGATATTTCTGACTATTTCAATTACGGTTTTGACGAATTCTCATGGACAGCTTATTGCTGCAAGCAAGACAAATTACGTGGAGAATTCAACCCACAAAAATTAATGGCACAATTAATGGGTGGAGCTGTTCCGCCGCCTCCCAAGCCCAATGGCATTGGTAACAATAACAATCCAGTTCCTTCAAATATGTCACCTCCAATGGGCATGCCTCCTGTGGGTATGATGCCTCCAGGAATGCCGCCAGGTATGCCTCCAATGGGTATGCCTATGCCTCCACCCGGTATGCCAATGCCGAACTTCAATAACAGACAAGGTGGTAACTTTGGAGTACCACCTCCGCCTCCTCCCGGTCGTAGATAGTGTATACTAGTATAGCTACAATAAAGGTAAATTATAATGAAAAATTGCTAATTTGTATATGTATATAAGAATAACTTAACTATTCGTCATCACTTTCTTCATCAGCTTCTTGTAACCAGGTAATGAATGGCTTGGCAGCACGACGGACCTTCTTGGAAACATCCTTAGCAACGTATTTTTTGGAGACCTTACTACCCCATGCTAGTATCACTTGCTCACTAACAATATCATGTTCATAAACTGTCATTAAAATTTTAGGCAAGCCGGGGATCAACTCGGGCTTCTCCATACCCAAAAATCTTTCTAAACCGCCTAAGAAAGCTTTCTCTAATTCGGTCTGGCCATTAATCAATTTTGTCAACAATCCAGCATGGTCTTCTATTTCTTGAACAATTGACTCATCGAACAAGACTTGGGCTAAAACCTGGACGGTTTCTGGTTCTTCCAAAATATCTAACTCTACAATCTTCTTGTAGATTTCGACGTCACTAGGCAAGTCATCCTTAGAATCTTTGCTCTCTTCCAAGAGCCACTCACCCAATTGGTTGTATTTTTCTTGATCACCTTGGATAGTTAAGCCTTCTAACTCTCTGGCTCTAGCTTCAATAGCTTCTTTAGACATATCAACAGCCCAATCGTCGTCATCGATTTCCACAGCTTCGGTTCTTAATGCAGCAGCCTCAGCGTTAATTTTTCTGGTCAAAACGTCATCATCATCATCTTCTGGGGGTGTTTCTCCATCTTGCTTTTGACCAGAGGCAATATCAGAAATAGATTTACCTCCACCAACAACATTAGCAGTAGCAGTGGCGGCTTTCTTACCCTTCTTGCCACCCTTGGCTCCAGCAGGAGGATTTTTCAAAATGTAAGTAGACAATTTATGTCTTGGATCAATAATGGAAATGTGGCCACAGGCTTTACAGTCACGTTGCAAGTTGTCTTTCTCTTTGATTTGGATCTCAGTCTCAGGGTTCTTACAGTTGGCACACAACACAAATTTGTTGATGAAGCCATCCAAAGAATCTTGCAATTCGCTGGCATCGTGAGAACCATTGACCAAATAACGATCTTGGCCCTCGTTGATGGAAGTTTGAGCTCCCAATTCGGAGCCAAAATACTTGACAATATATGCGGCCGGTCTACCGAGTGCACGAGATACTTCACTTAAGTTAACAATAGCAGTTTTGATACCGTTACCACGTCCTTCAACCTTTGATTGAATTGGAGGCATCTTGTACCGGTAAAACGGATCGGTGTTGTCACGACAAATATTTATGAACGACATGCTGTAAGATTAAGGATTCAGATTTTGGATGAGATTATATATATGGATTTTGAGTGTAAAAAGTGGCAAAAATTCACGGCAATCTTCGTATAATTGTGGTCTCCATCTACAATTTGTATCAGTAATCGCTGAAATTTTTTCAGTGCGAAAAAAGTTGCGTGTATTGGTAAATTCACGTGCCAATCTATACTACGGGAATGGTGCTGCTTTTGATAAAACGATACACTTGTTGCCATGGGAAAGGTATCCTTTGACTTTGCCTGTCGCGATTAAATTAGCCAAGATGCATTCTAGTTCATAGATACTGTAATGGAAAGTTCTATCTTGTACATTAATCGCGTCGCCAGAGTAGGCGGATAATTCGAATCCGATCTGAAATGCTGAGAACGGTACAATATGATTAGTTTTTGCATCGTCATTAAGTTCTTTGTGAATCGAGTAGATTCTTTTAATTAGATTGAGATAGCATTGCGCTCTTAATTTCTCTATGAGTAAAAATAAGTATTTTTTAAGGAATAAGTTTTGGTACTTTGCCCCACATTCGTCGAAATGCCGGATGTTACCTGTGATAATAGCGGAAAGAAGGTTATCATTGTAAATGACTTTGAGGTTAGGAAACCTCCCCCAAACTATGTCGCTGGGAATTATGCCATGATTATACATCCGAACGGGTATAAGAAGTAATAATATACTTTGCGTGTACTTATTCGTAGCTTCGATGTCGGAGTAGTACGAGATTATAGTTAATGCTGTTAATAACTTTTCTTCTGCCGCAGTGAAGTCAGTATCATCAAGCGACAATAAAGAGCTGTGGTATAAATAAGACACTTGGTACCATTTCGTGGCATTAAATGTCACCAGTCGCTTCTTTTTACGTTCTATTGTCCCCAATTGAGGAAGCTGGAATCTGGTTCCTTTAATGGCTTTTTCTACAGATTTAGCAAGGTCCAATTTGCCCATTTTGAAATAAAGTTGATGTAAACACCCCAAGAAAAAGTATATATCTTTTCTCTTAGAATATTCAACATCTAGTGTTTTATCGGTTAATGAGAGCTTGAAAGCCTTGTTAATTGTATTGACCAACACTTCTAATGTGGGAGATGTTTTAGGGGTGTTCAAGTCTGCAATTTCAGGGTTCAATACCATATCTTCGGCCACCACCTCGTCAGGAAAGTTTTTTTGTTGGACTTGGTAAACTGACATGAGTTCTTTACAGGCATTAATCAAAGGAAGATTGATCCAATTTGTTTGTGATTCGGCCGCCCGTATAAGATTTGTTGTCATATCATTTAATGCTTGGAAAGATGCCTTTATATCGTTCTTGAAATATACCAGTTTCATTAGTTGTAGATAGCTAGTTATCACACTATGGAATTTCTCAGGTATCAAGGACAATTGTGACGGCGAAGGCTGGTTGAACTGTGCCCTTTTACCTCCAGCATCTCCCGGCGGAGATATGGTAAGAAGTCCCTTAAGGGCGACTGGATCCTCGGAGGCAATGGCGGAAGATACCTCTTCTAGGTAATTGTTCATTAAGATGAAGATGAGAAGAAATCGCGAAATGAAGTTGATATTAAATGAAATGAAGGGCTAATAGCCTGAAAAAAAAAACTATTGAAACAGGTCAAACTACTCGAAGTGGATAAAGCTCTTCAAAATTAGATCCTACAATATTCTCAGTTCATATTTTTGACACCGAAAATTAATTCATCTTTTTTGCAAAATTACATGTTTCTGCAGTTTAGTTATTATTGCTGCGAATCTCCAGACCACATCTGCATGTTGGCTCAGGCACCCCTAATTTATTGCCGGTGTTTGGGTTTCGTCCGGATCTTGTAGCCGGAACTCAAAAATGCCTCTGCCGACTCCAGATCCCCATTCAACATCTTTTCTATATTGTGAATAGGTTTAATATGTAAATTAACGTCTCTTGCGGGTTTCGGCGGTCGTTGGGCCTGAAATTTGACCCCTATTTACTTCCCAAACCTTGTTGATGACAACCCTGGGCTATGGCATTTTCCTGCAGGCAGGCTTACGCCGGCACTAACTGCGACAAGTGTCGCGACCGGATGGTGAGAGCCCACTAAGCCATTGCCCACAACGATATTGCTTTTATTGGCTTTCGTTACATTGTTTTAACTCTGCCTAATCAACGACTTTAGTGCCGTGGTCTGGAGAATTTTTTTTTGTTGCCAGTTATACTCCCTCATATCACTATTACCCTGAGTTTTCCATTGCAACAATCTTGTTCCGCTAAGGTTGTGTTCACTCCTAATCGCCCCCACCAATTAATTATACTGTTGTCTAATATTTTGGTTTGAAGTATCCTGACTTGGTTCAACGGTATCTTCCAACCTACTTGCATCTATACTCGTTGGTCCGACGCTAGCAATTCTCATATATTGAACCCCGTGGTTAATTTTTCACTTGTTCCCCATATTGATCATTGACGATTTTGTTGAGACATTCGATAATCATTGGGTTCACCGACTTGACTTGTGCCAACCAATTGCCAATATTGTCATTGCTAATCACTAATTAATCTAATATGGATTCTAATCAGTCACCACCGGAAATATCTTTCACGCCCTCGGCCGAGTTTCAGCAGAAGTCTCGCAGTAGAGCCGGAACCCTTCCTTCTTCTTTCATGCACACCTCGTCTCCTTCGTCATTGCCCCATAACTATTACCTGTCGTCCCCTTTAAATGCCTTTGGCAACTCTGATCCGTTGGGAATTCCTCATATGGATCCATTCAGCTTAGGCCTTCCGGCCGCTTCTCCGCTGCCGGAATCTGGCGCCATAGATATTCCTCTCTCGGCAGGTTCTAATGGCAGCCGAGTGAGATCAGGGTCCCTTTTTTCCACCAACTCAATTTGGAATGATGACGGTCACTCTCATTCACCCTCACATGGTAATGCTGCCTCTTTTTTGGATAATAAGTCTATTCATTCTGGAAGCAACAGTAATGGCGGCAGTTTTTTTAGCCCTAATCTTACGCCTCAGGGATATAACAGCCATCATAGTCAACAGCATTCACAGCACAACCCAGGACAAGCTCCAGTCAATCTGCGTAATAGGTCGTATACTACAACCGGAGCGATTCCAGTGTCCTCTGGACTTTCTTCCATGTCACTGAATATTCCTCCACTTCATGTAGTTGACCCATCGGGTCAATCAAGACTCTCTACGTCGCCCTTTCACTCGAATCTGACTCAACCCAACGATATGAATGTGTTGTTGGATAATATTATGGCATCTATGAATTCTATTCAAAACCGGGCCAGATCGCAGACGTATTCCGGTGCTCCAATGGACCCTGATCCATTGCATCAGAACCATTTGTTGTCACAAAGTTTGCTTCAACACCAACAGCAGCAACAGCAGCAAGCACAGCAGCAGCAACAACAACAGGAGATTCTTGCTCAACAGCCACTTCTCCAAGATGACGTGGATTTCTCAGAGTTAACTATTACTACTAACTTTGAGAATCCTAATTTGGGACCCACTACTACTCTTTTATTTGACAACTTGCCCAATTTTATAGACGCTGTCAAGTTGTGGTCTATCCTTAGTAGTTCGGTACAGAGTTCCCGCACGAAGGGTAGCGTAAAAAGTGTCAGAGTAGCCACCACCAAAACGTCGAAGGTAGCTTTAGTTGAATGTTCTAGTGTTGAGATTGCCATGACTCTTAAGGCAAACTTTAATCACCTTGAATTAGTTCCCGGGGTCACGTTGTATGCCGCTTTTGCTCAACTTTCTGATCCAACTGTAGCTACTAAGCCTGTGGCAGCTCCTGCCAAGGCTAAACGGACTGAATCCCCTACCAAAGTTGAGCCAATCGATGTTGCAAGAATTGAATCCTCGTTGAAACATTTCATTGCTCAACTTGGCCCTCCTTCTATTGACATGAAGAAAATTCAATCTTTTATTAATTCAGCCATTAATTTTTCTAATGAAGAGTACAAGACTGATTTCGGCCCAATGCCGGACCCTATCCCATTACGCCATTTTGATTCTCCGCGGTTGAGGGAGTTGCGTAAGACTCTCGAGATCTGCGAAAAAGAGCTCACTAAGCCAGAGGCAAAACGAGAGCTCTCTCAATATGATTTGGATGAGTTGTGTTTGTCAATGTTGGATGAACTTCCTGAGCTTTGTTATGACTACTTGGGAAACACAGTGGTTCAAAAGCTTTTCACCGTAGTTCAGTCTCCAGCGATTAAACTAATTATGGTGAAAGAAATTGCTCCGTACTTAACTCAGTTGGGTATTCATAAAAACGGTACTTGGGCTATTCAGAAGATCATCAACTTGTGCAAGCGTGATTATAACCAAATGGATGTAATTGCGAAGAGTTTGAAGCCTTATGCTGTTAAATTGTTCAACGACCAATTTGGTAACTATGTCTTGCAAGGATGTAGCAAATTTGGCAGTCCTTTTAATGATTTCATATTTGAAACTATGCTTGACAATTTCCTCGAGATTAGTCACAGCCGGTTCGGAGCAAGATGCATCCGGACCATTTTGGAGATGTCAAGTGACGAAAATATCATTTCTAAGGAGCAAGTTGCACTCGTGGCAGGATTAATTGTGGAGTTCGCCAATGAATTAATAATCAACAATAATGGTTCTTTATTGATTACATGGTACTTGGATACTTTCAATGGATTCGACAAGACTCCTGATGTCCGTTATAAGCTCATCACTGAAAAAATCTTGCCAAACTTGGGACAATATTGTGCTCATAAACTTGCCAACTTGACGATCTTGAGGATCTTGAATAATAGAAGTGACGTTGCTCTGAGTCAAAGAATTATGGATACCATATTCGGCAAGCCAGAATCGGTTCAAGATGGTCTGCCGCCACCTGAAATTTTGGAAATGCTTTTAACTGAGTCTGTTGATAATACGGCAGGTCCTCTCTTTGTTTACAAGATTGTTTCGAACCCATTATTATTATCACCAGTTCACGACAGTGGTGCCTGGGGTATGACGTATCAGCAGTTCGTCATCTCTACTATAAGACGAATTTTGCTTGAAACGACCATCAATAATATCCAACCCTACAGAAAGCTCATGGATGAAGTAGGTTTAGCCACCAATCGACTTAATCGGTCGGGATCGTCTGGACGAAAGAGCAAACGAAACCAAAAAAATAATCCACCTGGTATTGCTCGCCTGAATGAGTCTATGTACATGCCTCAATTGCAACATCAACAAGGTCAACAAGGCCCAATTCAAGGAGTATTTCAAAACCCATACATCCAACAGCAAGCCGGCCAAATAGGCAATGTTCAATCTCAATCGGGACCTCTGATGTCCGGATATGCTGTTCCTCCTCATATGATTCCCGGTTACGGAAACCAGCAATATGGCCGTGGGGAAGGAGATGCTCAGCAGGATTTGGCAGTAATGCAACAATTAGAGCAGCTTTCACTCAGTTCGGCGGCTCTTGGTTACAACTCGAACCCTGGTACCCCAGGCGTAGTAAATCAGAACCATCAGTCAGAGTTCTTTTAAAAGTATGACTTATAGAAAACATGCCAGAGGAGTTCATGGCCCTCTAGGCGTCAACAATAACATATTGGTTCAATCTAATAAAAACTGAATATAATGAACAAAGTTTGTAGATCGCCTGTTCAAATAAAATTGTCGCTTACTGGTGTCTAAGCTACGTAATTTACGAGTATTATAGAAAAGGCCGATATAGGCAATGAACCCTTGCTTGTCGCTAATAAAACATTTTGAGTATATGACTAAATTCACAAATGTAAGCAGAGGGTATTCCGATTAATAGCCTAACCTATTTTTGACGTTTGGCTATTTATCTTTGTTACATCCCGCTCTTCATATCAGTATGAAAACGTTGGAGGCTCAGTTGAACACTGATGATAGCCGCGCACCTATCGAAAGCATTATATGTGCCATTATTTAGTAGTATTTAATACAACTTGGGATTTCTATGTAGTATATGTAGATGAGCCTATTCCGAAACTTTAAAATCATTCAATCTGAGTCGTTTCAGTGAAATCCCCTCATCTCCGCCATTTGTCTTAGATCCTATACGACTCTAGGTGACTGATATCAATTCCTGCATATATTAGCGGGCTATTGTACAAACAGTCTGCGACTGATTGCGTCGTATTTCACCACCAAGTGCCTTAAGTCTTCTCACTTAACTGCAGTAAACTTTTGGCAGTGGTTTGTTCCTCCCCTCAATACGGACAACCGCGTGCCATTCACGAACCCCAAATCCTTTCCACCAATTTTCCGCCACCCTGTACCCTCATTGGGTAGTCAGTGTATTTCACTCATCGTTTGTCAATCATCCTTATTCGATCCCTTACAAAATCCGCCACCATGAGTTCTCCCAGCAGTAGCGGGGAGGCCGATTCCAACAACCAACTGACTCAGCAGTTTGATCATACATTTAGATTCACTTCAAGGTCACCATACAACGACAGGGGCGTCGATGATGGCCCTACCTTTGAGTTCTCAATGGAGAATGATGGTCCAGATGACCTCAAAGAACTCAAAGATTCGATTATCACTAAGAGAAAGATGTCAGCGTCTTCCCAGCATAGAGGTGCGATCCAACAGCTTAACTATCGGAACTCTCCTCTTCTCAAATTACCCACTGAAGTTTTACTCCAGATTTTCAATCATCTCGACCGACGTGACTTGTATTCGTTGCTCACAGTGTGTAGGGAGTTTGCCGATTTAATCATAGAGATCTTGTGGTTCCGCCCCAACATGCAAAATGACGCGTCCTTCAACAAAATCAAGGCGATAATGGAGTTGCCCAAGTCTTCCACCCATTGGGATTATCGTTCATTCGTAAAAAGATTAAATCTTTCGTTCATGACTAAACTTGTCGATGACCATCTACTCTCACTCTTCGTCGATTGCCCTAAATTGGAAAGACTCACACTTGTGAATTGTACTAAACTTTCCCATCGCCCAATTACAGATGTGCTTAAGAATTGCGACAAACTTCAGTCAATAGATTTAACTGGAGTAACTGATATCCATGTTGACATAATTGAAGCGTTAGCTGACAACTGCCCTCGACTTCAAGGATTGTACGCCCCTGGTTGTGGTAATGTAAGCGAAGAGGCGATTTTAAAACTTCTTAGATCGTGTCCTATGCTCAAACGAGTGAAATTCAACGGTTCAGAAAATATTACCGACGCAACTATACAAGCAATGAATGACAACTGTAAATCTTTGGTGGAAATTGACCTTCATAACTGTCCCAACGTCACTGATACCTACTTAAAATTAATATTTCTCAATTTATCACAATTGCGTGAATTCCGGATAAGTAATGCAGCAGGAATCACCGATAAATTGCTTGAGTGTTTACCAAACCATTTCTTCCTTGAAAAATTACGAATAATCGACATCACAGGTTGTAACGCCATTACTGACAAATTAGTAGAAAAACTTGTGGTATGTGCACCACGTTTGCGTAATGTGGTGTTATCTAAGTGCATGCAAATAACTGATGCTTCCTTAAGAGCACTTTCTCAACTTGGCCGGAGCCTTCATTATATCCACTTGGGTCATTGTGCATTGATAACAGATTTCGGAGTCGCATCACTTGTTCGTTCTTGCCATCGAATACAGTACATTGATTTGGCATGTTGCTCGCAATTAACCGACTGGACCCTAGTAGAGCTTGCGAATTTGCCCAAACTTCGAAGAATTGGTTTGGTCAAGTGCAGTTTGATCTCTGATTCAGGTATACTAGAATTAGTGAGACGCCGTGGTGAACAAGATTGCCTCGAGCGAGTACATTTATCATATTGCACAAACTTGACTTTGGGACCAATCTATTTATTATTGAAAAATTGCCCCAAATTAACTCATTTGTCATTAACAGGAATTAATGCATTCTTACGTGGAGATATAACTCAATTCTGTCGCGATCCACCTCCGGACTTTAATGAGCATCAAAAGAATTCGTTCTGTGTGTTCTCTGGTCATGGAGTCAATCAATTACGTGCTCATCTTAACCAAGTCATGGAAGACCGGTCGTACATGATAGATCACGACGATATGCATGCCTTATTTTATGAGAGAAGAAGAAGATTTATGAACGGAGGCGCTGATATGGATGATGAGGAAATGACTCTTTGGGCTAGACAGAGAGGATTGGGCCTCCTACAGGCTGCTGACGTTCAGACTCCCGGTATGTCTGACATTAACCGAGAGATCTTCCGTGAGCTTAATGAAGGCACCATGGCCCCTGAAGAAATGCGAGAACATTTCCAACGTCTAATCCGTAATCATCACCAACAGCGATTGGTTGAACAGCAGTTTGCAGAACAAGGCGAACAGCCAGCTACCTTGGATCCTCAAAATGCTCCCCAAATTGTTCAGCCGGCAGTGTTTCCTAATGGTAATCAAACTATCCCTATCGTGAATCTTGATGATGACGGCGATATCGACATGCAGCAAGTTAATTTGTTTCCTAGAAACCGTAATACGTGAACACGTCATGTACCCAGCTGGCGCTGGTTGGTGCTATAATTACAACCTACACTTTACATCATTTGCTAATTTATCTTTTAAAATATAAGTACGTCACTCACATCCAAACTTTATTTCAAGCTCGTGGATTCTCTTCTTACGGCTCCCTTCATATTGCTTGAGTTTCTGGTTAAGGTAAATTACCACGCTCTCTGGCTCTTTATCCACCAGCATTACTGAGTTACTGACGTTGCTGGTATTTCTATAATGTTGCGTGCTATCCTCTGACTCGTAGCTTAAGAGAGAATATGGGTATTTAGGAGTCAGAGGAGGTTTCAAATTATGAGGGGTATCAATAAAAGAAAGAATTAAGTGATACTTTTCTCTATAAGAAAACGGGTTGGAGAGTTTCTCATTACGAGCATCTGAGAGTTTAGCCAAGGTCGCCTGTTGCAAAAGTTTTTGGGGACTTTCTAACTTAAATGGCGTGGGAGTTGGTGTGACATAGTTTGCCAAATCGAAAGAACAGTTTTCTTTTACCAAAGCCGTCTCAATTCCAAAAGACAGAATGATTCCATCGCGTGAACTCGAAGGAAACACTTCATCTCGGAGCCAGACGTATTGTCGCACTGCTTCTAAAATATGTTGCTGTACACTATTGGGATTGGTAAGAAGGAGTATTTCAGTTGGAATCCTACGATGAACAAGTACTTTTTGCGTAACTGGGTGTATAGAGCAATGGATTTCATTCAAACAAATAGTCGTTTGTTCTTGACTATGAACTGGTACTCCGCAGAAATACGTGCCAACCATGCTTTCAAGAGTCAGAATTTGCTTGAGTGTAAGCAGGTGCACCAGAAAGTTCTTTTCAGTTCGAATTTTTGTCAATAGCTTCAACAAATTACTAATTAGATATATGGATCCAGAATCATTGGGACTAGCACGAGACAATGGAGAATCTTGAACTTGAATTCCGTTCAAGTCGTATTCAGCTGGGTTAGAACGATCGTAAAGGTCGGTCAGATTTACCTACTTTCGTTAGATAGAGTCACTGGGAGCATTTGAGAGCTATCAGATGACATTTTGAGGGACGAACGGCTAGCTTGGGTAAGTTTTCATCCTTAATTGCAACCACCATCATAAATGGTTGCAAAATTATTGCAGTTATGTGAATTAGGTAAGCGAAGTAATATTTATAGTAAAAGTATAGAACAACCGGGATGAAGCAAGGAATGAGAAAAGTAGACACTAAATAGAAAGGTCGAGCGATTCGTATACTTATTCGACATCCATTTAGGCATCATCTCTTGATTAAAATACTTTCTTCCTGTATACTAACAGGGCTATACCCTATCACGTGGTCACTTCCCAGTGAAAATTTTCTCTGCCAGCACGCACGACCCGCACCCTGCACTAGTGGTGAGAAAAAGAATAACGAGCTTTTTCATACAGTTAAACCATCAGAAATGTATGTAAACCGCAATCAAAAGGAAGGATGGTAATGGATATAATGTGAACAAATGAAGGATTCGATACCTTATCATCAAAGAAGAATCGACAGAGTGCAAAGTAATTCCATTTTCGCCAGCAGTATTCAAGTGTTCTCCAACACATCGTAGAATGAATTTCAATGCATTTTTCACACCTCCAGCCTATCCAACAAAACTTTTTTCGTTTATTTCAAATTACTAACAATCAGGACTAAGAGAACTAAGAAGGTAGGAATCACCGGTAAGTTCGGTGTCAGATACGGTTCTTCTTTGAGAAGACAAACCAAGAAGTTGGAAGTCCAGCAACACGCTAAGTACGACTGCTCCTTCTGTGGTAAGAGAACCGTTCAAAGAGGTGCCACTGGTATCTGGACCTGTAAGTCATGCCGTAAGACTGTTGCTGGTGGTGCTTACACTGTTTCCACTGCCGCCGCTGCCACTGTCAGATCGACTATCCGTCGTTTGAGAGACATGGCCGAAGCCTAAACATATAGAATATATTGTATTCGGTTATGACCTTTCTGCCTGGTAACAGGTGCCCATAATAAATATCATGGAACTAAAAAAATTGTAGTGAATGTCAAGGTTGATAGTGCGAATAATCTCTAAAGTCTAAATTTAATTGCCATGTCTCTGTTTGAATTCCCCAAGATCCACTCATTCCCCCCGCTCTATACTCAACAGCCCAATGCCACTGTACTTAATAACCAGCTCAGCTCCTGGTGTGATATAATATTGACATATTGTCAATTTTACCGAATAACCACCTTATCATTATCAGGCGAACCACTCCAATCTCAGATCCCCGACTTGGATTTGAAGGAGATTCCGCCCCTTTTTGAAAACAAACTGATTGATAGAAGTGTCAACAGTGAATTTAAATCAACTATCATTAAGCATTTGATACACAAAGCTCAAAGAGCTGACTACATCGACTCTAAGCATCCCGAATCAGGTCTTCTCATATACTGGAGAGCCTTAACAGAATGGGCAGCGATTATTCACGACTACGTAGAGAAGTCGGGCCAATTGGGGCTGGTGTTGACGATTTATGAATTAAGTAAACTGGATGACTCCGGTCTTCCAGAAGAACTACAGAATCTAGAGTATAATATGTTGGTGCGGGCTATCAGAAAAGTATTGATGAAGCAAGGTAAAGCGCAAATTCTCATGTCAGAAGATGGTACGCAAATTGGTGGTGTCAAGATAGTATAGATACATTTGTAGCTGCTGACCTGGAAAGCCTCGTACTATATACGATTAGGTACCAGGAGCAGAAAGCATTTTTAAAGGACACTTTAAGGTACTTGAGAATCTTTTGGTATTAAGCCACTCCCATTCTGCAAGTGTATACAGTGTCGCACATCTTACCTAAATAGGCAGTCTACACGCGTAGACTGCTCATCGCATGAATATAAAAAGGCATTATGCGAACTTTTTTCCTTCCCGCTTAAATATTGCATTTAAGAGGGCAAACTCGTAGTTCCTCTAGGTGTGTATCTTAATAATAGAATATCCTGGCATAAAGATATGAAATACGTTGTCGTCTCAGGTGGTGTCATTTCCGGTATTGGAAAGGGTGTTTTAGCCTCTTCCACTGGTTTGTTGTTCAAGACCTTGGGTTTCCGAGTATCTTCGATCAAGATCGACCCATACATGAACATTGATGCTGGTACCATGTCTCCGTTGGAACATGGTGAGTGTTTCGTGTTGAATGATGGTGGAGAAGTGGATTTGGATCTTGGAAATTATGAAAGATATTTGAATATCACTTTGACCAGAGACCACAATATCACTACTGGTAAAATCTATTCTCATGTGATTGAAAGGGAAAGACAGGGTGACTATCTTGGTAAGACCGTCCAGGTAGTACCTCACGTAACTGGTGCCATTCAAGACTGGATTGAACGCGTTGCCAAGATTCCAGTTGATGAATCAGGATTAGAGCCTGAGGTTTGTATCATTGAATTGGGAGGCACTGTCGGAGACATTGAGAGTGCTCCATTCGTGGAAGCCTTGAGACAGTTTCAATTCAGAGTTGGTGTCGACAATTTTGCTCTTATCCATGTCTCGCTCGTTCCAGTAATCCATGGAGAACAAAAGACCAAGCCTACTCAGGCAGCTATAAAGGACTTGCGTTCTTTAGGTTTGACTCCGGACATGATTGCTTGTCGTTGTCAAGAAGAATTAGAGGTTGCAACCATTGAAAAGATTGGTATGTTTTGTCACGTTGGCCCAGAGCAAGTAATTGCCGTCCATGATGTGAACTCTACTTACCATGTTCCTCTCTTGTTGAAAGAACAACGCATGATGAAGTTCTTGACCAGAAAATTGAACTTGAAGGATTCCGACTTGTCTCCCGCTGCTTTGGCTAAAGGTGACAAATTGTTGACTAAATGGAGAGAGTTGACTTCCAGTCATGACCATTCTTACGAGACCGTTACTATCGCTTTGGTGGGTAAGTACACTAATCTTAAGGATTCCTATTTATCAGTCATCAAGGCTTTGGAGCATTCTTCTATGCGTTGTAACAGAAAATTGAAAATTGAATGGGTTGAGTCTACTTCTTTAGAACAAGGTGCCAAGGAGCAAGATCTTTCAGAGTACCACAAAGCATGGCACCACGTTTGCCAAGCCGATGGCATCTTAATTCCAGGCGGATTCGGTAACAGAGGTATTGAAGGTATGATTGCTGCTGCTAAATACGCTAGAGAAAACAATGTTCCTTTGTTGGGAGTTTGTTTAGGATTGCAAGTCGCCGTTATTGAATTTGTCAGAAGTGTCTTGGGTATTGAAGACTCAACTTCCATGGAGTTTGATGCTAATTACGATGAAGACAAGGCTTCAGTGGTTTACATGCCAGACGTTGATCAGGTTAAGTTAGGAGGAACCATGAGACTTGGTATCCACGAAACTAGATTTACTGAGGGATCTGAATGGTCTAACTTGAGAAAGTTATATGGAGGTTCCGATCATGTATTAGAGAGACATAGACACAGATATGAAGTGAACCCAAAGCTTGTATCTGCCATTGAGGAGAAAGGTCTTAAGTTTGTTGGTAAAGATGAGTCTGGTGCCCGTATGGAATTGTTCGAGTTGAAGGACCACAAGTTCTTTGTTGGTACTCAATATCACCCTGAATACTTGAGCAAGGTACTTGATCCATCCAGACCATTCTTAGGATTGGTGGCCGCTTCAGCTGGTATTTTGGATGAGATTTTACAGAGAGATGACTTAAACTACAAGGGAGAGTTTTGATGCATAGAGCGTAAGCTAGATAAATGAATAACAGAATATGAAAAACGAAAAGAAGCCGTAAGTATTTCTAATTACAGAATTTCGGGATAATTTTGCAATTACATAAAATATTGTGATAAGGCACTATTAAGCGCATTGTTACCAGCAACTTCCTTAGGCGCAATTACAACTTCAGAATGCTCCCGTGGTCGAACAATGAACCCGAATGCATCACCACTATATTCATTTATAAAATAATGACCTGACTCGTTGCAACTTACTACTGCCCCTATTTACGTACGCACTTTCCTGATTCGATCTTGAAACATGTATCGAGCGAGGGGCATTATCGATAAACATAGAGCCGTTTGACATAGTCACAACCGTGACTCGCAACCAATCACACAACGTATCCTAATCAAGCTGCATGCACTAGTCATGTCGTATATTACCGGCACTAACCACGCAACAGTCGTGCATATAGATTATCTATGGTAATCAGCTATTCAATTATAATCTCAATGAGGTAATGTTGCAAGGGTTATCCGCGGGAACAACCGAATCCAACAAATGGATCCCGGCCTTTCAATAGGAGGCTTCTAGATCCAATTAATGATTGCATGATATCCGGTTGTTCTTTTGGCCCGTGACCCGATTGCGGTTATTCTGCCATGAACCCTTCATGTGAGTTGCGGCACAAATAGCGCTATGATCTGGTAACTACACGCACATATGGGGTATATAATGACCATGTCTAACCACAATTCAATCATCAATAATTTATTCGATATGATTTCAGCCAACACTATGATTAACTTTGCCGACACCAAGGGATGCTCCTGTGGTAGCAAGTGCTCTTGCACCGGTTCCTGCACCTGCGGTAACAACTGTTCCTGTTCTGACTGCAAGCACTAAGTGCATTCGGTGACTACTTGCTGACATTTAGTCTTTATATCAGTATGATTTTTAATATAAATTTCCATGGACTTGACTTGTAGATTCTTCATCTTTGGTTTTGAAGCTTGTTCTTTGCCAATTGATGTAATTTTTTGTTATCTTCAAGGTACTTTGTTGAAGCCTTTGTGTTGATCTTAGCAATTGACTTGTCAAAAGATAAGTCAGTTACTTTAAGGACACCTTGCCAGGCTTTGGAATGGTTGTCACAGAGCTCGACACATCGTAAGAAGTTGTTGCGACTCTCCATTAGTATTTCAAATACTTCCAAAATTTTGTCCTTTTTCTCAATTCTGGATTTTGTCTCCTGGACAAACTGATGATAATACGCAACCGCGATCTTGTAGAATATACCATAGGCATATGGTTCCTGAAGAAGAATTTGCTTGTAACAATAGACAGCTTTATCGTAATGATAAATCTTATTGTATTCGTCACCAAGTTCTGCCCAGGCAACAAGATCTGACGGTTGAAGATTCAAGTAAAAATTCAAATTGGATATATAGTCGTCATTATTATTAGGATTACGGGTAAATGTAGTGAGTCTGCGTGAAAGGCGAGTCTCGTCAGCATCTTTACCCAACAAATCCAAGGCACCTTGCTTGTCCCCGAAAGCTTCCAAATAGATGGACTTCATAATGGTAATTCTTTGAGATTTTTGGTCACCAAACTGGTCAATAATTCTATCCACATATGCTTTGGCATCTACATCATGGTTGGTCATCAATGCCAAATAGAATTGCATTTCGAAAAATGTGAATAATTCTTCAGGCACTAGTTTGTCTTGGTTGACTTTGAGAAACTGGTCTACCTCATTGTAATGCTTTTCCAGATCCTCAGGACCAAACAGCGAATAAAGTCCACCCTTGGCGATAGCCAAAAGTTTGGTTTTAACGAGCGATGCCATGCTGTATTTATATCTAATTGAGCCACTACTGGAAATACCGCTGTGGCACCTCGATGGTGGGATGGACGAATATTGGTGTACTGGGTGTACAGAGAAAGACGGGTTTATTGATGCTGCTGCACGGAGGAAGAGCATTGAAATGGCAGCTGCAAGTGAGCGCAGCATAAATATCGAAGAACTAGAGAAACGATACGTCGATCTTAACCATCAATTGTCACACAAGCTTAATAAGTTGCTTGTTTTGGACAAGCTAAAGCAACTCAAATCAGAACTGCAACAATCGATCAGTGAACAATTCGAACAAATTAGACTGATTATTGACGACGATGAAAACATAATAAACATTTTAAAAACCCGATTAGATGATATAAAGACTGATACTGTTCTTAATGACAGACTTCAAGTAACGCTTCCCATTCTAAGATCTATCCATCATCAAGATCAAGAATTGACGTCATCCGAACGCCAGATTGCCCATAATCTTGATTTGATCTATAGTGAAGACTATGATAACACTGGCAACATCAACAATCTTATACGGTCTTATAAGCAAGCTCAAAAAAATGACGAAGAAGTTGCCAAGTTGAGCTTAGAAATGTCACAAATTATTACAGAAGAGTTGCAACCGCGACTTCCAGAGTTTGAACGAGTAGGCAAAGGAGTCCAGGAAAAGATAGCGGCAATTATGTTGGAAAAGCAGCAAAAAATTGAGGACGCATTTAAAGAAAGTTCCCTTGAAGAGACTGACAGATTGGTAACAGTCATTCAACAGTTGGTTGCAAAATGGACTAAAATATCCATCGAATGCGATTTGTTGCCGGTGCTAGTGACTAACTTGCCTTTGGACTGGTATGAGGATCCTAATCTTGCTAAGATCTTGCAAGATTGTCGAGACATTAGCCAACAAGTGATGACCTACCAAACGGTAGTTAATGCCCACACTCTTCAATCGGCCACAACTAATGACTACTTGGCATTTGCGGATTCGCTTCAATAGCGTGTATCGTTCTATGTACATTATACTTGAAATAATCTCTTATTTACAACGTCCCAGTTGATGCAGTCCCATACTTTGGCCAAATAGTCTGCCTTACCAGTAGATCCATAATCTTGAATGTAAGCTGGGTCCCAACAGTTGATAGCCAATAACGGCAATGTGAAATCTTTTTCATTCGAGGCTGCAAGTTCTTTGGTTGACTCCAAAAGGTCCAAACTAGCCTCATCTATACCACCATTAAGGTCAAGTGATTGGTTCTTACCATAATAGTATGGAGTACCATCGTTGTTGCAACGCACAATTTGCAACTTCTTGTCTGGCTTTTCAACCAAGAACACCCATCCTTGACCAAATATGGAATCAGCTACTAACAACATATGGTCGCGGAATGATTCTACAGTTGGAAAATCGATCTCTGCCAATCTCTCTACTAAGAATCTAGACGGCCTGGTCTTCTGAGCGACCGATTTATCGGCAAGCTGTTCAAAGAAAAAATGATTATTATGAGCTTGCGAAGCGAAATGGAAAACATGCTGTTCAGTGGTTTGTTTGGCAGTTTGCAAAAGAATCTGATATGGCAGTCTAAGTTCGTTTTCGGTGCCATTGGTATTCATCGTCAAGTTAAGAGTAAGGTACTTCTGGTAGTCTAACCAAGCTGTGCGAAAACCTTCTGGAGAATATAGTCCTTCAATACCATTTTGAGTGAAGGCATCTTGCTGCTTCAACTTGGGTACATCATGGAAGCCTCTTATTGTCTGTCCAAATTTACCCACACGAGATGGTAGGCGTCGAAACATGCCCCCAAACATGGTCTGTATAATCTTAGGTAAATGGTCTACTGGAGATGAAAAATATCGACTGGTCGTGTACCCACAGAATATATACAGGATGTCGTACTTTATTCACAACCACTACGTAAAGTATCTATGATATGAAATACCATTAATTGTCTCTTTTGTTGCATTCAACAGTGGTGGAAAGCACCGGGATATTCTGCGATATCCAGTTCATGTCTCTCATTAAACTCTTGGGATCATTAGTGACTTTAGCTCTAATTTTGCGTAGGACATCTTCATACAGGGCTTCTTGCTGCTTATACTCTCGAAGCACTTGATTAGTTTCAAGATCGATATACAAGCGGGTATCTCTGATCCTGAAATTAACATTGTCTATCCGCAAAAAGAATCTACACAATATGAGAAGACATGTGGGCATGACTCTGACTTTAGTGGAAAGCATGGAGATTCCATTATCACCCAATTCATCTTCAAAAAGTATCATTTCGTCAAAGAAAAGAATAGGATCAGGACGTAAAAGCTTTTGAATAGGTAGTTCTTCAGAACATGGAACGAATGTGATATTATTGGTAGTTCCTTTATAATTCGTAGAATATGTCCAATCATACGGTTTAATCGATTCTAGAGTGGTGAGACTTCCCAAATCTTTCCCACCACCTTCACTCTCTCTAGCGGACTTTTCAGCAGCCCTCTCCTGAGTTGTTTTAGATCTACGTGAAGCGAGCCATTCTTGGTGGTAGCTCACTCGCAAACTGGATTCCTGATCCATGGTATCAAGGGCATCTAACGCATTAAATTCGATGGTCTCGCCAGTCTTGTCATTACGAACACACACGGAATTGTTTCCAAAGATCATTTCCGGCAACGGGAATTCGAACCTCAGTTCCGCTAGGGCATCTAACTCTGCCGAGCTCAATATGGGTTTCTTTATGCGATAAATACTCCAATCATTGACGGTGATGGACGGTTGATCCTTGATGGGAAATGACAGTTTAGGTGATGGGATAATCACTTGTCCACAATGATCACATTGGGGATTATTACACTTGCCGTGCTCCAGAGTAGCGGGAACGGACACTTTTGCAGTAGGAAATTGCAGCATTGATGGCATTGGAGCTGTTGCTGGGACTTGTGTGGGGGCTGAGGCTCGATTTGGGAACCTGCCGCTAGTATGCATCTGCACCATTTGGCGAGCTTGATTCACATGGACAGCACTTATGCCCGATGGTGGAGCCCGAGGTGGCCTCAGATTGCCTCCAGGTAGCTGTGCGGGCCTCCTGGTGGAGGCTTGGTTATTATCTGACATTATGGTTGGCAGTCAATTTTCAATTCGATGTACAGGATAAGCACCACCGCAACCATACGTATACAGAACAGTAAAAATCAAATTGTACTTCTATACTATATATAAATTTCTAAATATCATCAGGACTGTCATCTTTCTTCTCTTGACCTCCTCTCATACTTTCTCTAACGGCCAAAACACTGTCGGCAATGACGGCATCGACACCAGCCTTCATTTGAATCTTGGCGAGCTCTGGGTCGTTATTTTCCACACCATATGTAACACACACAAGACCGGAAGACTTTACTACTTGAGTCAATCTTGGAGTCTTGACCAATGTCTTGGCCGCACTAACGATACCCAAAAGGTTCCAGTTTCTGGCGAACCTGATAGCATTCTGGAGCGATGAGGCTCTGATGTCAGCCATCTGTTGTGTTCCTGCTTCAGTCAAGAACAAGATTGGAATAGATGGTTGCTTCATAGAAAGCAACATGCACACGTCAGGATGGAAAGAAGAGAAGATGATATCACGCCCAGTAAGATTTTCATCATAAACAACTTTTAAAATCGTGTCAACATAAAAGTTTAAGTCAATGGCGATTTCGCCCATACTTTCATGTTCTGCTTCATCTAACATGGGGTACTTGACTTCAATATTAAAACCCACATTCTTAGGCAATTTCTTGAACAAATCTTTCAAAGTCACAAAGTTAGACGCAATTGAAAGACCGCGAGCATTACCTTTGAAGCCTTTATCTTTCCAAGTCTTCGTCAACTTCATCCGACGGTTGATGTGGTCTCTAACTTCCCGGTCCAATTCATCATCGGCTTCATCGACAAAACTCTCATGAGCAGGTTTGAAGTCAGGAGCAGAGGGGTACGAAGACATTGACCGTGGACGGTTCATTTTACTTAACATTTCGTCATCAAGAGAATAATTTGTCTTGAACTGAACTTTCTTGTCATCACCACCATTCTTAATCTTCTCCAATGACTTCTTATTCTTCTCCTTAGTAATTCTTTCATCTTCTTCGTTCAAGTTCAAAAACTGTTCAGCAGTAAGAGCATGCATAGGTATATCAACACCAGACTCGGCCACAGTGAAGTCATGATAGATCACGGGAACGAAATCCTTGGTAAGCTGGACATCGAACTCTACGTAAGAAGCTCCTAACGAAGCAGCTGCAATAAACGACTCAACTGTGTTCTCACCCAATTGCAAAGAATTACGGTTGCTAACGTTCTTACCCAAACCTCTATGGCCGATGACTCTTGTTGATACCAATTGTTTCCAGTATGTGTCACTACGACTGATGGTCATTGCCTTGTGATGGAATGGGTTGATACACATGTACTCAAAACGCACAGATCCCAATATGTCCAAAGTCTCAGATTCGACTATGGGCGAAGTAATACTGTTGTTTAAGGAACGAAGGTGTGGACCAACTCCAGTGTAAACACTCTTTAAGAATGCGACAGCACGGCCAAGAATCTTCTGGTCTTTACGCAAAGGATGGTTAGCGGTGATTGGAGCATTTGAGTATTGATATGTGGGGACAATATCAAATGTAATCACCACATCATCCATATTGGTATCAAAAGGCAACTTAAAAGTGATCGGATCCGTAGCACTTCCATGGTAGTCTTCAAGAGGAAGGTCCACGATGACAGGAGGCTCTAAGCCCTCATTGCTACCGCGAGTACGACAAGTGACTACCAAAGAAAGCGCCGTATCAAGCTCTGTAAACAAACTCTTCGACATGGAGATCTTGCTAAGTTCCACCGGTTCTCTAGTGTCACGCAAGTCAGTAGTACCCAAAGTGATCAACACAATTCTTTCATTCTCGGCCAAATATCTGTGACCAAAAGATTTGATGGGCTTAGCTTTACGTCTGCTCATAGGAGATTTTGATCTCAGAGTAGCACGAGCTCTGCCAACGCTACCGCCCTCCAATTGCCTCAATTGCTTGTAGACCTCGTTGACAGCAGTTTTGTTGGACTCTGGAAGCCTATCAATACTGGTAGTTGAGCTGATCTCTTCGGCACTGTCGTTGACTGGGCTATGCAAGGTCAGATGTGGAATCCGTTGAACGTTATTGGCCTGGTTGTCAATATCATACAACAACAATGCATCATCTTTAGGCTTCACCATATCAGCCACCTCCAAATGGCCACGTAAACTTGCGTGTTCCATTGGAAGCCAACCTGAATCATCAACAATGTCGTACTTGCAGTCAGCATCGATCAAAAGCTGAACAATATCTTTGTAACCTTCGGATGCAGCCACAAAGATTGGAGTCCATCCGAAAACATCTTCACCTATTTCGGTGTCAGCCCGTTCAGACAACAAGAAATCAACTACCTCGACATAGTTGAGCTTGGCAGCTATATATAAGGCAGTCTCATTATTATGATCGGCATCAGTGTAATTTATATCTATCTTGCCCTTGCGGATTAAGTTTACGAGGATGTCAGGTGAATTCAAACGCACTGATAACAAAAGCAAACTAGGACACAGCAAATGTTGAGACTTACTATAGATAATCAAATTATCAGTAGTTTTTGGGTGCTTACCAATAATAGACAAGTGCAAGGGGGTCAAACCTTCTTGATCAGCCCAAGTATCAGCATCATCGATAGGAACAGTACTGTTAATTAGCTTCCACTTGTAGAGGTAACTCAATAAAAGAGTTGAGACATCTTTAAGACCGTATTGGGCAGCATAATGCAAAGGAGTACGAGAGTAGTTATCCTTAGCAATGAGTAATTTGCCGAGCTCACCACTCAATCTGTCTCTCTTTTCAATATGATCCAAAATATGACTTAAGCCACTAATAGTAACTGGCCGCAATGAGCTACCATCGGGTCCACTTTCATTACCATAAAGTCTAATAACATCAGTTGACTCACCAGGAGTCATTTGCTTCTGTTCCTTTATAACTTGTCGCTTTCCTAAACTGACAACATGTTGATGGAAAAAGTTACGACCACTGATATCGAACTTGTCAAACAAGGCATTCTCAACGTTAATATTACGAGAATGAGTCAATTCAAGAAGGTACTCAATTAAGAAATCGATACACTTAAGGGCATTGGAGAGAGTCGCCCGGTTAAGCAAAGAAATCATGTACTTTAGATTTTTCCGTTGTTGAGGAGCTTCCAGTAATTGATTCAACAAGGCCTCTGCATCATCATTTTCAATAATGTCGCTGTATTCTTGAAGAAACACCTGATCCACCGCAGTCAGAAGTCCCGGAGGAGGTTGTGGCTTATTGGCTGGGTTGCTCAAAAGGTGTTGAGCACCCAAATCATTAAGGAGATTATTAATAAGCTCCAATCCATTCAATAATTCGGTTTGATTAGCAAATGGGAGAGCATTGACTCTAGTAGCAAGGTAATTTTCCTTATTGTTGATTGGCAATGAAATCTGGTTACCACCGAGTTCTTGGTTAGAAGCATGAGTCAACTTTTCGAGTTTTTTGTCTAGCTTCTTCAAGATCTTGACGAAACCCTTATGGTTCAATTCACCAAACCACTTGAGATTACGATAAATCGATCTCAATTCCATTAAAATAGAGATCACCTCATCCAATTCGTCAGAAGACTCGATTTGATGGAAAATCTTACCATCACGATAACCGACGACTGCAACCACCTTCTCGAGACGGCGGTTATATTCCTTGAACTGCTTATTGTAATGGCCGTTAACTTTTTCAATGTCTCTATCAAGTTCATAAAAGAACTCTGAAAGTACGGTAGATACGAAATTGGGGATGTCTACCTTGACAGTTTCAACATACTCTAGTTGTTGGTCGATATTCTTGATGATCTTCTTGAGATGCTTGTAATTCATGTACGAGATGGCCCATTCTGGGATCTGATGGGTCAAAAAAGTTTTGCCAAACTTCATGATGCCAAGGGAGCCACCAACTGTTTACGATAGATCAATACCACCGCTGGCAGCTAGGGTATATCCACGTGTGTCGAAAATTCCGGGGAAATTCCTTTAGGGCCATGCAGGAGGAATGGTGAGCGCAGACATCCTACACCGTCAACGTCCTAAACAGTACAAACTTCCCGAGAAATAAGCTTAGCGAATACGATGAATACTTAATTAGACTGAGATTAACTATACACAATTAACATTGGCACGTTCCTCAGGAACACTCAATAAATTGCTACTAAGCCTGCCAAAAGTGTCAAATACCCAGTGCGGAGATCAACTGGCACCGTCACTTGATGCGCGGCATTGTTTGTAATTGACCCCGCGCTCAACCGATAATCTTCCCTGGACGTTCCGGTGCAGCCTGACAGGTTCCAATAAAGGCCTAAGAGCTAATGGAAGGTGGCTGCGAGATGTCATGACACGCCGCTGACTAAGCAGCCATATAGTGAGCGACCTCAACCTAAATGGCAGGTGACCGCGCTTTTAGTTTTGGATGGAGGGAAGCCATATCGGGGACACCTGCCGTTTGTAGTCTTAGGTAACGGCATCGCCAATATGATAAATAGAGGCCACGATTTCTGATTATTGTAATCTAACTATGGAATCCAGTAGGTATAGAACGCGTTGTGACTGGTGTTGAATCGTATACTAACAACTAGTTAACTATAAATTTCATCCTGAAAAGAAAGCTACTATCATCACCGCACCTTTCTCTGGTGGTCAACCAAAAGGCGGAGTTGAATTGGGCCCAGAATACATCTTGAATGCTGGATTTGAGAAGCAAATAGAGAACCTTGGCTGGGACGTCAAGATCGCCACTCCATTAGACAACACCGACTATGAGACCAAAAAGACTAATGAAAAAGATAAGTATGGAGTGAAGAATTCCCAAATCGTCAGTGAATGCTGCAAGAAAATTCACGAAGCCGTCAAAGGATCAGTGCTTGACGGCAGACTTCCAGTAACTATTGGAGGAGACCACTCCATCGGTATTGCCACAGTGTCAGGAACTATTACTGCTAAACCAGACACTTGTGTGTTGTGGATCGATGCCCATGCTGATATTAATACTCCATCTACCACCGACTCCGGAAATCTTCATGGCTGCCCCATGTCGTTTGTTATGGGACTCGACAAGGCAAGCTATCCACCAGACTTTGAGTGGGTGCCCCAATGTTTGGACCCAAGCAAGATCGCCTATATAGGATTGAGAGATGTCGACGAAGGTGAGAAGAAGATCTTACGTGATAACAAAATTGCAGCATTTTCCATGTACCACATTGACAAATACGGAATCGGAAAAGTGGTAGAGATGGCTCTCGACAAGATTAACCCGGACAGAAAGGCACCAGTCCATCTTTCCTACGATGTCGATGCCATTGACCCTTCATTCGTTCCTGCTACTGGTACCAGAGTCGAAGGAGGTCTTACTTTGAGAGAAGGATTGTTTGTTGCCGAGGCCGTGGCTGAGACTGGCCTTTTGTCTTCAATGGATATCGTGGAGACAAATCCCCTTTTAGCCGAAAATGAGACTCACATTTTAGATACCGTCAGTGCGGCCTGTGCCATTGGCCGTTGTGCTCTTGGCCAGACCTTGTTATAAATGCATAAGAGTTAGATACAGGGCAGATGAAGCTGATAAGTTATAGGCGGTAAATAAGGTTACGAATGAATGTTTTTTTTCGTATTTTAGCTTGGTCGGAGTATCCTGTACTGAACATGGCGTGGGGTGGCAGCCTGATGACGGTGTGCACACAGCCCTAGCATATGATTGCTAGATGTGGAGGGTATATAATAAGCCCAGTGAAACAGAATTGATAAATCAGTCATTCTAAAAAATGTCCACAGTAATTGCCTCAAATGTTCCCAATACCATAAGTTATGAGAAGCTCCAAGAGTTTTTCTCATTTTGCGGGAGTATAAAAACTATCAATTTGGTGTCTAAAGCCGATAAAACTCTGACGTACGAGATCCACTTTCAACTGGAAAAGGCATTGAGCACGGCAATGTTACTCAATGATGCTGATTTAGACGGCGTGGCCATTAAGGTCGAGGAACAGAAGGGCGAGCAACCTCCTCACTATGGCGAGCCTTCGGCAGCACCATCGTATGATGCTGGATACCACAAGTTCACTGCAGACCATAAGGTTCAAACCGACTCAACTACCACTGGCGATGCCAAATATGATGATATCAGCCAAGAAGAGAAGCCTAAGTATGCCATCATGGCTCAATTGCTTGCTTCAGGTTACCATGTCTCCGACAAGTTGATTGAAAGAGCCATTACTTTTGACAAAGAAAAGGGGTACTCAGGCAAGTTTAAGTCGTTTTTGGCCAATTTGGACTCGAACTACATCCATTCAGATCAACCAGATTCTGCCGCAAATCGTGGAATTAACAAGGCCCAACTGACATTGAACGATTTAACTACGAGTTTTAACAACTCATCATACCTGTCGAAGCTTTCTCATTACTTTGACAAGGCTGCTAGTCACCCATATGGTATCAAGATTCATAAATTCTATCAGAACTTGGCAAAAGATGTGCGTGAGGTTCACGAAGAAGCAACAAGACTTAATTCTCTTAGGAAACAAGAGGAGGATAAGAAGAAATTGGAAGAACTGGAAGCAACTGCTAACGCCGGAGCTGCTATCAATACTGCTAATTAGTTTTAAGTAGCGATTAATGTGGCTCAATGAACACTTGATGATTACCTGAAGAAATGATAAAAATAAACGTGCTGTCAGTACCATATATATATATTACACACCACCCATTCTAGATCATTACGGATGTAAGCATAAAGTTTCCGATCAGCTGAGCTAATCGGCGTCGTATGTGATATTTTGCAGCCATAATCACCCCAGGCTATACTGGACGAATCGGAGCGTTATCAGTTCCGTATTGCGGCTCCGATTCGGCCCGGGACCACGCACCGTACGTGAAGAAGGTATACTCAAAATCAATAAAAGGAAGAGTTCGGTCTCATTATATTATATCAAAAGATGCTCATCACAGTGTAAGTTGGATGTTACTCATTCCAAACGACCTCAGATCATTCATTATTTACCTTCCGAGTATTGCTGTCATTACTCGGCAATTCATCATCACAAGACCCCGGACCTAAGGCCGCGGTCTGGGGAAATGGCGTGCACAGACCAAAAAACCCCGGAGAAAAGGAAGTCCCCCACAAACGCTATTTAAAAGGCCATCTGCCACTAGTTATTGCAACTGCGATTGCTTTATTCACTCGATATCGGGTTCATTCTATTTATTATTAAATTCGTCATTTCTCTGACTCAAAATGTCCGCAAATACTAAACAACCTACCAAAGGTAAAGGTATTACCGACTTGGTTGCTGGTGGAACGGCTGGTCTCTTCGAGGCCTTATGTTGTCATCCGTTGGATACCGTTAAGGTAAGAATGCAATTATACCGAAAGTCTGGTAAGAAACCTCCAGGATTCATTCGTACTGGTATCAATATTGTGCAGAAAGAGACATTCTTGTCGCTTTACAAGGGTTTGGGTGCTGTGGTTATCGGTATCGTTCCCAAGATGGCATTGAGATTTTCGTCATATGAATTCTATCGGTCATTGTTGTACGCTCCCGATGGATCTATCACTTCAGCCAACACTTTCCTCGCTGGTGTTGGTGCTGGTATTACTGAGGCCGTGTGTGTGGTGAACCCTATGGAAGTGGTGAAAATCAGATTGCAAGCCCAACACCACTCAATGGCAGATCCATTGGATATCCCCAAGTACAGAAACGCTCCCCATGCTGCCTACTTGATTGTGAAGGAAGAAGGTTTCAGTACTTTGTACCGTGGTGTATCATTAACCGCTGCCAGACAAGCGACCAACCAAGGTGTGAACTTTACTGTTTACTCGAAGTTAAAGGAGAGATTGCAAGAGTACCATGGTGACTCTGTATTGCCAGCATGGCAAACCTCTATGATTGGTTTGATCTCGGGTGCTTTAGGTCCCTTGTCCAATGCCCCATTGGATACCATCAAGACTCGTTTACAAAAGACCACCTATGCATCCAAGGATTCTGCTATGGTCAGAATCATCAAGATCGGTAACCAATTAGTCAAGGAAGAGGGTATGGCTGCGTTGTACAAGGGTATTACTCCAAGAATCATGAGAGTGGCTCCAGGTCAAGCTGTGACATTTACTGTGTACGAGTACATGAAGAGATTGTTGAACGGAGAGACCAGCGTCCCTGGATTATCCTCGGACAAAAAATTGAAATAGCATCAAAAATAGATGACAGCTTCCATGCTACCTTAAATCTTACTGTAGGCTCACTCTATTCTTAAAACCGTAAAAGCGGCTGCGTTTGGTAGCAAATGCAAAATGCAGCCCATATTTACACCCTACACCAGATGGTCTTATGATAAGTTGCCCCAATTCTACACATTAGGACCAACAGAATGTGGCAACGAATTGCCAAGAGGTACTTATCTTCGGGCTCAATGGCCCTTGCTAGACGGGCTAACCGCACCAGAGTTACTAGAGAGATATCCGAGGCGGAGGTCAAACAGTTTCAACAGCAACAGCGGCATCCAAAACTGGACTTTTACTATCATGAAGAGCCCTCTAAAAACTACCAACAACATATGGGTCAACCATCTCAGTTCAACACTGTTTTTGAAGTGCCACCAAATAAGAACGGCCTTATCACTCCAGACGATGGCATTTATGATATTCTTCGTGAGCCCACACTTGTGATTGAGCGTCAACTCGAATTCATGAACGTGGCTATTGGATTCGAACAGGCGAATAGATATAAAATAATGAACTCAATGGGAGATCAGATTGGATATATGGAAGAAAAAGATATGGGGATATTAAAGGCAATTGGTAGACAGTTTTTCCGTCTTCATCGTCCTTTCGATATTGATGTCTTCAACAATTACGGTGATCTCTTGTTAACTATCAGAAGACCATTTTCATTTATTAACTCCCACATTAAAGCCTACTTACCAGGATACGATCCTCATGGCAATCTTATGCATGAAATTATTGGAGAATCGATTCAAAGTTGGCATTTATGGAGACGGAGATATAATTTATTTAAATTGGAGGATGATGCTACATCCCAGTATGAACAATTCGGTGGTATTGACGCTCCATTTTTGTCATTCGATTTCCCAGTTCTCAATGAAAGTGGCGACGTAATTGCATCCGTAGACAGAAACTGGGTGGGCTTAGGCCGTGAATTATTCACCGATACCGGTGTCTATATTGTTCGTATGGATCCCGCTAGTTTTGAAGGAATGGGCAATGTCTACCCATCAGTAGCAGGTCCACTTACGCTAGATCAAAGAGCAATTTTATTAGGAACGGCCGTGTCCATTGACTTCGATTACTTCTCTCGACACAGTCATGGTCCTGGTGGAGGATTCTTTGTATTCGGTGGTGGCGAATAAGTCAAATTGCCGAGCCGCTGAAGCATTCGGGCCTTACCCTTCTTTCCTGCTTCATTGAGAATGTTGTCCCAAGTTTCCTTGTCGGAAACGTTTGCAATGTTCGAAATCAATGCAGCAATGAGGCCAGTATAGTCGTGACGGCGTAATCGGTTTTCACGATGCCATTGTTCTCTTTTTCTTTGCTCGACCTCTACCGATTCGGCATCGCCTATCTCATTCGCGTGTTGGAGACGATTATGGGTTAATGCCAAAAGAGAAAATCGAAGTTCTCCACTGTACATAGAGATTCTTTGCATGATCACCTCGGGCAACTTCGTGACGAATGATTCCTGAGTACACTTGCCGTGACTAATTGGATAACTTTTTAAACCATCTAGTTCATATAGCTCACCCTGAATACATACGTAGCCAATGAAATGGAACAATCCATCATTCTTGTCGTCGTAGTCTGGTGGCGGAGGTGGCCTATCTTCAGAAGCAATCATTGATGGAGTAGAGAAAGAGTTATGCACGGCTCTTATCAATTCACTATTGGAAATCGTCTCACCAGCCATTTCGCTATCAAATCCAGTAACAAATGACTTAAAGTTTGCGAGTTCTTCACCTAATTCAATGCCACTATTCATGACAAGATTAAGTACCGCCTGGGTTCCACAAGCATTTTGAATGGTTTGCTTAGCAAAAAATATTCCCTTTTCTTGGTACTCAGGATCATAGATGCCATTGAGTGGTTTGTTATTATCAGCAGCAAATTGTCGATCAACTTGACCATACTTGAAGAGGAAGATTACACCATAAAGTGGTTGATACTGACGGAAGGAATCTGAGTCGTTAGACAAAATGTCATCAAACTGAACATCTGCAATACCTAGTTTCTCGGCAAGCTCGGTGAAAACACCAGCATCAGAATCAATGGTGTTCCAGCCGTGTTCTGACATATCTACGTCTTACTAACCTGTACAGTAGAAATCAATCATAGTTAAGCGCGACTCCTGTACACCGTTCAAGATAATCAACGGGCCACGACAACTTAATCACCAAGCAGATATGTCGTTATTTGGCCATTCCTACGACGAATACGCCTACGCTTATAAAGTTGGATCTACTGAAGTGGTACCATCGAGTTCCGCGAAAAACCAAGGGCTTTTTACCGTGCTTCTCATAATTATCGGTAAGTACTATGCAATGCGGTGCAATATTGAATTGGCAGCAGGTCAGAATAGTCGGATGATTTGGCTTCTATTGATCCATTTTATGAAACTGGCGTGATCAACGCTTCCATTCAACTATACAACACCTGGTTTCCGTCATTAGGTTTTGTTTTTTATTACTAATTCAGCATTTATTTCTCTTTCCAGAGCTCTTCTCGTGGACAGAAAGTCCCAATCAACCTTGGGATACTTTACTAACGCCATCATTGCCTCGATAGCTATAGGGTTAGGCAGTATCTATGTTTCTAACCTGGTTGGTGTATACATATAGAAGTTGCAACGTGCCATTGAATGGTTCAAATATAAAATACTATTGTGATGAGATGTACTCGTAGTGTAGAAGAAGAGGTAACAATAGAATCGGAGTAGTAGATCAGTTTTGTCATGGACAAAAGCTTTGCAATTGCTTGTTTATAACGTTTGTTTCATAATTCCGACCATCCTCGTACAGGCCACCTACTTCTGACATGCTCGAAAATTTCAAGAGTTTCATTACAAATGTTAATCCTAAAATTTATCACCACGCTTATAGCGCTGGTATCCCTCGCACTAGCCGGCTCAGGTGTATATTCCGATGATCCAAACGTATATGAACTTTCGGCGTCGAATTTTGACAAGGTGGTCCATAAATCTAACTATACCTCGATTGTGAAATTTTATGCTCCATGGTGTGGCTATTGTAAGCAGTTAACTCCTATTTATAAGAAGTTGGGTAAATATTTCCACCAAGACGCCCAATATGCTGTTAATGTGGTTGCTGTAGATTGTGATAAAGAGTATAATAAGCAGCTTTGTAGCCGATATCAAGTGAAAGGCTTTCCTACCTTGATGGTGTTCCGGCCACCTAAGTATAACCAAAAAAAGCCTAAAAAGCAAGGCCATCATGCTCTGGAGGTATACAATGGCGAGAGAACTCTCAAGGCTATTTCAAACTTTGTAACCTCTCGTTTAAAGAATTACGTTACCAAGTTTTCAGGTGCCGGAAATAATGACCTTCGTACTTGGTTGACCGATGATAGCGATTTTGAGAAAGTGGTTCTTTTCTCCGAGGCTACTACGATCCATAATATGTATAAATCGTTAGCCATCGACTATATGAACTCTACTGAGTTCGTAGCAGTGACTGTGAAGAAAGATGAAGTGCAAAACTTGCCTGAGTTGACTTCTGACCTCAAGTTTGACAAACCAATAACGGACAAGGATAAACTTCCTCTTCTCTTTGCCTTGGATAAAGAAACGGGGGTATTACACAGATACCAAGGCAAAAAGCTTAACAATAAGTTAGACATAACGAAATGGTTGGTTAAACAGAACAAGGCGCAACCAGTAGAGGGAGCATTGTCTAAAAAGGATATCTTATACTACTCGAAGTATAGAGGAGCTAAGAAAAATGTACATGATGAGCTCTAAATAACCTATAATACAAGTTGTTCATATTGTCTATAATTGTGTTGCACCCTTGCTTTGTTGAATTGGGGTACCTAGTTTCCGAATTTGTCCAACATGTCCAGAATGTCATCGGAATCCTCCTTCTGTTCCTTTTCATCTATGTGAAGACTTTGGATCCAGTTGGTTACTTGGTCGATCATGAGCTTAGAGTTGGGAACAAAGTGACCTCCAGGATGCTTCAACAAAGTAGACACATGTTGAGTAGAATCATAAAATGCTTGAGAACGGTCACCATCCACAACGGTATCGAGCTCACCATAAATATGAAGCATCTTGAGTTCACTCGCGTCTTCGGTACTGGGAAAGTAGTCGTTGTATTTTTCATTACCAGATTTACGGTCAGTCGCGAGTCTGAAACCAGAGTAAAGTACCACAAACTTGAGTGTATCTACACCAAAGAGTTCCTTAAACTTATTGGCAATTATTCCAGCAAGCACAGCTCCCTGAGAGAAACCAACGATTCCGACGATGGGGAGTTTGTTAACATCATCGTCTAATTTTTGGTCGAACCCTGATTCGGGAATGATTTCGCCTGACTCAATATACTTCTTAATGGTCGCGATGGCATCATCTAAACTGATAGCATTGTTTGTATCTTGGTTCTTGACCCACCAAGAACGATAGTTGGCGTCGGAATCGTCTGCATCGAATTTGGAGAGTGCATCGCTAGAGGGAAGCTGAGCTGGAGAAAGTCTTACTGGACTGTTGAGGTAAACAGGAAGGTAGTTGAGCTTAAGAAGCTTCTTTCTTAATGCTGAGGTCTTCGCATAGAATAGGGAGGCTGACTGAGCGTAACCGTGTAAAAACAAAATTCTTCCCTCCATAGTGAAATTAGTGAGTAATGAGACTTGATAACGGTTTTTCAAGCAGTTAATAATCGCGACAGCGTTTTGGGTGCAAAATTTTCGAGCCCTACAAAATAAATCATCGTTAGTAATGAACCCAACAGTTTAGACGTAAATATTTTATTGAAGGAATTTCTCTAGATCTAATATATCTCTTAAAATAATAATTTTAGAGGCGTCGGAGTTGTCGCCCGCCCCGTAAAATTCTTCAAAATCCTCACGATTGCGCAACTTCTTATACTCCTCGTCTAGCTCGATGTAGTGATAGACATGCCCAAAACCTAATCTATGAGCTGCTTTGACGTTAAGATCACTATCGTCAACGAAATATTGCTGCTTCATTACTCCTGGTTGCCTAAAAGCAACTGAAGTGTGGGTCAAATCTAGGCACCTAAAGAAATAGTCGTTCATAGGCTTACAAATAATGGGAAATTTGGCGTAATCACAGAAGGTGAGTCCATCAAACAAGTCTCCAAGCCCTAAGAATGATACTACTCGTAAAGCGTGATTCTTGTAAGCATTGGTCACAAGCCAGAAATAGTCAAATTGATGAGATTGCTTGATGCGAACAAGCATATCACGAAGTGGTTGATTGTAATGTAGTACTGCTTTCAAGTCTAACGAGTCATCGACCTGAGAATTATACTCAAGCGCATCCACTTGATGGTTTCTTACGAGTCCTTCAATAGCTAAGCCGTATGTTCTATAATATTCGTTATGCAATTTGAGGGCTTCCTCATCGCCAAGTTGTAAGCTATCTTTAAAATATTGGTGGATCTTCACTTGCATCATGTCATGGATCCTTGTGGATCTTTGGTACAAGCAATTGTCGATATCAAAATAGAAGATCTTCGACGGTTTGGTAATTGACCCACGGGGTATGGGACCAAACCCATATGGCAAAACGATGTCGGTTCCTGGCCTAGGGTCATCAACAAGCTCAGGATTGGTATAGTGGACGGGTTGGGCGGTCATGGCGAATGGTCGTTTCAAAATGTGTGTGATCGGGCTTAACCGTCTCATCCATAAATCCCAGCGCGAACTAATGGTCTATTTGCACCTGACAATAATTTCATCTGTAGTGTGTACTAAAAAATGCTAAATAATATGCTATGTGTAAAAACCGTCTGGTACGCAGTACCGTTGGTAGTGACGCCTAAGTACAAGTAATTTTCTTAAAATTGCAGTGGCTCGACCTGAATATGCTTTGGCAAGTTCGATATAATGGTCATCATACTGGATTTTAGTGAGCTCGGCACTTAATTCTTGCTGCTTACCGTCTAGAACTTTAAGTATTTGATCGTTAACCGTCTGGCTGTTGGTTTCAGCCTTAGTTAGTGCAAATAAGAGCATTAGTGATTGTAGTTTATAGAGACTTTCCATTAGCTTCGAGAGTTTTTTGGGATAGTCTTCAATGCCGAGCGAGCCAAGTTGTATTCGTGCTCCAGCGGTTAGGCAATGTTCGAAAGACAGATCTGCTCGCATATCACCACAAATGTATTCGTAGATTAGATCTTGCATTATTTGTCGGTCCAGTTCATCTGCCAGAATCCAAAGAAGATGTAGTACACGATATTTCAACGATGCCGTATGTACTCGAGTATCATGATATGAACTTGAGGGTATTGCTTTAAAAATCTCCGAGAACAGTTGCCGTATCCCATTTCGATCCCATTGTAAGATATAGGGCAATAAGTCCCTACAAAAGGTTACTGAATCATCGAAATGGTGCTTGTGGATATTAAAATCAGAAAGACAAAGAATAAAACTCCTGATCGTTTTCCGTATCTGTTTGGGTTCAATTCGTCCTATCATTAAAATCGACTTAAACACTGTAGATAGCCGCAGCAAAGCGAGTTTGCCATCACAATTGACAATGTATGGTACGATAACCCCTAAATCCCTGCTGGTTGTGAAAGTCAACCTATCGAGCAAATTGACTGTATCCGAACCATCAATATCTATTTTAATGTCATTGTCTAATAAATGCAATAAAAAACGATCAATTAGTTTTAATTCATTCAAACTGGCCAGAAAAGCACAATATCTGATGAAGTTCGGAAACTGGTGTGCAACTGGTTTGTAAAAAGTGTTGTAATTTTCTGATTTTATAGCCAAAAACCAAAGATCGGGAGGATTATACTCAACCTCTATCGGCTCCACAAATGGCCTAATGAAGTAAAATTGCCATGGAGTCTTATCTTTTACCAATTTCTCAACTAAAGTGCGGTCTTTTTCTTTGGCAAGATCAATTTGGAATTGGAGCGGATGTATTTGGTTTATAGAATTTACAATGTTATCAAATAAGTCCCTAGATGGTGTTGTCTCCTCAATTGCGAAATCGGCACGCTCTGAATTCAATTCCTCTTCAATTTTCTTTGATTTTCGGTATATGTCAGAATTGATGATTGCTTCAGTCTGAAAGACTGAAGGAAGTACCATCAGAAACTCATCATTTTGGGGGATGGGAGTCAGTGACCCTGGTGATCTTAGCCTCTTCTTCGAAGTTTTTCGTTTGTTCTTGCTGTATCGCCGTAGTTCATCTAGGACGCCATCGGAATCCAGAGAAGACATAAAGCTGGAACCCGATGCATACCGTTACTAGCCGATGATACTGGTGCAGTGGATGTTGATTGCAAGAAATAATTTAATCAAGGGTAATAATCGATTTAAAAAGACAAAATTAGGACAATCTGCATTAGGAATCATAATTGCGATATGAAACTAATTTTCATTATCGTTCTCTTCATTGGTGGGCCTTTTTGTCTTAAAGCTCCACTTTTCTGAAAGATCTACACTCGCATCAGTGCACCACAATATACGGCACTATAGTTCTTTTGAGAAAAATCAGCTTCAATCTCGACAATTAAATCATGGCAGAGAAGTTAGAACTTGACCCTCTTTTCAACAAAATCGAAGAGCTTAAGCCTCAATTCATTGAGCGTTTGAGCAAGGCTGTTGCTATCCCTTCGGTGTCTAGTGATGAAGGTTTGCGTCCCAAAGTGGTTGCCATGGCTCACTTTCTTGTATCTGAGTTGACTGATTTGGGTTTCCACGATATCCAAACTAAGGAATTAGGAACTCAGCCCCCACCAGTGGCGGACCCTAACTTGCAGCTTCCTCCTATCGTGTTGGGAAGATTCGGTAGCGACCCAAAGAAGAAGACCGTCTTGGTTTACGGACACTACGATGTTCAGCCTGCTTTGAAGGAAGATGGTTGGAACACTGCTCCTTTTGAGTTGACCCATGACAAGACTAAGGACGTGTTGTACGGTAGAGGATCTACCGATGACAAGGGACCAGTTATGGGATGGTTGAACGTTATTCAGGCCCACAATGAGTTGAAGTGGGAATTGCCAGTCAACTTAGTGGTGTGCTTTGAAGGTATGGAAGAGAGTGGTTCCTTGGGTTTGGAGGAATTGGTTGCTCGTGAGGCCAAACAATACTTTGCCGGTGTGAACAGTGTTTGTATCTCTGATAACTACTGGTTGGGTACCACCAAGCCTGTTTTGACCTACGGTTTGCGTGGATGCAACTACTACCAAATTATCGTCAAGGGTCCTGGTGCTGACTTGCACAGTGGTCTTTTCGGTGGTATTGTGGCAGAGCCAATGACGGACTTGATTAAAGTTATGTCTCAATTAGTAGACAACAAGGGTAAGATCTTGATTCCTGGAATTGATGAGATGGTGGCTCCTCTCACTGACAAGGAGAACAGTCTTTACGCTGATATTGATTTCTCAGTCAAGGACCTTAACAATGCCTCTGGATCTGAAACTGCTCTTCACCAAAAGAAGGAGGACATCTTGAAACACAGATGGAGATACCCTTCCTTGTCTTTGCACGGTATTGAAGGTGCTTTCTCTGGCCCTGGTGCTAAGACTGTTATTCCTGCCCAGGTCGTTGGTAAGTTCTCTATCCGTACCGTACCAGACATTGAGTCCGGTAAGTTGGACCAACTTGTTTTTGACTATGTCAACAAGCTCTTTGCCGAATTAGACTCTCAAAACACCTTGAAGGTGGAGTTGATTCACGACGGTAACTACTGGATTTCCAACCCATTCAACGATGTGTTCACCGCCGCTGCCAAGGCCACTGAGCATGTATGGGGAGTCAAACCTGACTTTACCAGAGAGGGTGGTTCTATTCCTATAACTTTGACTTTCGAGGAACAATTGAAGACCGATGTCTTGTTGCTTCCTATGGGTAGAGGTGATGATGGTGCTCACTCCATTAACGAGAAAATTGACGTGAACAACTACATCAACGGATGTAAATCCTTGGGTGGATACTTGCACTACTACGCTAAAGCTTAAATCAACTACTAATCGAGATTAATATAAAACATATAAATTGCTACTTGTGCATACATTCCTACCAGTAATCGGAATCACATTCTAATGTCGCGGCTCAGCAATGAGTATTCGAGACCCAATGGAGTTACCCGCATTTGAAAATTTTGAAAAATCACCTACTGATACCAGTGATATAAGTTATATAGTAGAAGCCATAGCGCTGCCCCATTTGCATTGTAAAGTTGTGCCGTTAGCCTCGCCATTGTCCATCCATATAGTGCCAACCATGTCAGAAAATTTGAAGAGAGCTGAATCCTTATTCAATAGGATCATGAACCAGAGTGCGGGTGCGGCCAACCATACTTCGATAGCTAGTGGTCGAAATGGCACCGACCCCGCTGCCAACAAGCAGTCTGGACACCATCATTCCAAATACAAGAACCACAAGAATGTCCCTAATCGTCACCATCATTATAACCATCACAATACATCCAACAATTCGAGCCAACAGAGCCACCAGACCAATTATTCCTCGTCAACAGTACCTGCATTGCCGAAACAAGATCCCATAAAAGCAGCCCACGATTGCATACAAAATGTTCCCCAAAATCATCATCTTTTGCCATACTGTTGGACTGTATGGTACCATTCTCGATCGAAGCCCAAGAAAGAAGCCGAAGAAGAGGCAGCTGCTGCGGCTAAGGAAGAAGCGCCAGTGGCTGTTGGGGTCGACACTTACTTATATCTGACTAAGGAAATTTCATTTCTTGACGTACGCAACCCAGACTCAGACTCTTTAGTCACCAGCATTGGATCGGTGGAGCAGCTCTGGTTGAGCATGAGCTCTATCAAAAAGACCTACCACCTCCCTATTGGCACTGAATTGTTAGTGTTTAAGAGTGGAATAAATCCCGTATGGGAGGACCCCATTAATGCAAAGGGTGGTAGATGGGTGTTCCGTTTTAATCGTAGGTATAATCTCCCCAATTCAAATGGCATTGATGCTGCCAATGGCGAATCAATCAAAAGCTTAAGACAAAGATCTAGTTTAATTTGGGAACGTCTTGTGCTTCGTACTGTGTCGGGATCCATTATTCCAGACAACGACTACAGTCAAGAAATCCAAGATATCCTCTTAAATGACATTACTGGTGTAGTTTTGAGCGTACGTAAAGACGATGACATTATTAGCGTATGGAACGCTAACCTTAACTTCAACAAGAAGAAAGGAGCAGAAGAGGACGACAAAAAGAAGTTAACCATGTTTCAAGCCAGACGGATCATTTGTGATCTGATTCTTCGTATTGTGAGAGAAGTAGACCTTATAATGGCCGGTTCAGATAGCATCACAACGTTAGACACCGGATCCAATGAAAGAGTACAAGGGGTATCGTTCGAATACCGATTGCATGCAGATATATATAACCCAGCGGGAGATAAGTATAATCGCCGGTTTAAGAATCAACGAAGCCGCAACGACGAAGACGAGAACGATGAGGAAAAGCCGCAATTATAGACCCTGGGAAAATTCTTGATATATAAAAAGTGTAGATAAAATACAACAATCTACGGCATTTATTTATTAGAGATGAGAAATATGGATATCAACCACATGGCTAGTTTCCAGAAATCGACTTGACTTATGTCGGTAATGCTGACTTTTACCCACTGTGCTGCTTCTCCGCCTTTAGGAAAGATTGAGAAAGGGTCTTAGCATATACCCACATTTTTTACATTATTTATTGCATAAATTTTTTAAAATATACTTTTGACACATTAGCTAGGATCAAAATATCTAGACTCGACATTTCATTGTTCGAAATTTGTGCCCACATTAGTTGGGATTTCATGGCATTAAGAACAATCTCCGCTCGTACGTTCTCACGTGAGTTTTTTCTTTTTTTTTTTCTTTGAGAAATTGTGAGAAGGTAATTTCAAGAGTCAGTCAGAATACCAGCAAGGAGTCGATTTCCGGAAATAATCCTACCCTCATCGTATTTCTAGAGTCTGAAGGTATAGAGTTGTTCTCATAGTCTCATTAAGAATTTTTCGTATAATCCTTAAGGGAGTTAGCAAAGTTTTCCTTCCCTTGTCATACCACCAACAACAAGCCTTACAAACTAGGCAAGTGAGGAGTCACCCTTTATAAGGTATTTTTATCCGAAGATCGACTTGGTACCACCAAAGCAGCACAACTATAAATAAGCCAACCGTGCTTGTTTCCACACACCATAGGGACGGGAGCCCATGTCACGCAACGATTTGGAGTCGGCACCGTCTATTGTAGAATTGTTTCAGTCCGCCCGCAAGTTACTCTCATTACAACCCCGAGTAGAAAACAGACATTTGCGTAAACAGAACTCTAAAGTACAGCAAAAAGTCATGCAGTCTGATCCCTCGTTCATAAGCTCGACCAACAACAAGGTGCTCGAACTTTTATCGCCGCTTAGTATCGACGAGATCAAGAGTAGTCCTCCGTACGGTCAAAAGATCCCCAAAAAGCAACAAGCAGTTACCAATATGGCTATAGAAACTACGCCAGCTAGCATGAATGACTCTCCTCCGGCAGGAAAATCTTCTAATGACTGGATGACTCAACAATGGGGCAACCAGTCTATGAATAACTATCCTCAACAGAGCCAGCAAGTTCAGCAGCCAGAGCCTCAAAATAATTTCATTCAAGACAGTCAGTATGAGAATCGACCCCAACAAGATGAACATCGGGTTCGAGCACCTCATCAACATTTCGAAATCAAGAAAGAAGCTGTTGCCTCGGTAACACCAGTCCAGATCCTGTCGGCCAGCGTAGAAGCTCGCCAATTTGTTCCTGAATCCAACCTCACCCAGTCATTACAAAGAGACAAAAAGAAGAAAGCTAAAGAAGCCGATAACAAGAACATTCAATGCCATAACTGTCAAACAATGAAGACGCCGTTATGGAGAAAAGACCCTTCGGGAAACACCTTATGTAATGCATGTGGTCTCTTTTTGAAGCTTCATGGAAGCACCAGACCACTTAGTCTCAAGACTGATGTCATTAGAAAACGTAGCTCACGAAAAGCTGTTCCATCGAAGGTGCAGGTAGCCTCAAGCCCGTCTGCTCTCCCCAATTCATATCACGAAAATACCTCATTCCGTGCTACCAACTTTGATGGTGGTGCTTCATCTCATAGTCTCTCTAGCTCATTCAATGGTGCCCTGACTCCTCGTCATAAGAATGTGCCCATATTGCCTAAACCTCCAAACTCAGAGGGTGGTGGTATTCCAATTCCAAACAACCAAACTACATCACTGTCATTTTCTTCTGCCGCAGCCAGTCCTGCTCATGCTAGCCCAGCCTCATTCAATGCTCCTTCGCTGTTCAATGTGCTGTCACAATTCAATGCTCCAAATTCATTTAATGCTCAATCGCTGAACTCGTCACTGTTTAAACGTAAGAAGTCTGAAATAAACTTTGAGTATATGGATGCTAGACGTATTCCTACCCAGAACTCCTTCAGCAACCAGGCAGCAAAGCGTACGCCATCTATAAGTTCATCAATGCATGCTCGGTCGTTCCAGCGCAAAAACTCTAGTCTTGGATTGAGCAACTTACAATCAGGTAACTCACTCACTTACAATAATGTCAGTCTTTTGAACCTGCGGGGCAGCAAGGATTTTGGTGGCAGCTACTTTGATAGCCAGCGCAACAGCAATAATATTAATGTGGGAACCCCAGGGCTGATTACGTCAAGATCATCGTTTTCGTCTATACACGGGGTCCCAGAATCACACCGACAATCATTCACCATTCCTTCTGAATTAGACAATGCAATGGCCATGGAAGTGGACCCATTGCGGCCTCTTCCTAACGATGGTACACCTAATGAGGACTATTTCAAACACTATACATTTTTGAACCATGACGATGAGGTGCTTGACCTTCGTAATAAATACGAGGTAAGCGTGCCCTCGACTAAATCGACCTTAACCAGTGGTCTTCGGGTTAAAGACAATTCAGACAAGAGCGGCGAGCTTAAAGACCTCGACTGGCTCAAGTTTGAGATCTAGAGTATTAAACAACCGGATGTATTAAATTCATGAATCACGTTTCTTGTACAAGTAATAGTTAACGATATGCAGGGTTTGTCCTCGATCACGTAAACGAGGTGTTTGGGTGTCTCTTATATATAAAGAGTGAAAATTTCTCCTTTTCTATTCAACGCAAAATGTCTGCTCCTTCCCACAACTATAAAGTCGCCGATATCACCTTGGCTGCCTTCGGTAGAAAGGATATCGAGATCTCTGAAAATGAGATGCCCGGTTTGATGTACATCAGAAAGAAGTACGGTCCTCTCAAGCCATTGGCTGGTGCCAGAATTGCAGGATGTTTGCACATGACTGTCCAAACCGCCGTGTTGATCGAGACTTTGATCGAGCTCGGTGCCGAAGTCACCTGGACTTCTTGTAACATCTTCTCCACCCAAGACCACGCTGCTGCCGCCATCGCTGCCACTGGTGTTCCAGTTTTTGCCTGGAAAGGTGAGACCGATGACGAGTACTTGTGGTGTATCGAGCAACAATTGTTTGCTTTCAAGGACGGTAAGAAGTTGAACTTAATCTTGGATGACGGTGGTGACTTGACCAACTTTGTCCACGAGAAGTACCCTGACATGTTGGAGGGCTGTTACGGTTTGTCTGAGGAGACTACTACCGGTGTCCACAACTTGTACAAGGCTTTGAAGGAGGGTACCTTGAAGGTTCCAGCCATCAACGTGAACGACTCCGTCACCAAGTCCAAGTTCGACAACTTGTACGGATGCAGAGAATCTCTTGTTGACGGTATCAAGAGAGCCACCGACGTGATGATCGCCGGTAAGGTCGCCGTCGTTGCCGGTTTCGGTGATGTCGGTAAGGGTTGCGCCATGGCCTTGAGAGGTATGGGTGCCAGAGTTATTGTCACCGAGATTGACCCCATCAACGCTCTCCAAGCCGCTGTTTCTGGCTACCAAGTTTGCACCATGGAGGAGGTTGCTTCCATCGGTCAAATTTTCGTAACCACTACTGGTTGTCGTGACATTCTTACTGGTGAGCACTTCGAGCAAATGCCAGAGGATGCAATTGTCTGTAACATTGGTCACTTTGACATTGAGATTGACGTCGCTTGGTTGAAGGCTAACGCTGCCTCCGTCAGCAACATCAAGCCACAAGTTGACAGATACTTGATGAAGAACGGTCGTCACATCATCTTGTTGGCTGAGGGTAGATTGGTCAACTTGGGTTGCGCTACTGGACACTCTTCATTCGTTATGTCCTGTTCTTTCTCTAACCAAGTCTTGGCTCAAATTGCCTTGTACAAGTCCGAGGACAAAGAATTCAAGGCTAAATTCCCTGAGTTCGAGAAGATCAACAAGTTCGACGTCGGCGTCCACTTGTTGCCAAAGGTCTTGGACGAGACTGTCGCCAGATGTCACTTGGACCACTTGGGTGTCAAGTTGTCTGTTTTGACCGACAAGCAAGCCGACTACTTGGGCTTGCCAAAGGAAGGTCCATTCAAGGCTGAGATCTACAAGTACTAATCGTGCTTATGTTTTGACTAACTTTCTACCTAAGGTCTTGTTATCCTACACCGGCCAGTAGGTCGGATTTTTTGGTATTATATTCATTTGCATCAACTGCATCTAATTAGTGACGAGGTATGAACCGGTTCTATTTTTATTTTTTTGGGTAGGTTTAAAAAGATTGATAGAGGTAGTAATAAAGGGTTCCTCAACGGCAAACGTGTAGTGAAATTAGTTTCAAAGCGCAATTTTTAAAGTTGGCCACGTTCAGGGCCCTATGCATGGAAGGCTCTTCTCCTGCACATGCCCTCTATATATAGTGTCCTGGCCCTCAACTGATAGCGAGATAAGCATTTTGACGTATTTCTTCTTACATGTTATACTCTTTCGCTTTAATTTTGGGGTCCATTGAGTTGGTTGCCGGTTTTTACGTTGGACCGTTGGTTCAAGAGAACCCAATCTTTCTTCGTGCTGACTCCACTTGTCCTATTGATCTTCCATACTCATGTACTAATTCCACACCTATCGCTAACAGCTGCTGCTTCGAAGCACCTGGTGGTGTGCTCTTGCAAACACAATTTTGGGACTATAATCCAGCTGTTGGGGCTGACGACGAGTTCACTCTTCATGGATTATGGCCCGATAATTGCGATGGAACTTACCAACAATTCTGTGACAACTCCCTCGAGGTGAAGGGAAATATCGAAACTATTGTCAAGAACGAATACAATGACACTGACTTATACAACCGGATGAGTAAGGTTTGGAAGAACTATGATGGTAACGATGAGTCGTTGTGGGAACATGAGTTCAACAAACATGGTACTTGCATCAACACCATCAGACCAACATGTTATCCAGGTTACACCAAAGACTTGAATGTGTACGACTTTTTCAGAATTTCTGTCGCTTTGTATGACAAACTTCCCACCTATAAGTTCTTAAATGATGCTGGCATTGTTCCCAGCACTTCTAAGACATATACTAAGGACCAGATAGCCAAGGCATTAAGCGACAATTTCCTGGGAAAGCTGGTCTATTTTAAATGTGATAACAAAAATGCACTTCAAGAAGTGTGGTATTTCCACCATCTTCAAGGGCCACTCACAGGCGAGAAATTCCAACCAATTGATACTCTTGTAACCTCTCGCTGCCCGAACACTGGCATCAAGTTTCTTCCCAAGAGTGGTGCTAATAAGCCACCGGGTCCCCCTGATAACGGTGGTGACTCTGACTCTGGATTTATCAAGTTGCTGAATAATCCTGGTTGTCTTATCTCGAACGGCAAGTATTATACTTCGGGAACTTGTGCCACTTATCATTATGCCAAGCTGCAATTCGGCGGGTATACATTGAAATCATCTAAAGGTTATTGTGGAATTGATTCCAACGGCGATTTCAATTGTCAAAACTCTAACAGTGCCTCAAAGTTTCAATTCCAAATCGACTCTGATAACACTATTTCTTATGGTGGAAAAAATCAATGGTGCTTCGACACTAGTCGTAGAACAGGCTCGGGTAGAACAGCTCAAACTCCAATCCAATTGGGTGGGGACTGTGATTCTCCTTTCAAAATTACTATTTCTTAGATTAAATTAACAATATTAAATAAAAAGCAAGGTATCATTCGATCACTTAAGTAGGTATACAAAGCTATGTCACTGGTGTAATATCCTCTTTAATAAAGAGTAGATCACTTACTCACTTCAGTAGTTTCTGCCTTGGGCTCAACCGTGTTGGCCCCCACAACTGGAGTCACTGGCTCGTCAAGGTTTGGCTCAGGAGCTTCAATTTTAGCCTCAGGTGTGCTGTCACCTCCATCGGTAGTCGCATCACCAGCGGCAGCAACAGCAGGACCGGCTTCAGGGTCAGCAATTGCAGGAGAAGGAACAAAAGCGGTGTAAATGGTACCCATCTTCAATGTACCTGTCTTCATCAAATTGGAAAATCCGCCATGAGATGCCAAAGGTACAATTGAAAAGGCAATTAACAAACCCAAGGAAATACCGAACATTATCCAGTTCAATACACCAAAGGCGATGAAAGCTTTACTAGCTGAACATCCATTCTTGAACTTGCTGTGGAAGCCTCCAAAGAATTCAAAGTTACAGTCAGCGCTTCCAAATACATCAGCTAAGGCTGCAAATGCTGCAAGCCAGAAGATGAAGAAAATGGATTCCAAAATAAGGGAGACAAAGGCAGGAATGAAACTGTAGGCAAAGAGGGTGACCAAAATATATATGAAAGAGAGGACGGAGGTTGCAATTGCATAGTTACCTCTGTCAAAGCTTCCAAGGTCAGAAACTGCGCCGGCAGAGAGACCCAATCCCAAAATGGAAAAGACCAATTGGACTCCTCTAATAATTAAAGTTATTAACAGGGTTGCGAGACGCACTGCCTTAATTCCCATCTTTATTAGTTTGTATTATCAATTCTGTGTTAGTTCTGTTAAGGATAACGGCTTTATTTATAACCAGGATCAGAGGATGCAAACAATTGGCCAATATTCTTGTGTTGTTGAAAAAGAAAACGAGGTTAATTGATATCAAATGCCCGCTGCTTTGTGACTCATCGTCAATTGATTTAATAACAATTTTACGAGGTCAATTCAATTAAGGTGGGCACACTTTCCTTGGCCGAGTACTCGACTAGTACCTTAATTCCCGGTCTCAATTGCTAGTGCGAATTTTATACATACAATGTTGGAGTTGACTAATTAAAGACGATTCTAAAAAAGAAGAAGAAAGGGATGTGGGGATTAACGACAGGTTTATAAGGATGCATTATTCCTGCAAAAAGTAGTAGTCATTCGTGGAATGATGAGGAGGGATAGGCGATTGTTATGAGCGCGGGCTTTTTCATGCATCTCATGCATGATTACTTCAGCAGACAGTTACCAGGGTCGCAAAGAAGAAATATATTTTAAGAGAATACTGGAAGTGCCGATCGTGGACAGGTCGATGCAGTTAGCTTATCCTAATAAATTAATCTTGAGACTAGTGGTATGTACCCATCAACTTGGGTACTTGAATTGCATGGTCCATTTTGTTAACCTATTCAGGGCACTAAAAGCGGCTTTTCGGTTTTAGTAACGGCGCGACTGCTCAGCACTTTACGAGAAAAGTCTTGGCCTTATCGTACTTTGCGCACATGATGATCAAAGAATAACAACCTGCTGACACTTAGAAAGAAGAAGTTTTGTTAGCCGTATATTTATTTTCTATACGGATGATCAGCAATAAAGTTTAATTTGTTTATTTATGTGTAGAGAAAACATCACCATAGGCTTTCTTAGCTTCTCCTCGGTCGCAACTACAGCCGCATCTGGACCAGTGAAACGCATATACTTGGACACACGAAGCCGCTCGTATCGACAACATTCAAAATTGATTCGGCAAAATCTTATTTCAAAGAATTGTACCCCAAAAAGGTTCACTCTTTGATTATACACATGCCTGTTTGTAAATATATATTTAGAGTTTTATGCCTGCAAAATTCAGATTGGAAGCGTTTCGCACATTTCAGCCGTACGTAACTACGGCTACCAATTTTTGGTCGCCAAAACACACAAAGCACATCAGTAGAAATTAGTATTCTTAGTTAGTACTGAGCAGCAGTCTCATTGATTAATTTTGCACACACTGAATGCAAATTTGCTAGCATTAAAATTGAGGGGTTTCACCCGTGTATTTTTAACTTAATTATTATTCTAGTGATAAATTGACCAATTTATTAATGCGAGCAACGTGAGGCTAGACTATTCACGATTCGGGCTACCGTGTACTAACTTATCGAGATCAACATTCTCTGTCTAGAGTGTATTAAAGTAATAACAACTACGCCTTATCTCAAGCAGACCCTGCCGACGATATGCTATTGTGCTTCATTTACGACGACTGTACAGCAATAAAAGAAGAGCAGTATTGTGTTCAATTCATACAGTCATATACGCCCTACAGGCCTATAAATTATTTTATGTAGACAACAGATACCTATTGTATTACCATCCGGTCACGCCGAGTTACCGCGGCCGAACACCTACACGGTTTCCTTACGGCCAGAACTTTATTCCAATTATGGATCAGATTACCCTGCAGACCATGTTTTACGTCATGCTACTAGCCTAATTGAGATACTCGGGGATGAGTGTGGCTGATCGAAATAATAGTGTAAGTGGACCTGCATCAAGATGCATCGTGGATCATGTACCTACCATGCATGGACTGAATGCAGGATCACTTCACGAGTCTAGCTCACTACGAATCTGAGTATACATATGATCGCTTAGACGCAAGAGGCCAGCTCCATTGCATAATCTGTACATGGAATTAGACTCATAACTGTCCTTGATCATTTTTCCGCTTTTATCTACTTGCACATATCCAAATACGCTGTCGACTTCGGGAATGCGACCATGGCGAGGAATCTCTCGGAAATCATAAATAGGCATGAATGAGTTGGCATTGGCTCCAGCCTCCATTATAAACAGAAAATCATCATAGATATTTCTACTGATCGTGTTATTCAAATATTCGATGAATTGCGGGTTTGGTTGAAAATTATCTGGTGTTATGCTGGCATCAGATTTGGCGAATCCAACCGCAATGGCAGATTCAGTAGGACTAAGACTTACTTTAAAAGGAAATTTGCCGTCATTTTTATGAAGGAATATTTGGTCATTGGCATGATACTGATTGTAAAAACGGATCTGAGTAAGGGATCTAATGCATTTATGGGCACCAGTTCTATATATGCTTGACACTTTAATCATGATTAAAATTTTGAAAATTTGCTTAATTATTATTGCTAGTTAAGTGCTAACGTATATGCAGGACACTAATTTTGTCTAACCTAACATACTCCTCTTCCGTCCTCTTAGTCTGACATCCTCTAGTTTATGTATCGTTTCAGTCAATTTAGCCTTCCCCTTCTTTCCTGATCTATTATGAGCTTCCTCGTATCCTTGGAAAATCCATTGGTTGTACTTTTCAGCATATACAGAGTGAGTACTCAAGATAGCCCTCTCTAGAACGTAAAGATCTACTGCCTTGTCTTCAGCAAGTTGTGAGTATGATGATAAACCAAAGTCAATGAGAGCGGCAGTGGTTTGATTGTGCTGTAAGATTATGTTGGATGAGGTGAGATCACCGTGGATCATATCATTAAGATGCAACTCTGCAATGATTTCGCCAACTTTGGCAAGAATGTTCTCTACATTTGAATCTACACATTTGTCCGCATCTTCAGTCCTTTCTAATTGCCAAAGCCAATTTTTAAGCGAACTTATGTCGCCATTGGTGAGTTGTTCCCCGAGATGTTCCATCCATATGATTCCATGGGCGAAGTCGGTCAGCAACACTGACGGACAGGCAATGCCAAGCTTGGCTAATTTGGACATGAATTTGACTTCCCCTATAGTTCTTGATTTAGTAAGACTAGCATCGATTTTAGGATGCCTATAAGGCTTGGGAGGACGATACTTAATTATAAATTTAGTGGTATTGGCGAGGTATGGGGAGGATATGTATGGATGTTGAGATGTCAGAAATACTACGGCTTCTGCACCCTGGGAAACTACTGATATAGGAATATTTCGTAGGTAAGGCACCACGTCGCCGATAATTGCGTCCGTCATAGCTGAAGTTTCAATGCTAGATTCATCTCATATTTTTACCAGCTAGATTATTTTTCTTAAGTAAGCGCTGACAGCACTCGGATCTAGAGGACAAATTGACCCCACAATCGATATCACCTGTATCCACCATGTCTATTCCTATTATTCCTCCGTACCTTTTAAATACTACGTACGGATACAACCTACTCAATAAGGGTAGGGATCCCAATGATCGTTCACGAACTAACGAATTGAATCCGGAAATGTTTCCCCAACAACCAAACATCGAAGTTGACGACCACGATGAAGTATTCTCTCATAATGAAGCCCTTGATAAGGTTATTGAAAGTAAACTCAAGTATAAGCTTGCATCTATAGGTGTACTTGGAGATACCCCATTTGACCAGGCTATTGATGGCCGCAATAATAGAGCTAGTCAGGAACTAGCAGCGGTGGAGCAACAAATTGACCGCAAGAAGTTAATTGAATTATATTCCATGGTGAAAGATCGCTTAATTGACGACGAAAACGGTAATGAGGATGATGGTGATAGCAAGGATGTTAGCTCTAATTTGAAAGAAACAGCATTTAATTCAGATGGAGTTGGTGAAATCTATATGAGTCAATCGTCGTTGGATCAGCAATTGGAATACCTGTACGAAGACGACTATGGCATGTTCTCATTGAAGACCTTATTGTTGGCTGCCAAACTCGAAAGATTAAATCAATTGGGTAAACCGAGATTTGATCTTCCTGAACGACAAACGCTTCCTACGAGATGGATGCCGATGGTCGCTGCCCAACATTTGGATGTGCTTCTCAACGAATTAAGTCTAAAAATTGACAACGAAGAGTCCACTAAGATATCGTTATCAACTAATAACTACGTTTCTCATAACGCAGATCAAGACCCAGAACCCACTTATTTCAATTTTGTCGCCAATACTCCATTAAATGCGTCTATGGGTTTGTACTACTATGAAGTTCAAGTAGTGCAAGAGTGCAACGAAAGTACTGGTTTCAAACCAATAATACCTATAGCTGATTCGGCTTCCTCATCAACAATGTCTTTTTCCGTAGGCTTCACTGGCGAAAATGCTTTCTTAGAGTCTTATAGACCAACAAGACACTCTAATAGCAGCGACGTTGAGCGCATCCGTATTGATAAAGTGGCTAAGCTGCTTGCTAAATGCCATCCTCTGCAGTATAGTTACATCCTTCATGATCTCGACCGTATGTCTGGAATGCGCCCAGGCATCACTCAAGGAACATGCGCCATCAGTTTTGAAGATCGGATTTTCCATGATTCTAGCAGTAGTCCTCCAAATCCTCGTTCTTCTGTCTTAGCCCAAAATCGAAGACTTTCCCCATTGCGTCGCCAACTCGCAGAGGAGAGTAATGTGGGCAAGACGCATTTAGATATGATATCTGGAAGCTATTCTACCACCGATGATAAATCTACGAAAGTATACAAAACGGATGTTGTGGGGTGTGGAGTAAACTATGTGGATGGTTCTATATTTATCACATTCAATGGGATTCTTGTTAAGACCCTTAATCATGATCAATTGTCAGCATACAATCCATTAAAAAGTGACAAGTCATCGGATAAAGCCCTTTATCCTGTATTTGGCTTCTCCGTTGCTCACTTAAAAGATGTCAACACCAACTTAGAGCCCACTAAGTTGACCATAACAACAAACTTAGGATTTGAGTCATTTAAATTTGATATCAGCAGCTATGCGATGCTGATTAAAAAGGAGACAGAAAGTTCTGTGGATACATGGCTGCAAGAATTAGTGTCGGGTCTTTCCAAGACTGACCACACTAACGAACAAGGAGATCGCATTGATGCATCGCTTTTCAACATTAATGATGATGATAGCTACCTCACTAACACCATAAAATCTTACTTGAGCTACAGCGGTTGTTTAGATACATTAGCAGCTTTTGACGAGGACCTCAAAGAAACTTCAAATATTCGTCGAGACCCGTTATTTCCAGCTGAAGTGAAAAAACCGCATTCATTTACTTCCAACGCAGTGACCGAAGATAGAAAGCATCTTCGTGAATTTATATTGGCCGAGGATTTTGAAAAGGCTTTCAAAATAATTGATATTTATCTGGAATATTTTAGGGCCGACCCAATAGGAGACAAGTTACTTTCTGAACTCAAGTTATTGAAGTATGTCCACCTCATAAAACTAGCACTTTCTGTCAAGTTCGATAAGCAGTTGGATGAATTCCGGTTTCAAGACCAATCACATTCCGCTTTTGATGCTGCAATGAATGCAGCTTTTGAATACGGTGAATCGCTTTTAGCTGATCTTAAGCCCAATGAATGGCAAAGTATCAATGAAATTATGACAGCATCTAAGTTGCTTATGGTAAACACAAGAGCAGAGTTGAAAGCTTTATCTCAAAATGTCAAATTGATTGACGATTACATTCAAAACTTGCACAATCTTGCTTGGAATATTAATGCATATATTGTCAAGAAATCGACTAACGAAGTGTCTCGTCTAAAATCATTGTGTGATCTGGTGCAAGACAATGTTGACACGCTTGGGCTTCTTCTTGATGATAATAACTTCAAAATGACTAATTTTGAACAAGATTTTATTGATCTCTAACTATTTAGTTTTGCGCTTCTTTTTGGGAGGCTCGACGTCCATACGGGATAGTTCATTAGAAGGATATTGACTAATGAGATGACTGTGAATTTCGGGTGGTATTTTAAGGTCCAGAAGCTTATCAAACTTGTAAATATCATACATCTTTATACTCCAACCTCCCTTTTCCAAAATATTCATGTTCAAGTGAGGTGCTTGTTTTAAGATGTCAATAAATAACGATACTAGCTCTTGAGTATACTCTTTGATATTGTACTTGATCTTTGTATCAGGTCGTAACGGCTCTAAAACGTAGAAAAGAAAGCTCTCATCACTGAAAAACGGTGGTGCAAGTGATGGATTGATCTTCAGCGTTAGCGACAATATCAAACTTGCAGTCGCCGGACCTACTCCTTTTAACTTACAAAACTCATCACAAGATGACTTTACAGAGTTGATATAATCGGTCTTCTTTGTGGCATTAACATTTTCCCAGTACTTGGGTTTGAGCTCCTGGATAAAGTCCAAAAATATTTTGAATCCAGATTTAGTTGACTCTTCAATGAATTCCTCGGCATTTTGCTTGATTAGAGCCGGTAAGGTGGGCCTGAATTTCCCTTTGGCTAATTTCCAGTCCATTAGTAACACCAATTCTTCTTTAGTAAGCCAGCAAGTGTCTTTATCCTCATATCGTTTTCTGAGCGTTTCGGGTAGGGTGTCGTTTCTCCAGTCATCCAATTCGAGGAGCGTCATCTTATCATTATTAAAAGACTTAGTCGACTGTAAGGAAAATTCTTCTGTAATTGCCCTATAGAGCTTACCTGAAGCTTTTTCAACGACTTCCATTGCTTCTTCCGAGAGCGATCAACGCAATCTGGGGTAAATTAGAGCTGGGTGTATTGGAAGCAAGTTTTGATTTATTTATGTCTATTGAATGGTATTTACAATTGATTTAGCATCAGATGCTTTAGACTCGGTAGCATCGAGTCTCTTATTTGGTGTGTAGCTTATAGGAAGAAGCAAATCCATAATGACATTTTGTACAAGAGAGAACACTTGGGAGCTCATCCAATAGAGCACCAAAGCCACAGGTGCATGCAATGATATAGACATTAAAAAGACAACAGCCATTCTTGATACATTGGCCATAGAACCAACCAAGGTTGGCCTGAAAAGACGTCTTCTTCCTGTTTGTTGTAGTTGTAATGTTTTAAATGTCCATTCGGCATTACAAAGTGAGACCACTCCCAATAATACTGGGAATAAATGCATGGGATCCGCAATAGTTAAGTCGGTAAACCAAGCTATTCCTTGAGTATACAAGGTCGGGTCTAGGGCTTTATTATCAAGAATATCCCACGACGACCATCCGCTTAAGTTACGCATGCTCCATGACATACAAATCCATAATGGGATTTGAAATGCTGGGAGAAAAAAATTTTTGTAGATCTGAACATTATGATGCTTGAAGAGAGCCTTTTGGCGTTTACGGGTTTCTTTGGTTGCTAGCAAGAGAACTTCTTCGTACTTCATGGATGCTAACGTATTTTTCAGAAGAATGGTTGCTGAATTTGATGCTTGAGAAAGCTCCTGCTGAGCCTTCTGCACTTTCTTTGCAAGATTAAGCTTCAAAACAGGGCTGGTTGCACTTACTATGGATCGAAGCTCGGCTTGTTTCTGTAATCTTTTTCTTTGAGCAATGGCTAATGGTAAAGTCCATACAGATCTTAATGCTACAGTAGTTAACGGAATAAACGCCCACCATGGAAGTCCAGTGAATGCATGTACATCTTGTAATGAGGTAGTTAGGGAGTCCACGAATGTGGGAATGTTATGGAATGATCGCCTTCTTATCCCGATAGTGTTCTTACGAGTGGTGGTTCGCCATATAAGTCTTGTAGTTGGCTTTATCATATCCTCTTTGGTTTCATTTAAATATTATGACTTAAAGTAGGTAAAATTTGGTCAAAACTACCTCTCCGAACGTAACCGGTCAATGTCTTTTCTACAGGCAATGTACTACCGTTTTCTTTGTCAAATCGTGCGAGTATTCGGTTCGCAATTTTTCATTTGAAAAATCATTATCGAACATAGATTCATTATCTATCGTTCAATTTTACAATTATGTCATCTAGGTCAGACAGAGCTTGCATGCTCTGTGGAATAATACAACCATTCAGAGCTTATGTTGACAGAGGTTGCCCAAACTGTGAAAGTGTGTTACACTATCAAGACAATGAAGATAATCAAGTTCAAGAATGTACGTCTCCAACATTTGAAGGATTGGTTGCTTTAGGTGATGACAGCAAGAAATCATGGGTGGCGAGATGGCTAAGAATAGACTCGTTCGTTCCGGGAATGTACGCAGTTAAGATCAGTGGAAAGCTCCCTCCACATATCATAAGTGATTTGGCTGAGCAAAATGTTGTCTATAGACCTCGAGATGGAAGCGCAGAGGATTAAATGAATAAAGTTAAGCGAGAGATTCCGCTTAGTGAATGCTGTATATTATTATCTACACTAAGGCCAATAAAAACTACTATAGTAGATGTTTCACTCGAATTGATGTAAAGTTTTTTGGAGCTTCTCGACTGTTGACGACTTGTTCCACTCTCTTCTATCTTTCCAGATCACGTCCATTAAACGAGCTGACAATAGCTCCAACTTTTCGAGTGTGTAATTTTCAGTGGAATTAGGAAGAACGTCTTTGAAGAATACTTCAACATTAGATCCCAATTCAACTTGCCGGTCAAGCTCATGATTCAACTCTTCCTCTGCTTCAGAAGCAGACTCTTCAGGCTCAAGTTCCGGTTCTCTCACTTGTCTTGGCTCCTTTATATCGAAAGGGGAATCTTGAGTTTGTTTATCGTTGGTATCGGAGACCACCATTGGTAGACTGGAGTCAACAGGTCCATTTACTGCAGCAGATGTACCTAAGGCTACTTGATCCTGTTCCTGTTCCTGTTCCTGTTCTTTTTCACTGGTTGATCGTTGATCCATAAAGGCACTTTCATTTACTTCACCACCTACTTCAGTAAGCTGCTCATTTAATTCGTTAGAAGCTGACTGTAAGTTTCCATTTACACCAGCTGTGTGGTCTTCCTCGTCCAAAATAACTACTTCCTTTGGTTTTTCTGCCTCTTTAGCCTTGTACTCGGCGTACAACTTGTCTTGACGAGCCTTCTCTCGCTCCCTCATTTCTTTGCACGAAGCCAAAAAATCTGGGGTACTGAACTCATCTATAGCAACTTCAGCATTAGTCAACATTTCATTGGCTTTTAGCATACGCTCGCGGTCCTCAGATGTGATACTATCACGTAAGATCATTCTAATGTCCTTAAGGAATTGCTTGGGTTCTGAATAGTAGCCATTCCAAAGACGTTCCTCGATAATATCCAAATCCATATTATGATAGTATTTGCCAGTAGCAATCTCCTTAATCATGTTGTCATGAGCTGGGTCATCAGATTTGACGTAGAGTACTTCGTATGGTTGTAATGGATTGTTGATCACACTAGGCTCAAACAAATGATACAAAAGACCTTCATCGATTACCGGTTTACGGAATCGCTTATACCGAGCTTTAAAAAGGTCCATTAATCCAGCTAATTTGATTTTCAAAAGGTTTTTCAATTTGGTGTCTTCGTACTCCTGCTGTCTAAGCTTCTTCTTATCCAGGATATCGGTATCTATAGGCTTTGTTGATGGTACTACCTTCAATTCCTTAAGCTTACGTCTTGGTCGGTTCTCCAAATCGTTGATAAATTCAAATGGTCGCATCTTTAATGTATCTTCTAATATCTGGAAGTATTGTGCACGAGCTTCTCTCGTAGGCGGTTCAAGGAATACGTTATTCTGCTCGCTATTAAATCCAAAGATCAATTTTATATCTGATGAGAGTTCCTCAAAATGGGTTTCAGAAATACCAAGCAATAAAACTCGCTCAGTGCTCTTAAGGTTCCGAAGCAAACTGCTCAAAGTAGCTTTGGCTGAGTACGGAACGACTTCAAACCACGTATCAATATTTGGAATGAACAATATGGAAGGCTGATGCCGACGGGCTTCAACAAATGCTTGAACAATGACCAGCTCAGGAGTACGAGATGGTTCTCCAAACATTGCACCCAAATCAATAGATTGAATTTGGAATCCCTCGAGGTAATTCAAGATTGCAGAACCAAGATACTGTTGTCCATTGCCTCCATGGCCACTAACTAATAGGTGAGGTTTGCAAACCCTGGCGTCCTCAAGATTCTTTAACAAAGACTGACGAGCAAAGCCTCCATCAGGATCATTGACCGAAGGATCCAAGTACATTGCTTCTTCTAGTTCTGTTGTCTTCCGCTTCCGCTGATTAGCAGCAGTATCAGGCAAGAGATGCGTTAGTTTTGCCGTGACTTCTTCAAAGGAGGAAACAAGAAGAGGTTTCAACTGCGAGGGTAATGGAGCCGATCCCAGAGATGACAGACGTGCACTTGAGGGAACAATTTTATCCATTGCCTTCATGAAATCTTTAGCGATGACTCTCACCTTCTTCGGATCTACCTTCAACTTGTCATTCGTTTTATAGATTTGAGGATACTTTCGCTGGATACTAATCAATGAAGCCTCAACACATAATGCACGTAAATCAGCACCTCCATAGCCCTTCGTAAGGTTGGCTACTCTCTTAATAAAGTCGGGATTTAATGGAGGATCCCACTTCCTCGTTTGGATTTGTAAAATTTCGGCTCTTGCATTTTCATCAGGAAGTGGAAAGTAGAATTCTCTGTCAAAACGACCAGGACGTCTTAAAGCAGGATCTATAGAATCTGGACGATTCGTCGCACCAATTACGATAACTTGACCACGATTATCCATACCGTCCATCAATGCAAGTAATGTAGACACAATACTAGCATGAATCTGCTCCTGCTTTGAGGACCTAACAGGAGCTAACCCATCAATTTCGTCAAAGAAAATGATGGAAGGTTGCTGTTTCTTGGCCTCCTCGAACAATAAGCGGAGCTGTCTCTCCGCCTCACCTACCCATTTACTTAATGCATCTGCACCTTTTCTCATGAAAAATGTAATTTTTCGTGTAGATGTAGAACATGTAGCGGCTAAAGCACGAGCCATTAATGTCTTACCAGTACCTGGTGGGCCATGAAAAAGGACACCACGAGGAGGTGAAATATTGAAGTTTTGGTAAAGTTCTGGATATAAAAGCGGCAACGTAACCATTTCCTTCAATTGGTCAATATAGCCGTCTAAACCTCCAACAGCAGAAAAATCAATATTCATGTCTACTCCAAGGGGGTCCGTATCACTTAAATTATTCTTCTTCCCCCCCTTAGCCTCATTACTGCCCCCAGTGACAAGCTTAGTGTTATTTATGAGATTCGAAGAAAGTGATGTTTGTTTTTTGCTAGAACCATTAACTGGAAGAATCTCCTCATCTGATGTATCAGAATCAGATAATCCTATTGCGACATTGTTTCCATTAGCCGTCGTCCCTGGAGGTACTACATTCTTACCAAATAATGAAAGAACATCGCTGCCTCCAAATGGACCTGCGGTTGGGAACAAGAGTTTTCTGTATTCGTTTTTGTTGACAGCTGGCTTGCGTCCTCTTCTGGCCGGCAGTCTAGCAATCGTATCGAAATCAGCATCATTGATAATCGGCGGGGGAATAGTGTAATCTACTTTTGCTTGCCTCTGACGGAGGTTATGACGAACGGGAGATGCCTCAGGTGAATCATAAAGGTCCCTAATTTCTTCTTGAATATCTTCGTCGACTGGAGTGGTCGCTTCTTTCACATCAGAATCCAGATCATCGGCCACTTGTCTACGAGTACGTCGCCTATGCGATGGTGACCGGGATGCCGATTGAGATTTAGTTCTCCTTCTCTTTCTTCTTGAACTATAGCCAAAATCATCGCCGTCGTCATCAGAGGCGATAAAATTGCGTTCTTCAGCTCGTTCTTCAGCTCTCTCCAACGAATCATCAGATACTTCTGAAACTTCCTCTGATATTTCATCTTCCTGAAAATCAGAATCTTCATCATTTACTGGCTTACGGGCAACCCTTGCTGATCGCCTGCGTGCAGCTGGCTGCTCAATGTCCGAATCTTCTTCAACATCTTCAATCTTTACGTCCTCATCGTCGTCGCCATTCTTTTGTGATGAGCTTCTAGGTTTTCTTGGAAGTACTTCATCATCTTCATCATCGTCCAGCAGCTCATCGTAATTCACTTTACGCCGCGGTCTCATATTATAACCAGCGGTATCGGAGCCAGAATTACTTTCTTCACCATCTGATGAGCGGTTTCTTCTTCTGCTCATCTCGCTATATTTTTCTGGGCTGTAATTAAGTGTGACTATTATGCTGAAAGCAGGACGCTCAAGTCCGCAAATTTTTTCAATCTATTAATTTTCGAGTAGCTTTGACTACCCACGATAAGACCTCAATGATAGAATTTTAGAGGTTAATCAAACTTGTTGGGAACTTTCAAATTTTGCAATCGACGAAAGCAATTTATAAAGGAGCACGTTTTGCGTTATGGAGGTGGATAATACAGTTGCTAATACGTTGGGGTTCCCACTATTTGTTATTGGATTAATGAAAGTTAGTACAGACTAAGCTGGGCAATATGAGAATCGTATTGAAAAGTCTATATGCCGGAATTTGTCTCCCAATGAGGATAGAAAGTTTGGACGCGATAGTTCAACAACCGATAGAAACTAATCAGGTTTAAAGAGAAATTTGTGGTTTCTATGCAAAAACGTTCTATCGATTGTATTTGGAATTGTCACTTTCACCTGGCTGCTCCTACACTTCTGCGCAAATCACAATTTTTTTAAAAAAAAGTCGAATCAAGATTGCTTCAACGGTCGGTTCGTAAAATGTGTGCAATGATACTGAAACAAAGCCTAGGAGATACGATATAGGATTTTGCAGCCAAAAAGGACGGTACCTATCTGCCTTGGAACCTTGTCGTAGCATCCGACCACCAAAAGCAACGTCATTTATGCAGGATATAGTTCATGAATAGGATTATTTGTCTATTTACAAGTATGAATATAGTTCTTTAATTATTTTCTCTGATTTTCACTCTTTCTATTGGAACTTTGTGTCCTTTATCATTAGCATTTTTGCCATAGCAAGCGTCTGCACCCACTTGAATATAGTTTGTATTTCTCCTTTTGTTACCCACAGCAAGTCGATCAAGGATTTGGCCCGAAAGTTGAGGAATAATAGGATTAATGAGTATAGAGCAAATTCGAGACGTTTCTGCAGCCATGAAAATGAAGTAATTTTGAAGAATCTTGAGCTTTTCATTTTCCTTGTTAGCATTTATAAGCTTCTTGAACTTCCAAGGTTCACCAATTTGGAATAATTGATTGCCCGCTTCAATGGTCTCCCACCATGCCTGAACTGCCTTCATCTGATCAAATGATTCCATATGAGTGTTCATAATTTCGTAAAGATTGTATAGGCTAGAGGCAAGAGTCTTGCAAGACTCTATGACCAATTGTGGGGATTCATAAGGACCTTCTTGGATCAACTTCTCGATGTCCATGAAAAGGCCTTGGTTGTTGAATTCAACACTCTCTTGTATGTTAAATGATGGACCTCCACATCTGTTAACAAGATTGGCATACTTGCCAATAATCTTCTCACGGCAATGGTAAAACGCCTTCTCGCTGTAGTTTGAATCTGATTCTATGTTAGAATACTCACTCAAAAAGAACCTGAAGGCATCTTGACCATAATGGGCTAAGGTATTCATTGGGTCTACTACATTTCCCAAACTCTTACTCATTTTGAATCCTTCGCTTAGCCAATGTGAGTGAACCACAACTTGTTTAGGAAGATGAACTCCTGCAGCCATTAGAAAAATAGGCCAATATATACAGTGGAAACGAGCAATATCTTTTCCGATTACGTGGGTGGCAGGCCACGGATTTTCAAGAGAAGTGATATCATTAGGATACCCAGCTCCAGTTATATAATTTACTAAGGCATCTAACCAAACATACATCGTTTGACTAGGATCGTTTGGCACCAGGATGCCCCACGTTAAACGGGATGATGGTCGCGATACAGATAAATCTGACAAGGGTTCACTTTTGAGTTCAGTCATAATTGTATCGTACTTAACACGAGGGATAATGAAGTCAGGATTCTTTTCTAATACCTTAATCAAATCATCTTGGAACTTCGACAACCTAAAAAAGTAGTTTGTTTCTTCATGATAAATGACCTCGTTTTTCGTCTCTTTGGAAATCATTTTCTTCTTCCCATTCTTATCCATGATTTCTTCAATCTGAGTCTCAGGATAAAATGCTTCATCGCTAACAGCATACCAACCACTATGAGTACCCTTATATATTAGATCTTTCTCCAGTAGTATATTCCAGAAATGTTTGACGGATTCCAAATGGTCTTGATCGGTTGTTCTCATGAATCGGTCATAATCGATATTAAAGATGTCAGCCAAAGTTTTGAAGTTTTGAGATACTCGGTCGCATAAATCCTTGGGAGATATTCCTTGAGCCTCTGCTGCTGCCTGTATCTTTAACCCATGTTCATCCGTTCCTGTGAGAAAGAAAGTTGGTTTATTCTTTAACTTCTCCCATCTTATTCTAGTATCACATAAATGCATTGAATAGAGATGCCCCAAATGAGGCTTGGCATTGACGTAAAAGATAGGACTAGAAACGTAAAACGGTTTGGTTGAAACCAGCAGGGATGCTCTAAACCCAATTGGAAGCCGTCGCCATACCGGTAAGGTTGAGCGATTGTGAATCATAAGATGAAAAATTCCGAGCGCGAGAGCGATATTTTATTAACTCCAGTAGTAGATACGAAATATATATAGCAACAGTTACATCAGTGGCTTCTCTACAAAAATAGCCATTAATGCAAACACCGAATAAAACAATGCTAATGGATAGGCAATAAGCGGTCTCACGTTGTGTAATTTCATTACAGCTACGAAGAATCCGGATGCAGAATACGTGCACCAGAACACAGCAACAGCACTCAAAATGTAGCCCACCATGTTGTCTAACGATGCAATTACACCTATGACACTTACAAGTACAAGCGGAAGCAAGCAGTAGCCAATCACCGAAGCTGACCTGATTATGTCAAGTGATACATCATTGCTCATAAGCTTGAACATGTAGTGCAACGAGATGATACCAAAGAGACCGACTCCATAAATATATCCGAACTGGATCTTTCCAGCGAGTAAAAGTAGTATACCGAATAACAATACGAATAAAATAGGTCCGGCCAAGTCGGAGTCTTTCATGATGTCAGGGTTTATGTTGCGGTTAAGTGGATTCAAAACCACCAATGTCTTTCCTTTTATGTGAGAAAAGTTAATTCCTAACTCTTCAAGCAATGGAGGTTCGTTAGGGTAGCCAGAAGTACCGAATGCCGCGAGTATACCAGATGACAACTCACCACCACCCATGTCACCACTCATATCGACATTGCCGGCGCCGAAGCCAGAATCTATATTGCCCATACCCATTGCCGGATTGTTAGCTCCAGGCTGCTGAAACCCATTTCCGTAATTGGATTGGTAGAATTGCATATCTTGCGGGTTTTGTACTTGTTGGTAGTACGCCATGATCTCGGTTACTTAGCGATGTGACTTCTTGGAAAACGCAGACAATGTAATATGATATGTTAGAGTAATTAGGACGTGTTATATTATGAAAGGACCTTATTGGAGCAAGCAAACACAACTGCACGACTCCTAAAGTTGGATTAAAACTTTCAAAACTTTTGATATGTTCGGTTCTTCCTGTTGAAGTTTGAGAACAATTCACCACTGTAGTCGCGCGCGACTCAAAACCTTAGAAAACTTATCAAATGACCAAGGATGAGAGAGGTTAATCTAATGGATAATTCGTGTGAAATAAGACAGTAATAATCCGGTTTGATTTAATTCTGTAATCTATTGATCCCTTACTTTACCATAGTTCTGCTCAAATACACGAACTAGCGAGAAACTCGATGCGAAAGTTACAGTGGCCGAGTGGTTAAGGCGACGCCCTGCTATCTGCAGTTCAGGCGTTGGGTTTTACCTGCGCAGGTTCGAATCCTGTCTGTGACGTCAACTAATTTTTTTTTCGATCTTTGAGAGCGATCTGCCAGCCTCTTTCCTTCATGTCCCAATCCCTTGTGGTGTTTGAGCCCTCAGGCAAGGTGCTTTACAGTTTAAACAACAAGCTTTCGCCCTTTAACGACATTGTAGGCGGTATTGTGAATGGTGATTGCACTGAATTGGAGCCGGACTTCTATACTGCTATCTACAACCATAAACGAACCTACTGTGTCCGCAGACAAAACAAGTATGCAGCGCTTTATTTTGAGGCTGTCTCAAGTATGGATGGTGACAAGATCAAAACTTGTTTATTAGATGTGCTCAAAATCTACTCCAAAGTCATCGATGAAGACGACAAAGCTAAAATGAGAAAGCTCATTGATTTCCAGTTTAATCAACTCATGAAATCTCAACAATCTCTGGAAAGACCATCCACTCCCGTTTCGAATATAGAAAAGACCGAAAGTAAACCAACTAGTGGTACTTCAACTCCAAAGGGACAACCTCAATCGGCCAAGAAGAAGATGAGAAAATGGGATGGAGACCAAATGGTCGAAGTCAACGGCAATGAAGTTCTCGATTACTCAGTAGGTTCAGCAGCTGATGCTGCAACAAACACAGAGAGGTTAGTTGACGATAAGGCATTTAGCCAAGAAAATGACTTGGTGCTTGTCAATGAGCTTCAAGATATCCTTGATCATTCTGATGAAGAAGAGGTAACCACCACGAAATCTGGATTTTTCAATAAGATAAGCTCATACTTCGGTGGAGCAGTTGATTTAGACGCAGTTTCTAAAAGGTTTACCGATCAATTCATCGCCAAGAACATGTCGCCAGCAGTTGCCAAGTCAATCACCGACAAACTTCAACATCAGCTTAAAGGTAAAAGCGTTTCGTTGAAAGACTATAAACAAGCATTGACCGAAGAACTCACCAAAATCTTAACTCCTAATGTGTCTACTGACCTCTTGTATGAAGTCAAGCGGAACACAGCTCAGACAAACGCTCGTCCTTATGTGATTTCGGTGGTAGGCGTCAACGGAGTTGGTAAGTCCACCAACCTTGCTAAATTAGCCTACTGGTTTTTACAAAATAATGTTAACGTATTAATTTGTGCGTGCGACACGTTCAGATCAGGAGCTGTTGAGCAATTGAAGGTGCATGTAAATAACTTGAAGAGACTTAACTCTTCGTCTAACTCTACAAAGATCGATTTGTTTGAAAAAGGTTACGGTGGAGGTGACCATGTAGTTGCAACTGCTAAGCTGGCTATTGAGTATGCCGGTCAAGAAGGCTTTGACATTGTCTTAATTGACACTGCTGGTCGTACCCACTCTAATGCCAAACTTATGGCGCCATTGAAAAAGTTTGGCGATGCTGCCAACCCGAATAAGATCATCATGGTTGGTGAGGCCTTGGTCGGTACTGATTCGGTAGAACAAGCTACTAATTTTAATGCTGCATTCGGTAACCGACGCAATTTGGATTTTTTTATAATTTCCAAAGTCGATACTGTAGGTGATTTGGTCGGTTCAATGATAAATATGGTGATGGCTACAAAGGTTCCGATCCTTTTCGTGGGGACAGGACAAGTCTATACAGATATTAAGAGGTTGAGTGTTAAGAGTGTGGTGGAGGCACTCATGCGATAGTTTAGTTAATAAATTATACTAGCCGCCCCGCTTTGTGGAATCTAAATCTGCCAGGGCCCTTGTCCGAATTAGGTAAGCCTGAGATCACTAGCATAAAGAAGGCTTAAGCAAAAATAGATATAAGTCCCGTAAGCCCCAGGTTGGTGGATTAGGTTTCGTTACCATGAAGTTCACTAATAAGCGGGCGGGCAAACGCAAGAAGCTTCAACTCTTCTTGAAAGTTAATGCCAACCGTGCCGCTGATCTCGTCCTGAATCCCATCGCAACTACCGATGGTTCCACAGCCATTAAACGAAGCGGAGCTAATCCGGTTCTTATTGCTCAACTCAATAACACTAAGAAACGCACCTCGAGAAAATCAGGCACCAATAATCCTTCATGGGACGATATCCTCACCATTCCTTTAAAACCAAATGAATATTCACAGCTTTTGACGATTACTGTATGGGATAAGCAACGAAGGCTGAGGACATATTTAGGCGAATTAAGGTTGAGTCTTCGAGATATATTCTACGAGGATGGCTCATTTAAATCGTCTAGTAGTCTAAAGTGGTATAAGCTTTACTCGAACAACGAGTACAAGTCATTCGTCACTGGCTCATTATTGCTCTCATTTGAATTGATGGTCGGTAAGAAGAAAAATAGCCGAAATGTACTGTCCAATGAAGATACCCCATCCGGAGTTACTATAAATGTTGCACCGGCTTCATCAAATCTCAATCCCGAATTATTGAGAAGAGGATCTCAACAGAGTCTTTCTGATGATCAAATCACTCCCGTGGAGACGAATGTTCATGACACCGAGGAAATATTTAAATCATGGATGAAACTGCTTATGTATCCTCAAGTAGAGTCAGCAGTACTATTTCCGGATGATCAGGGATTATACTCCGAAGCTACCGGAGGGTTCGGTTCTGCTCAATTGGATGTTTCTGATGTAGACTCTATTCTTCCAACTTCTCGACCCGCCTCGCTCAATGAAGATCACCACTCACCTGGCTCCATATTAGGGCTGGCTCTGATCGCCTCAGAGACAGAGTCGACCGATTTTCCTGAGTCCGACGTGTCTGACAGTTCGGTTATCTCAAGTGATTTCTCTGCATTGGATATACCCTCCGACGCTGCCCGCAATCGGCGTAGATCATCTGGTAAAAGACGGTTATTTCGTAAGAAAAAGCATCTTAGACCACATGGCAAGTTTGGTTTGGGAAATCGATCAGTTGTGGGAATTCTATTTATTGAAATTGTGTCATGCAGCGACCTCCCTCCTATGAGCAATATTACTCGAACCACTTTCGATATGGATCCATTTGTTGTAGTAACATTCGGAAAGAAGACTTTCCGGACTAGCTGGAAAAGGCATACCCTTGATCCGCTTTTCAACGAGCGCCTTGCATTTGAAGTGCTTCCGCATGAAACGAATTTCAACATTCAGTTCTCTGTTTTAGATAAAGATCACTTCTCTTTCCATGATGAAGTTGCAGACGTTGCGATTACCATGAAAGATGTTATTGATATGGCGACGGCTCCGAATTCAGTGATGAGTTCAAGCTCAATTCTTTCAAGCGCAAACGATAACCAATCTAATCTCTCATTATTACAGCTGGAAGGAGGCTCAGACTATCCGTCTCAACATTCCAACATCGAGATTGTTGAGGATAACAACATCATCCATACAGCGAAGAAAAAGACATTCAGACATAAGAAGAAGATAGTTCCACTGTATGCTGATACTTCAAAATTCAAGACAATGGACCTTAAGCTAAACATTCATAAAGCAAAGTATAGGGAAAACTACAACCCAAAGTTGAAAGTGAGAGTTCGTTTTGAGCCTTACGGAACCTTGAGGCGGCAGCTCTGGCGAATCCTATTACAACAGTATACTTTTAATGATGTTGAAGGAGAGTTTGACTACATTGAACTTATATCGTTTCTTGATACCCTTGGATCAGCCAACAGTGATGATATAGTTCTCAAATTTTTTGAAAACTCTAAGAAGCTGGCGTGGGGAGGTGACAAGATGGATATTGAAGAAATAGTTGAAGCATTGGAGAATCATGTTTCTAACTCTAAGGGTAAGGAAGAAGAGCGTTTGTTCGAGATTGAGCAGTGCCCTATTTGTTGTAGAAAGAAATTGAGTAAAAAGGACGATCAGGATATTATTACTCATGTGTCAATTTGTGCTTCTAAAGATTGGAGTATTGTAAACAAATTGTTGGTCTCCTCGTATGTGACTCCTCAGCTTGCAACCAAACGTTGGTTTACTAAGTTCTTGATTAAGGTGACTTACGGGAAATACTCCCTTGGAGGGAATTCAGCCAATATCCTTGTTCAAGATAGAATGACAGGAATCATTATGGAAGAGAAAATGGGAGTTTACGTACGACTTGGAATCCGCTTGTTATATAAGGGACTTGATAAAGCAAGGAAAAAGAGGGTTCGCTCGCTTCTTTACAAGGCAAGTATCAAGCAGGGCGCAAAATTTGACAGTAAACTGCTGAAGCAAGATATCGAGTCATTTGTCAAGTTCCACAAACTTGATTTAAGTGACTGCTTGATCCAAGACCTCTCTCAATATGAGACATTCAATGAATTCTTTTTTAGAAAGTTAAAGCCAGGAGCTCGACCAAATGAAATGCCAGAGGAGACAAGGATTGTTCTGTCACCTGCGGACTGCAGATGTACAGCATTCATGACTGTTGACGATGCCACTGAATTGTGGATTAAAGGCAGAAATTTTACCTTGTCCAAATTATTCAACGGGAATTTCAATAACTTGGAGAATTCTGATTTGTATAAACCCAAAGAATGCTCTCTAGGAATTTTCCGCTTAGCTCCCCAAGACTATCATAGATTCCATTCTCCAGTTGAAGGAACGATTGGAAAGATCAAATATATTGAGGGTGAGTATTATACTGTGAATCCCATGGCAATACGATCTGAACTAGATGTTTTTGGAGAAAATGTCCGGGCGATTGTTCCAATCGAGACAAAAGACTTTGGAACTGTAATTATGATAGCTGTTGGAGCGATGATGGTTGGCTCTATTATCTTTACCATCAAAGAGGGTGATGAAGTCAAAAGAGGTGATGAGATTGGTTACTTCAAGTTTGGTGGCTCGACCGTAATACTCTTATTTGAAAAGAAGCGATTTAGTTTCGACAGTGATATTATTGACAACTCCAAATCTTGCATTGAGACTCTTGTTAGAGTAGGTCAAAGTATCGGACACTCCCCTGATATTCCAGAATTTAAGAGGAGTCACTTTGACTTTAATAAGCTATCAAAAGACTTTAAGAAGAATTTGATTAGAGTAATTACTGGAGGCGATCTTTCTTCAACAAAGGAAGTTAGTAACTGGGAGACTCAAAAATTATCTCTCAGCCAAGTTGACTTTAACGATGTTGCGCAAGAAGAGGAAGGCTCCTCTCTTGACGAAAGCGATTACGAACTGTTGGTTTCTGACGCATGAACTATTTGCGATACTGAATAGGATATACAATTTAAAATATTTATCACACTTGCTTACCTCCGTACAAACTTCTCCATTCCTCCACCTTTTTCTCGTCTATTCTTTTGAACAAATATTGAGCCTTACCAATACAGTGCTGTGGGCTCAACACCAACTCGAACTTATCAGTGATAGAAAGAGCAGGAGCATTTAAAATTTCATTTACTTGAACGCCAGTAGCAGGCATGAATGGTGCCAAAATAGCACCGACCAAGTAAATCAAGTTCAAACCAACACCAATTACGGCGTCGGATTTGGCTGGAAAATTAGTGTACAAAGAATTGTCTAACTTGTTATCCTGCAAGAATTGGTTACCACGAGAAGAAATAGCCATGGCAATTTCCAAACCTCTTCTCAAGTTCACGGCTTCCATATTCTCATTATAAGATGCTAAGAGTTGATCAACATCGGCTTTGAATGCATCGTACTCTGGAATGTCCGAAGTCTTGAATTCGGGGATTACACCATTATATTTGGCAATAGCAAACTTAACCAAACGGTTGACGAAATTACCAACGTTTGCCAAAAGCTCAGAGTTGTTCTTAGTGACAAACTCATTCCAAGAGAATTGTGCATCTGAAGTTTCTGGTCTGATAGAGGCCAAATAGTATCTCCACACTGAGGGTGGAATTCCACTATCCTTAGCATTGTTTCCGAAAACACCAACACCTCTTGACTTGGAGAACTTACCACCCTCGTACTGCAAGTATTCAGTAGTGCTGAGATGGTGCAACTTTGTCCAGTGGTCGCCGGTACCAATTTGGGAACATGGGAAGACAACAGTATGGAAAGGTACGTTATCTTTACCCATGAATTGGTATAATTGAACGTCTTCAGGGCTCTTCCACCACTTGAGCCAGTCTTGAGGATTCTTGTCCTTGAAATAGTTAGCTGTGATGGAAACATATCCAATAGTGGCATCAAACCAAACGTACAAAACCTTGTCTTCGTAACCTTCAAGTGGAACAGGAGTACCCCACTTCAAATCACGAGTAATACATCTAGACTCAAGGCCTCTCTTCAACCAAGAGTTAGTAATAGTAATAGAGTTCTTGGACCAAGATCCCTTCTTTGAAGCCTCTTCAAACCATTCTTTCATTTCTGGTTCAAGGTCTCCCAATTTAAGGTAAATATGGGTAGAGTTTCTAGGGACTGGTTTAGAGTTGTCAAGCTTACAACGAGGATTTATCAACTCAAATGGGTCGAGAAGGTTACCACACTTGTCACATTGGTCGCCTCTAGCATCTTCGTACAGGCACTTAGGACAAGTACCTTCGACAAATCTATCAGCCAAGAACGAGTGATGCTCCTCACAATATAATTGTTCAGTAGTCTTCTCTTCTAAATGGTTGTTCTTGTGCAATTTGAGGAAGATATCCTGGGCAATTTCAGTTTGCAAAGGAGTGGTCGTTCTGCCAAAGTGATCGAACGAAATGTCAAACCAGTCGTAAACTTCTTTATGGATCTTGTGATACTTGTCACACAATTGTTGTGGCGTGACCTTCTCCTCTAATGCCTTAGTTTCAGTAGCAGTACCATATTCATCAGTACCACACACAAACAATACGTTGTAGTTTCTGTTTTGGACGTATCTAGCGTAGATATCAGCGGACAAAACAGAGCCGATAATGTTACCTAAATGGGGGACATTGTTCACGTAAGGCAAAGCAGATGTAATGAGTATGTTTCTCTCATTAGTCTTCGGTAACAAACTAGCATCTCTCTCCTTAATTCCATAACCTGATTTTATGTTTTGGGCTCCGGTGTTGTCGCTCTTGAGTCTTTCGATGGTAGTGATGAGCAATGCACTTGTTATACCTTCCTTCACCTTTGGCAAATTAGAAAATGACTCAAACCATTCTTTTTGCTTGATGTTCTCTCCTCCGGTGGTATACAAAGCAGCAAACACAATAATCTTCTCAGCAGTGATATCATGAGAGTCCGAAAACGCAGGAAGAAGGTCTGCAATAGCCATAACTTGTTCTTTTTGACCGGATTTCAAAGCCAGGTAGAATTTAGTCTCTTCAAACTCAATAGCATCGGTCTTAGTGAAGTCATTGGCCAAGTACTTGACTATAGCATTACTTTCAAAAAGTCTGAAGCCCGTTTTCAGGTCTTTCAATCCTCTAGCTGACTCATCTTCACCGAGTTCAACCTGAATGCCACCTTGGAAAGCTAATGCGGCAATACAAACTTTGATGTTATTGGCCAAAGCCAACAAAGAGTTACCTTTATCGCCATAGATAACAGTCTGCGACATGATATAATTCTTTTTCAAGTTCCAATGTCAAGACGGTTGGTCATAATTTTTCATGCCTGGTGGTTGGGTGCAAACTTATAGGTTGCAGATTTATCGCTAAGAGAGTACTTGATAGTAATGAGACTACGTTCTAATTTGAAGCATTGCAAATGGATACGATGGAATTCTCATAGTCACAGCAAGGAACGATGGAATTCTTTTATCAGTAAGAGAGAGTCCTTTCCAACTAATAGAAATACAAACTCCGACTACGGAATCATTAATCTAACCTATGTTGCCAAAGACAACTTTGTTACTTCAGATGAAGCAACCACTGCAGCATCCGAGATGCTCAGGTACTATAAAAGTCCATTTGAGGCGACGGTGACAAGATTGTTGCGTCTTGCGGGACTGACGCTTGTAGGTAAAAGCAATTTGGATGAATTTGGCATGGGCTCATCGAATACCAACTCTGCATTTGGACCCACTCTCAATCCAAAATATACAGAAGACCATATTACGGGAGGCTCATCTGGCGGTTCAGCGGCTGCAGTTGCTCTGGGAGATTGTGATTTTGCACTTGGTACTGACACTGGTGGTTCTGTCAGACTTCCTGCAAGCTACTGTGGCATATATGGATTCAAGCCAACTTATGGTCGAATATCGAGATGGGGAGTCATATCATATGCTCAAAGTTTAGACACTGTAGGTATTATGGCCAAAAGTTTGCAAACAATTACAAAAGTTTTCAAGACTTTGGATCATCATGACAAGAAGGATCCAACTAGCATTGATAATACAGTCAGAGAAGAGATCGCGTCAGGTATTATCAAGAACTCGAGAACAAAAGTGGTAGGAGTGCCAATTGAGTTCGTGGTTGAAGAATTAAATGAGGATGCAAGACAAGCATGGTCAGAGGCTCTCTCTGTCTTGCAATCCCAGGGCTTTGAGGTTCGCCCAGTTTCACTTCCAAGCATAAAGAAGCTGTTGTCGACATACTATACTCTCGCTACCGTAGAGGCCGCATCAAATTTAGCTCGTTATGATGGTGTACGATATGGTTACAATGTGGGTGAAAGTGATGAGACTCCGATGACGTTGTTGTCAAAGAATCGTGCCCATTCGTTTGGTATCGAGACTCAGCGTCGTATAATTTTGGGTAACTATACTTTGTCGTCTGATTCAGGAAATCATTACTTAAAGGCTACTCAATTAAGGAAACAACTTGTTGAGGAGTTTAACAGTAATTTTGCTCTCAATAATATTCTCTTTGAGGGCCAGACAGCTTCTAGCGATGGTTGCGATATCATTTTGGCTCCTTCTGCTGTTTCCCAAGCACCACTGCTTGTTGAATTCGCAAAGGCCAACAAAGAAAACTTCCTCAAATCATACGTTAACGATGTATTGACCGTACCAGCATCGTTGGCAGGACTTCCCACGATATCAGTTCCATTTAACAATAATGTAGGTATACAAATTATGGGGCAGTACGGTGACGACGATCATGTTTTACAAGTCGCCAGCATTCTTCAAGGTAGTATCTAATTTATTTAGCAAAATGGCTACGGTTTTTTATACACAAATAGAACTTATGAAGAGTTGAATATCATAACGTCGTAATTCATAATCAATGACCCGTGTTGAAGATGGGTTCGTATAATTTATTTTCTTGTGAGTAATGTCAAAAACTCTTCTCTAGTCTTTTGTTGGGTGCGGAAGCATCCAAGCATGCAACTGGTTGTGGTGGAGGATCCAGTTTTTTGTACACCACGACTCACCATACACATGTGAGTGGCTTCGATTACTACCGCAACACCACGAGGCTTTAACATCTTATCAATTGCCATGGCAATTTGCTTGGTAAGTCTCTCCTGGACTTGAAGACGTCTGCAGTACATTTCAGACAACCTGGCAAGCTTTGACAATCCTAATACTTTTTTGTTAGGAATGTAGCCGATATGAACTTTTCCGAAAAATGGAACCAAGTGATGCTCACAGTGAGAATAGAATTCAATGTCTCTGACAATCACCATCTCATCGTGGTCTTCTTCGAATACAGCTCTTTTTATCACATCCCTGATGTTATCTTCGTATCCTTTGGTGAAGAAAAGCATGGCACGAGCGTATCGTTCTGGAGTTTCCAACAAGCCTTCCCTGTCTGGATCTTCTCCCAATTCGGTCAAAATTGTCTTCACTGCCTCGGCAATTCGAAGTTCCCTGGCCTTTTTTTCTTCTTCGCTCAGCTCCAAACGTTCACGAGCACCTATAGAGGGCCACGAAAGTCCATCACTATCGATGGGAGGGTTCAAAGTCAATGGAGATGACACCCGGGTATGAAGAGGAGTTCCCGAACGCTCATTTCCATCTTCTTCAGCAAGCAATCTTGATTTTTGCTTGGCGCTGATCGGGGTTGGTACCTTGGGGCCGCCTATGCCAAAGTCAACCATTCTGCAACTACAAGTTTGAGAAGACTTCGATTACGAATTTTTTATCGAACATGAAAATTTCGCGCACCTGACTTGACTCTGTCTGTTATCTAATGAGTCAGTCAGAAAGTGATCAGGGAATAAAAGTTGTTTATATTATATGTGAGATACAAAGGTTATATCTTATTCGTTATGGAAAAGTAATGGTATTGTATTTTCCTTAATCACAGAAAGGATTCAAAATACGAACGGTTAAGCATGGCAATGCCATGCCGATCTCAGCTCTAATAAGAACTGGAACTTGGCTTAATTCACGAATCTCTTGAACGTACGAGTCATTTTCGACTCTAATGCTGACATTTTCCAAATATGGCTTTAATCCACTAGGAGCATTGATACCAGAAGCGTTTCCACTACTTTCTGGTTGGAGGAATGAGCTAGAACTGGTTCGAGTATTTTTGGGGAACGAAGCCTGAGTTGGTGAATTTGGTAATGACTTTGCATTAAGGCCCAGCTCGACACCAGATAAGGGGCTCTTACTGTATCCATATGGGACTCCAAGTTTTGGTGGTTCAAGATTCAATTTAGCAAGTTTCTCAACAATGGAATCCAGAGTGAGTTTAGAATTCTCCAAAAGGGACTTATTTTGAATCTTAGCCACCTCAGACGCAGAAGTTCTGTACTTGTTCTTAATTGAGTTTCTGTATGACAAGGACAGTTGCTCATCAGGAGGAATATACGTGGCTGTATCGACACCTTTCTCCCAGTAGAGCTCTAGTATACGCTCGTTCTTGTCAAATTCAGCCTTAACGAGTGGAAGTTGGTCGCCATGTACTCGTTTTTCTACCCCGAATTCTGGAATAAAGACGTCGAATGACGATTCGTAAACTTGAAGCACAGTTCCCATGCAGAGAAGCTGTCCAGCACTTTCACTCACCTCATTAATAGTTTGAGATAATAATAAATGAATTGCTTGTTCTTGAGCATTGGCAGCACAATCTTTCTTGAAGTTGCAGTAGTCTGCGGCAGCCTTGAGGCTGTCTAGGTCAGCAAATTTAGCCTCTTCATCTCCGTGGAGGACTGACTTCAATTGACGATGAACAATCAAATCGGCGTAACGGCGTACTGGCGCAGTGAAATGAGTATAGAGAGGCAAGTTGTAGTAGAAGTGACTGTAACTGTCAGCATCTTGCTTACCTGCAACGAAGTAGCGACCACGGGACATGCACTTATATAATAATGTTTCAACACATTGACGCTTCACTTCATCGGTTATGCTCAAAATCAGATTTTGAAGAGTCGCAGATGTTGTAGTGTCAATTGTGAATCCTAAGTTCGCCGCTTTCCGCACAAAGGTCTCGATTTTCAGCAATGTTGGCAATGATTGACGTCTTAAGAAGGCTGCGTCACCCAAACCAGCATGAATCTTCGCAGCTACCACACCATTGACCTTATGAGAAATCTCATTAATGATATCATGGGCTACACTGTCATGGAAAATGTTCAAGTTAAGGCGTACGCGCTCATCATCAAGTTGATCCAATAAAGTCATGTTTGGCGTTATTCCCAAGTCTTTATTCTCAAGTCTCTGTCTTCTGAATTCTTTGGAAATCAAACTGAAAGTTTTAATATAATCAGAACTTGCAGACGATATGTTTTCAGTAACCTTACCCGCGAGAATTGAGTTGAATTCGTCGTAAGAAACTACTTGCTTTGGAACGATGACAGATTCGTGAATATAGAGGTCTTCAACCTCGAACGTGCTTGTATCAATCTCAAATATAATGGAGATAGCCAAAGAACGCTCATTCTCACGGAAAGAAACTAATTCGTTCAATTTCTCAGGATATAAGTGGGCTACTTTTTGAGGAAGGAAAACGGAAGACGATCTTTTTTTGGCTTTGCGATCAAGTCCAGATCCTGGACGAACAAAGAATGATATATCTGAGACATGGAAGCCTAACTCAATTTTCGAGTTGGAGATACGCTTCACGTGTAACGCGTGATCGACGAATTGACCATTCTGTGTAAATGAGATGATATAGTCGTTAAAGTATTCCGTACGATTAGGGTTGGACATTTCTCCTTCTACGTCAGGAAGATCGCCCATTAAAACTTTTAATGATTCCTCTGGATTCACTCCCGTGGCATACTCATCACACAAAAAGTTACTGTCCCGCAAAATAGAATCAATTTCAGTAGATGGGTCTTCGATAGGACCCAACTTACTCACTAAGGTACCAAAAGGATGTAAAGATGTAATTGGCCATCTCTTGATAGTCGAAACGAACAATTCATTGGCGTATTTCTCATGATTCTCTACGAAATCCTTTGGTGCCTGCTCGGTAGGAATAGCAATCAATGGCACCTTCTTGTCGGTTGGTTTAAACCAGACAATTTTAGGTACACGGGGAGTTTGAACTGACAGTTCTTTACCGTCACGCTTGTCGCGAGCGGCTTGTGCTGCTTGAGCTGGGCGTAATAAACCTAGAGTACCAGAGAATAATTGCCCGGGTATTCTGTCAACTACTGCAACAATGTGACCAGCATATAGTGGTTTCACTTCGTCATTGATCTCCTCCTCCTCAACGAGAAGTAAAGATTGTCCCTCAACTTCTACATCATCATTCTTTTTCATGGTAGGTCTTTGCTTGAGTGATCCTCTTCTCATTAAGCCTCCTCCATTTTTGTCGTCGTCGAACTTATCATCATCACCAGTATTGGAAGAAGGTGCAGAAGTAGACGTAGCATCATTATGAATGTCGTCATTTAAAACGGAAGCTGAGCCCTGCTTGCCCATCATGTTGTCCTTCCTTCTTTTCTTCTCTTCCTTTTCTTTTTTCGACTCCCAAACTTCATCGACAACGAGTAACTCTACTGCTACTAAGTCTCCTTCAAGTGCACGGTTACGATCCTTAGATCCACAGATGAAGATATCTGCGTCCAAAAGGCCGTCGGTCGAAACATATGCGTCACTTCTATTCTTCTTGTTGACACGCAAAATTCCTGTTACCAAGCGCCCGTCAGCAATTAATTCGGGAAGAGTCAGTTGTGGGAGATATGGAGCAAACAAAGATTTACGACCATTTGCATTACCGGCATTGGGATTACCATTTTGGTTTCCTGGCATGAAATGTGATAGAGAAGAAATAGAAGAATTACCACCGTATGAACTATTCCTAGTTCTGTGTCCGGGAATGAAGGAAGCTCCGGGTGGCTCCAATTGAGACGATTGATTTCTTTGGTGTACTTGTTGTTGAGTACGCCAATTATTGTTCATATTAGTCTGCCCATTTGGATCAAAGTTACGCAGGCCAGAACGATAATGGGATCCCATCCGTTGATGATTCTGGTTCTGGCCACGTTCGGGAGAGTGACTGAAACTGAAATTAGGAGTTGGCGGTAACAACAGTGCATTTCCCTCAGGAGGAAATTTGAAACTTTGTTGACCATATGCGAGAGAACGTGAACGAGAATGTCCGGAATGTGGGGTGGCTGAGTCACTGTCTTGATCAGATCCACTACCACCTTGAGGAAATTTAAAGGAACCAGGAGAGGATGGTTCATCTGGGTGAGATGGCTCATCTTGCCCGCGGACCGAACTGGAAGGACTCAATGAGCTTCTATTTGTCTGTCTCTGATTGGCAGCAGCTTTCATGGCTTCGTTAAGCCCCAATGAATGTCTTCTGTTGTGTCCTGGCAGGGAATTAGAATTAGTTCTTCTATGGCCTTGTTGGCTCTGAGCTTGTTGTCCCTGATTATTTATTGACGAAGATCGCAGATGCAGCCGATATTGCTGTGAAGGAGGGGGCATTAAATCTGGGGGTTGGGCGTACGAAAATTGTTTTTGTTGCTGTTGTTGCTGTTGCAAAATTTGCTTCTGCTGAGCTTGAACTGCTTCGAGCTGTCGCTGAAGATTGTATTGCTCAACCATAAGATTGGTCAATTCGCTGGGCAGCTTTCTGTGAGCAATGTGCAAATTTCTAGCCTTTTTCTGTTCTTGATTCATTTCTGGTGATGGAATTAATGCAAATAAAGAAACAATTCTAAAGCAGGAATGGCTAGCACTATCGAATGGAAAAATAAAACACGAATGAGGAGATAGTAATTCTGTTTATGGATGTGGACGAATGCCGCACTCTGTGAAGGGATGTGAGTCGGGAGGATGGGCTGTCAGTAGAAGCGGAAGGGGGTTAAGTGATCAGAATTATGATAATCCAATCAAATGCAGCTGAGATATATAGCTAATTGTGATGAAGAATCAAAAAATAATGACTGTACGAAAACCGCAATTGGTCTATTAATAGTGAGGAGTTAAGTGTTGTCAAGTTCAAATTGTCGTCAAATCGTTCGCGGAAAATTGGTGGCGTCACGAACCTGAGCAAAAAGAGGTCACTCAAGATCAGGCGAATATCAATAAGTATCAACTATGAGAAAACGCTAAACGACTACTGTTATACGAACCTCAATTCAATTGGGGTTGGTTTCTTGATCTGGGTGAAAAAAAAATAATGGAAGGATTCGAGAGTCCTAATAATAGGCGCCGAGGGTCCCTGGAAAATGTTTATAGTGAATGGAATAAAAATAGATTTGGTTCGCACCCGCAAGGGATTGTCAATTGTTTGGGGCACTTGGGTATATAAGGAATGATTTCGTATACAAGAGCTGGGATGGGGGAAGCTCACGAAAATGTACTGGCAACTGCTTAAATGTGGTTGTCTGAAAGATAATTTTCCCCCCTGAGCTCGCCAGGGGGAACCAGGCACTTGCGGTGTAGGGGTGTCCGCAGCCGTACCTGCAAGGAAGGTACAGAGATAGCGATGATCAATTAATAACTGCGCCCTTTGCAGGCCTTGGTTCGTATCTCTGTTATGAACTAATTAGTAATTAAGAGTTGCCGGCGGCCGCTGGATCTGTGGCTCTGATTTCTCTTCTTTGTAGTTATCAGAAAAACACGAAAATTGCCAACGGTTTTGATGCGAAATGTACGAATATGGACCAACCGGCTAAATTGAGAGCTTAGGTTAGTCTAGACTAGCGCTACTGTTGTCCACAGAATTAGGTAAGTGGAAGCAGTTACGAGAGCAATGATTCTAGAAGATGGATTTGTATATTAGTTAGGTTCGTGTTTTATGTATACAGGTATGGCTGCAACTTTCATAAAAGTCTATGCCCGTTGACAAGATGAAAAATGTCTTTGGCGTAGGTCCTAATCAACGTTAAACTTAACAACCGATGTGCTTAAATCTCCAACATCGACTAACACCAACTCTCCTGTTTTGCTGAATTTAGGCAAACAAATTAAACTAACTTCAATCTCATCTCCTCCATTATGGTCGAGGGCGACTTTGTACAGTGACACCTCGTATTTGTCTTGATTACCTACGAAGTAGAGATGTGGCGTCTCGTCAGAAAGAGTAAATGGGTCGGAGTCTTTGAATGGGTAGCAGTATAAGGTGTCTGGAGCTGTCGGAGTGATATTCTGCCATTTGATACTAGCCTCCATAATATTTCCTGAATCCTTGTATTTGCTCCCCGACGGCACATATTTGAGAATATCATCGACATTTTGACCGGAAGTGCCAAGAATTCGGATTCCATTAATCTCAAGCCAGGTTGGGTTGGTCGTATAGCGAAGGCTTGGACTACCCGCGTACTGCTTTGAGGTAGGAAACATGGAGTGATGAAGAGGTTGTTGGGGAAGACAGATCTCAGTTGGGTCATCGAGACCAGACATTATGGTAACCGGCACTGTGGAAACAACATCGCCTAAGAATCCATCGAAAGTTTTAAGCGATTCGATATTGAAGCGAGATACATTTTTTGATCCGTAATTATTAGTGGAGGTGAAGTCGTCATCGAGTTTGACTTCAGGGAGTGGGGCCACTGAGTCACCTGCCAAGATTAAATGCTTAATCTTAGAAGCCAGCGATGTGTCATCCTCGTTCCCTAGTTCGCCGTTTATGTACTGCTTGAGGAGCTCTAATCGAAGATCAAACTCAGGCTCTCCAGTCATGGAAAGACCAGATGCGAGGGCTATGTATTCGCCCGCTGGTTTATGTGGTATGCTAAGAGTTTTTTGTGGGGACATGACTGGGTAAACTACATCCAAAATTTCAAATATTCCTGGTTGAATTTCGACTCCAAGTACAGCAATAATGCAGCCAGTAACAAGGAGATTATTTTTGAGAAACTCGTCGTTATGAAGAATTGCTCTTCCTGACTCGTCTTCGAGCATCATTACGCCTTCACCTCCTTCAAGGTATGATTCTTTTTCTTTGGGCAACACATCATCGGTACCGTTGTCCACATCTTGAAGAATATTGAGTTTGTTCTTCATATCCAGAAAGACTGTTCCGCTGACCCAACACATTTCGCCGGTCACAATGTCTAATATTTTTTCCTTATGCTGGATTGTTTGTCCATCTACTTTTTTGCTTCCCTTTCCCCACTTCCAAATGGCATTTTGATCTACTCGATCTTTAAGCACCAGAAGTCGGTATTGGTACATGGAAAAGAATTGCAGGTCATAGCGTCTATCTTCGATACTCAACTTAAAGTCATTTTGCTTCTCATATTCTGATAATAAATAACCCTCTCTCTGGTGTTCTAGTTGACTGTCAAGGCCAGCATTGATGGGTAGACTCATGGTGGATGCTAAATCTTCTTGTCGCGTCTTCAAAATCAGAGAGTCGCGACGAATTTAGGTGAATCAATTGATTACAAAATTTGGGAATTTTACAAATTTATTGTGCGATTGCAATGTCGCTGCGAAAGTCTATCTCATGGTGTACATTGCAGTAACTATTTTCAGTATTCTATTCAACTTAAGAATTCTAAACATTAATATACATTTTTTATCTTCTTTGCTTCTTATGCTTCTTTTCTATGCTTTTTCCACTAGCTCCAATCGAAATATTTACTTTTGGTGGGACATCAAAGCCAAATGATTTGGCTACCTTAACCAAGTCAAGCTTATTAATTTGATAAACTGTCTTTAAGTGATGCGAAGCATATGCTTGTAAATAGGACCTGTAACCATCCTTTGCCGATTGATGCAACCAATAGTTGCCCTTAATCAACTTTGTAAGTTGGGATTGAATATTGGCAATCTTGTTGGTGGGGAATTCGTACTCGTTCAATGGGACATTAGCAGCCTTAAGATAACGCAAAAATCCAAGTTCTGATGGGGTAAGAAACATCAATGACTTACCCTTTCCACTGGTTCCTCTAGCTGTTCTTCCCACTCGATGAATATAGTCTCTTGGATCGTCTGGTGGATCGAATTGTATAATCCAGTCTACAGCAGGAATATCAAGACCTCTGGCAGCAACGTCGGTACATATTAAAATACCTTGCTTAGCGTTACAGAACTCGAAAAAAGTGTTGGTACGTTTCTGTTGTTTCTGCTTTCCATGCAAATCGAGGACAGGTAGGTCAATATAGTTCAAAAGCTCACCAAAGTACTTAACACAGTTACATGACGAAAGGAACACAATGATCTTCTTCTTGATGTTACGTCTCAAAAATGAAAAAAGAAGAAGGAAACGTTTATCAGATTCACATACCACGTAGCCTTGTTCCAAACCATCGGCAGTTGACACTTCGGTTTCTGGGACTACGTTAATGTATAAGGGACCTGGTCTAAGGGAGATTCTAGCCAAGTCTTCCACCTTAGTGGTTTGAGTGGCAGAGAAAAGCATAGATTGTCTTTCTTCGCTAGGCAATACCTTGATGATTTGTTTCATTTCTTCCTCGAAACCAATTTCTAAGATTCTGTCGGCTTCGTCGATGACCAAGGCCTTTAAGTTCTTAAAAACAAAACCTGGAGTGTTTTGAAGGTGATCTAACAATCTACCAGGAGTAGCAATCAACAAGTTGACACCTTTAGCCAATTTTTCAGCTTCTTGTCTTCTGTTGGCACCACCAATGACAATACCGAAGGTCTGGGAGTGATGTGCCATCAATTCTCTGGCAACACCGAAAATTTGGAGGGCTAACTCACGGGTTGGAGAGACAACAATCACACCGGTTCCATTTCTGGGCTTAAACTTCAACAGGTAAAGCATTTCAATGGCTGGAATTAAGAAAGCTAGGGTTTTACCTGAACCAGTCTTAGCAGCACCTAAAACGTCTTTACCGGCCAATAATGGAGGAATAGTCTTTTCTTGTACTTTAGTCATCTTTTGGAATCCCATATCTTTGATGGCTTGCATAGTTGGTTCAGATAATCCCAACTCTTCAAAACGATCAGAACCTGCTGCAGTTGGATCGTCTTGTGGAGACGAGCTAACAACTTTAGGAACTTCAGGTATCACATCAGTCGATTCCTTCTTCTTACTCTTTTTGCTAGGCTTGTCGGCGAAATCCTTCACGTCTCCTTCTAAAAGATCTGCTACATCATCAAAGTCCTCATCTAGTTCGTTAACCATTTTGTCATTTTTCAACTCATCCTGTTCGTCGTCGGATGATTCGATATCTTCGTGAGATCTCTTGGATGATTTGACCTTGTGGACAGATTTGTGAGAAGAATGGCTCTTAGCACTTGTCGTGCCTTTGACACCTTTTGACTTCGAACTCTTGGTCATATCTTTACTATCTCATCTCATCTCATCGGCCATAAAAATCTATATCCTGCACCAACACTTCCTGCAGATAATATGACTAAATTCTGAAAGAACCGATAATTATAATACTAAGTTATATGGGATCAAGATGTATACAGTAACCTCCACAAAGCTGTACATGCAAGCTATGCAGCCTCTCGTAGAAGCTGTGAATCAATTGCCCATAAATAGTACTAAAAACTACCGAATAGATAACGAGAAGCCCACTATAACCGATGTGAATCAATTACTTCAAGCTTTCCAAGATCTTAAAATTGAGAATTTCGATCATCTTGTTGATAGTGGTGATGTTTTATCGCAAATAAAGAAAGAATGTGCTCGAGTTCAGGAACTGAAGCATGATATGGATATATTTGAGACCGTACGAACTGTTGTCAACACCTCAAATGGAGACGAAGAACTCCAATCTGAACTCTTTGATCTCTTGGGCTTCGAGGAGTTTGATTTGATTCTGTTGATCATGAATAATAAGGAAGCATTTGCAAAAGATGAGTCCAAAAGAGAGCTAAAATCACAGTTCCTTACGCCATCACAAATGGCAGAGGAGCTTTCAAAAAACCAGCACCGTAATCAGATTGAGAATTCGAACCTTAAGACTGTAGATCTGCAAATGTATCCGCATGTATTTAAGAACCCGGACATGAGTAATCTTATGGCAATTACTGGTAAAAAGTTTGCCCTTCCTTCCGGGACTACTAGAAACAGTTACGCTACACATGAAGAAATTATAATACCGTATCCTGATACCAAGAGCAATAAGTGGATTAGTGACAAGGATTTGGTTCAAATAGAGGACTTAGACTTCTTGTGCAAGGGTACGTTCAAGAACTATAAGAACCTTAATAAAGTTCAAAGTCTTGTATACCCTGTTGCTTACAACACTAATGAGAATATGTTGGTCTGTGCTCCCACCGGTGCTGGTAAAACCGACATTGCTTTATTAACCATTTTGCATACCATTAATCAATTTGTCACTGAGACAGTTAATGAAAATGAAATTAATATGGACATAGATTATGACGAGTTCAAGGTCGTCTACGTGGCACCACTTAAAGCATTAGCGGCGGAAATCGTCGAAAAATTTTCCAGTAAGCTCAAATGGCTCGGCATTACTGTAAAAGAACTAACAGGTGATATGCAGCTTACAAAGGCTGAAATCATGACCACTCAAATTATTGTTACCACCCCCGAAAAATGGGATGTGGTTACTAGAAAACTGACAGGAGATAGTGAACTTGTTTCGAAGGTGAAACTTTTGATTATTGATGAAGTCCACCTTTTGCATGAAGATCGAGGCTCGGTTATTGAGTCGCTTGTTGCGAGGACACTACGTCAAGTGGAGAGTTCGCAATCAATGATTAGAATTATCGGTCTCTCGGCAACACTACCCAATTATGTAGACGTAGCAGATTTCCTTGGCGTCAATAGGTCAGTTGGAATGTACTACTTTGATCAATCTTTCCGTCCGGTACCGTTACAGCAACAATTGCTAGGAGCAAGAGGTAAGGCAGGTTCTCCTACAGCCAGAGAAAATATTGACAAAATAACATACGATAAACTTGTTGAATTTGTGGAGCAAGGTTTACAAGTGATGGTATTTGTCCATTCAAGAAAGGACACAGTAAAATCAGCTAGAGGGTTTATTACCCTGGCTCAAAAATTCAACGAATCACTGCTTTTCGACTGCACCGATAATGCATACTATGAAAGATATAAAAGAGAAGTGGCGGGTAAAAACCGTAATAAGGACTCGCGTGAACTTTTCCAGCATGGATTTGGTATTCATCATGCTGGTATGCTTCGATCTGATAGAAATTTAACAGAGAAAATGTTCGAGAGTGGCGCTATAAAGGTATTATGCTGTACGGCAACGTTGGCATGGGGTGTCAATCTTCCAGCTGCCGTAGTGATCGTCAAAGGTACACAAGTTTACGATGCAAACAAGGGTGGCTTTGTTGATTTGGGAATATCTGATGTGATTCAAATCTTTGGTAGAGCTGGTAGACCCCAGTACGAGAAATATGGTACTGGTATATTGTGCACTTCAAGCGACCGCTTAGATCATTATGTGTCATTAATCACACAGCAGCACCCAATCGAGTCAAAGCTTGGCGATAAGTTGATTGACAATTTGAATGCAGAGATCTCTCTCGGAACAGTGACCAATGTTCACGAGGGAGTGCAATGGTTAGGATATACGTATATGATGGTACGAATGCGGAAGAACCCGTTCGCTTATGGAATAGAGTGGAGGGAACTACAAGATGATCCCATGCTTACGACTCGAAGACATACTATGATCACCAATGCTGCTAGGAGACTTCATCAACTTCAAATGCTTGTCTTTGACGAAGATTCCGGAACCTTTATTCCGAAGGATTTAGGAAGGATTGCATCCGATTTCTATTTGCTCAACAATACGGTCGAAATATTTAATCAAATGCTCAGTCCAAGAGCAACGGAAGCAGATGTTCTTGCAATGATCAGTATGAGTAGTGAATTCGACGGTATCAAATTCAGAGAAGAGGAATCGAAAGAACTTAAAGCACTTATGGAGAGTGAGGTCCCTTGTCAAATTCCTGGTGATGTAGACTCTGCTCCAGGTAAGACGAACATTCTATTGCAGGCTTTTGTTTCGCAAGCAACTATTAAAGACTCATCTTTAATTTCTGATTGCAACTATGTGGCTCAAAATTCGGCAAGAATCTGCAGAGCATTATTTCTTGTTGCTATGAACCGGAGGTGGGGTAATTTACTGAGAATTCTTCTTGCGTTGTGTAAATCAATTGACAAACGTATCTGGTCTTTTGACCATCCACTAGTTCAATTTGATCTACCCGAGCCAATTTTAAAGAATCTTAGAAACAAGAACCCTGATATGGACGTTTTGCGTGATATGGAAGCCGCCGAGCTAGGAGACTTAGTGCACAATAATCGAATGGGAAATGTGCTTTACAAATTGATCGGTCGTTTTCCTGTTCTTGAAATTGATGCTGAAATATTCCCCATAACCAATAATGTGATGAGAGTACATCTTAACTTAGAACCAGACTTTGTATGGGATGAAAGATATCATGGAAACGCACAAATCTTTTGGGTCACCATTGAAGAGTCAGACAAATCAGAGATTCTTCATATTGAGAAATTTGTTTTGAATAGGAAGCAAATGCGGAGCCCTCATGAGCTTGATTTTATGATTCCTGTCGGAGACCCTGCACCTCCGCAAATTGTTGTCCGTGTGCTTTCTGATACTTGGCTTGGGTCCGAAACCCTCCATGCAGTTTCCTTCCAACACTTGGTACGACCTACAAATGAAACAGTAAGAACTAACTTGTTGAGATTGCAACCATTACCAATTACAGCCCTTCATGACGCACAAGTTGAAAAAATCTACAGTCAAAGATTTCGCTACTTTAACCCTATGCAAACGATGACATTCCATTCACTTTATAATTCTAATTCTAGTGTGTTCGTTGGATCTCCAACAGGATCAGGAAAGACAGTAGTTGCAGAATTAGCAATATGGCATGCTTTTAATGAATTTAAAGGACTGAAAGTCGTTTATATTGCCCCGATGAAGGCATTGGTACGCGAGAGGGTAGATGACTGGCGGATTAGAATACAGGCTAACACCAATCATAAGTTGGTGGAACTTACCGGTGACTCCCTTCCTGACGCAAAAGATGTGAGAGAAGCGGATATAATCATTACGACTCCTGAGAAGTTTGACGGTATTTCTCGTAATTGGCAAACACGTAAATTTGTGCAAGAAGTTTCCTTGGTGATAATGGATGAAATCCATTTGTTGGCAAGTGATAGGGGTCCAATTTTAGAGATGATTGTGAGTCGTATGAACTATATTTCGTCCCAAACAAAGAAGCCTATTCGTTTATTGGGAATGTCTACCGCTGTATCTAATGCTGTCGATATGGCTGGATGGTTAGGAGTTAAAGAAGGGTTGTTCAATTTTCCTCAATCTGTGAGACCAGTGCCTTTGCAAATGTATATCGACGGCTTTCCAGATAATTTGGCTTTCTCTCCCCTCATGAAATCGATGAACAAACCTGCTTTCATGGCTATTAAACAACATTCACCGAACAAGCCGGTCTTAATTTTTGTGGCATCTCGTCGACAAACAAGAATAACTGCGATGGAACTTATTCACTTATGCGGTGCAGAATCTGACCCGCGTAGATTTGTAAAATTAGACGATTCAGAGCTTCTGAATATTTTAGAGAATGTCAAAGATGAGACATTAAGACTTGCACTTCAATTTGGAATGGGGTTACATCACGCAGGTTTAGTAGAACTGGATAGGCAGATTTCGCATAAGCTCTTCGAGGCTGGGAAAATTCAGATCTTGATTGCAACGTCTACTTTGGCTTGGGGTGTTAATTTGCCTGCTCATTTAGTGATCATTAAAGGTACTCAATTTTTTGATCCAAAAATTGAAGCATACAGAGACATGGACTTGACTGACATCCTACAAATGATGGGTCGAGCAGGTCGTCCTGCGTTTGATACTAGCGGAACAGCAATCGTATTTACCAAAGAGTCTAAGAAAGTCTTTTATAAGCATTTCTTAAATATTGGATTTCCAGTGGAAAGCTCCTTGCATAAGGTATTGGATAACCATATTGGTGCTGAAATATCTGCTGGTACCATTAGAACTCGACAAGAAGCTATGGACTTCTTAACTTGGACTTTCTTATACCGAAGAGCTCACAACAACCCTACATACTATGGTATCGAGGATCATTCACCTGTTGGAATTTCAACTTACTTGGGAAGTCTCATCGATGAAACTATTGAGAACTTGGTAGAGTCTCAGTGCGTAATCACAAGGGGGATTGACGAACTTGAACCGACTCCATTCCTTCACATTTCCTCTTATTATTATCTCTCTCATAAGACTATTCGTAACTTCGTGAAAAATGTTACCAAGCTGCTAAGTTTCCGTAACTGTCTTAAGCTCTTATGTCAGGCTACTGAATATGACGAGCTCGCAACAAGACATGGTGAAGAATTGATCAATATGGAAATGTCCCAATCTATGAGGTACCCCGCAGAAGATATGGAGTGTGAATTTATTTGGGACCCGTATGTAAAAGCTTACCTCCTAATTCAAGCATTCTTGAGCCGAGTAGAGCTTCCAATTGCGGATTATTCACAAGATACTATCTCGGTGTTAGATCAAGCACTTCGTATTCTACAAGCATATATCGACGCTGCATCTGAATTGGGTTACCTTGACACTGTATTGAACTTCATACAACTAATGCAGTGCATAAAACAAAGATATTGGTTCGATGATAACCCGGTATTGTCTTTACCTGGCTTACAGGCCAGTGGAAATAGAACTGAATTCACTTTGCAACTGTTAGGTGACTTGAACAAGACGGAAATCCACTCTGCTGGCAGACAATTAGGCGTCTCTTTCGAGCTGTTTAGACAGACATTTGGTTCTGATACGAGGGAACGATCAATTGATGATGTTCGTAGGGAATTTTTCCGAGTCGTCTCGCATCTTCCAGTGGGACGAATGGTTATTAAACAAGATGAACTGCTTCTCCGAGTCGATATTACTCACAAGAATCCTCCTCTTAATAAAGAATTCAAGATGTACTGTCCGCATTTCCCAAAGCCTCAAAGGGAGTCATGGTTCGTTATTATGTGCGATCAGTCTGAACAAGAGCTATTACTCATTTCTAGAGCCAGTCCTCGTTTGATGGGAGAAAAGGGAAGAGTTAGTTGTACTTTAGACATCCCTGAAGATCTCCATGGTGCCCCGGTTACTATCATGTGCGTCAATGATGCCTTGGATATCCGTTATTCTACGAAGTTTACCATTAGCTGAATATCTATTATAGTTGTCAAATGCATGTTCTACTCGAAGAAATCATCCTCATCGTCATTTTGCCTTTCCTCTGGTGCGTCAATTTCAGGTTCATCTGCTCCAACCTCTAATTGGTCTACCTTTACTGCATGTCCCTTCACCGCGTCGTCAATAGAGAACGGAAGCGTTTTATCGTCCACGGCTTTTTCCATCTTTTTGCGGAACTCTTTCCTCTTGGCATCGGTTATCTCCAAACCCTTTTTGACTTTTTCGTTATCTTGCTTAAGCTCTGGTTGATGATTAGGATATAAGGAAATATACTTCGAGGATTTAGGAAATAATATGACGTAGGCTAAATCGATCTCTGAGTGTCTAACCACTTTTCTGGCTTTTTTGATATCTTTTCTTATGCCCTCGTTGGTTGCCTTTTCAAGCTCATTTCGAGCTTGTTTTAATCTACGAATGGCTTTTTTCTTCTCGAAGAAACGAACCATATGGTACTTCTTGGCTATAGTCTTAGTCTTTAATTGTTTCAGCTTATTCTCCAATTCTACTTTTAAAGCTTTGAGAGCACGCTCTTGATCTATCCGGACATTGGCGGGCACATTTTCTTTATTTAATAAACGCTGGATATCTCTAATCTTTTTCTTGATTTTAGAAGAACCAGCACTGTATATGTCAGCCAGAGGCTGCTTCTTAGGGTGGCTTTTTGACTTTGGCATGTAGACTTTGCTTTATTGAATCAATCGCGATGAGCTCATCGCTACCTGCAGATATCAAATTGACACTCTCAATCTCCCCAGGGTTTTTTCACCGACCACCTTCTAGCTGCCAGTAGTACCGTAACCAATTAGCGATGGGTATCTTGGAGAAAATAGCCCAGATCCAGGAGGAGCTTGCCCGAACTCAAAAGAACAAGGCAACAGAATACCATATCGGATTGCAAAAGGGTAAGCTCGCCAGACTACGTCGAGAATTACTTGAACCACAACCAGGACAAGGTGGATCGGGAGGAGGACAAGGTTTTGAGGTTGCCAAAGCCGGAGATGCAAGAGTATCGTTAATTGGTTTCCCATCCGTAGGTAAATCGTCATTTTTGAACAAAGTGACCAACACAAAATCGGAAGCTGCTAACTATGAATTTACGACTTTGACTTCGGTCGGTGGAATATTAGAATACAACGGAGCGGAAGTACAGATCGTTGATCTTCCAGGTATTATAAAGCAGGCTTCTCAAGGAAAGGGACGTGGACGCCAAGTAATTGCTGTTTCGAGAACAAGTGATTTGATCATGATGGTGCTTGATGCCACTAAGTCTCACGATCAAAGACAGATTCTAGAGGCAGAACTCGAATCAATGGGTATCAGACTCAACAAAGAGCGTCCAAATATCTCTCTTCGTCTAAAGAAGACAGGTGGTGTAAAGCTCAACTCAATCAATCCTCCCAAGCATCTCAACGAGAAAATCGTTACTATGTTGCTAAAGGACTACAGAATCCATAACGCCGATGTTCTCGTTCGAGACGAAAATGTCACCGTCGATGACTTTATTGACATCATCAATGACCAGCACATATCCTATATAAAGTGCCTTTACGTTTACAACAAAATCGACGCTGTCTCTCTCGAAGAATGCGATAGACTCGCCAGAGAGCCTAACACCGTCGTTATGTCTTGTGAAATGGACCTTGGGATTGAGGACCTTAAGGAAGAAATCTGGAGACAATTGGGACTTGTCAGAATCTACACCAAGCGTAGAGGTGTAGCCCCCAGTTTTAATGAACCCATCGTGGTTCGAAGTAACTCTACGGTAACTAATGTTTGTGATGCTATTCACCGAGATATGAAGAACCAATTCAAATATGCGTTGGTGTGGGGATCGAGCTCAAAGCATTCCCCACAAAAATGTGGTTTAACCCATCCAGTTCACGACGAAGATGTAATTCAAATAGTGACAAAATAATTTGTATACGGAACAATATACATTAGCATTGAATTTAGTGGTAGAAACTATGAAAGTGACAGATTGCTCCTTGGTGATAAAAATATCTAATCCCCTACGCATTTTTCGTTTCTTCGTTCCATGAGTCTTGTTGCAGGGTTGGTGCAACAGATGTTATCGTCTTAACTAAATTTTGGATAATCTGTAGATAAGTATATGGAGACCTTTCACGTTGCTGCACCTCTAGAGACCGAAATCTATGAGACGCTGGACGTAGAGTCTATAGAGAGTAATAAAGAAATATCAGAGGAAGCTCCCGGTGATGAAAACATTGACAACAATCCAATTGAGACATCAGGTGCGAAGAAGCGATTTGAGAAGGAAGTAATAGAATCGGATTGGGGAATAGATTTTCTGGGAAACGTAGCCTCAAGCCACATAAGTTCTCAAGGATACCGGGCGCATAACGTGCCAGAGACTTTAGAGGAGAGATTAGCTCGAATTGAGAGAGAATTGCAAGAAATAAATCAACATGCTGATTCAGAACATCAACAAAGGCGAAACCAGTTACTCGATATCGTTGACTCCATGAAACAAAAAAAACGAGACTCAAGTACGAGAAATAATGAATTTTATCAAAGAGTTAAAGAAGCGTTTGAGGTTCCAGAGTCCCCTGAATCAAAAGACACGAAAAGTAATGAAGCTTTTGTAAATATTTCGAACATTCTTTCACTAGAGGAACGAATCAATCAAATAGAGGAACATCTCGGCGACGACTTTGCAAAGTCGTCTACAATACTGGCTACAATCAGAGATCTTAGACGGAGGATAGATCTTGCTTCTGAGCCCGAAACCGTAGTTTCGAACTTGCAATCACGCATAAGTGAACTCAACAACGAAACGGAAGCGTTGCTAACGAAACGAAGACATTTGAATATTTTGAATGAAGAGCGATCAGAAAGTTCAAAGGTACCTGACGATAAACTAGAAGAAATTTACGCAATACTCCCTAAAATTGAAGAATCTAGTAAGCTGCTTCCTGGCATTCTTAGGCGACTCAAATCATTAAGTAAAGTGCATGCCGATTTAGGCACCGCAATTACTACTGCTAATGATATTGACGGGGTATTATCAGATTTAAAAAATGAAATGACGACGTGGGATAATAATATTAAAGAAAGTCTTAAAAATTTGAAGATGCACGAAGAGACGTTTGAAGAGAACAGAAAGGTTGTGGAGAATCAATTAGACCAATTCAAGCAAAAGATGAACTAAGAAGTAGCTTCCTCGCCAATCGCTTCCGTTTGCGATGCTCGCTGTCACTTGCCGTACAATAACCCCACAAACCGGTATGCGCACATCGATCATCACACTATATAAGCGGCACTATGACAGCTGCATGAAAAAAAACTGATCTAGTCATGTTAAGAGGAGGTGTACTCAGATACAGAGCAGCTAACATCGCTAAGAAATACGCCATTGGTGTTTCCCGCTCCAGTGGGAGGGTGGTGATGCCCATTGTGACTACCAGAGCGAAATCGCAATTATCTCATCCCCGGGTGCCCCTAGTCAAAAATGAGCCAGTGAAGGAATTTTCCTACGACCACCAAAAAGATTGGGACTTGCTTAGAGCTTCGGTCACCAAGTTTACCGACAATGGTGCATTGAGCATTCCAGTGGTCATCAATGGTGAACGTATCTATAACGACAATACTTTACCACAAGTGAACCCTGCGAAGCACTCTCAAAACCTAGCAAACGTTTCTCAAGCAACCGAGAAAGATGTTAAAGCCGCAATTCAGGCCGCCAAAGATGCACACAAAAAGTGGGCTGCCCTTCCATGGACGGACAGAGCAGCAATATTTTTAAAAGCAGCAGACTTAATCTCCACCAAGTATAGACATGATATGTTGGCTGCAACTATGTTAGGACAAGGAAAGAATGTGTTTCAAGCTGAGATCGACGCGGTGGCCGAACTTATTGATTTTTTCAGATTCAGCGTCAAATATGCCGAGGAATTGTACCATCAACAACCATCAGAGACCTCTCCAGGAGTTTGGAACAGAAGTGAATATCGTCCATTGGAAGGATTTGTTTACGCTGTCACTCCATTTAACTTCACTGCCATTGCAGGCAACTTGGTTGGAGCTCCTGCTTTGATGGGTAATACTGTCGTATGGAAGCCTTCAGCTACTGCCGCCTTGTCTAACTACCTTCTTTTGACTATTTTGGAAGAGGCTGGTCTCCCTGCTGGTGTAATCAACTTTATTCCAGGTGAGCCTAACCAGGTTACTGACCTTGTGCTCCTGGACAAAGAATTCTCTGCTTTGCACTTCACAGGATCAACTGAAGTATTCAAGAGTATTTACTCTAAGATTTCTAATAATGTCTCTAATGGCACTTACAGAGACTTCCCTAGAATTGTAGGAGAGACTGGAGGTAAGAACTTCCATTTGATTCACTCCTCCGCCGGTGTTGACCATGCCGTTCTCTCCTCATTAAGAGGTGCATTCGAGTTCCAGGGCCAAAAATGTTCTGCGTTATCTCGTTTATATGTTCCTGAGTCATTATGGCCAGAGTTCAAAGAAAAATTCGTCGCTTCGATGTCTAATATCAGTCAAGGTAACTGCACCGACCCCGCTACCATGGATGCATTTATGGGACCTGTCATTCACGAACAGTCATTCAATAAGCTCTCTGGGGCCATCGACAAAGCCAAGCAGGACCCTGAGCTTGAGATAGTTGCCGGAGGTGTTTACGACAAGAGCCAAGGTTTCTTCGTTCTGCCAACCTTGATACAAACTAGCAACCCGGAACATGAATTCATGCAAAAAGAGTTCTTTGGTCCTCTTTTGACGACTTACGTCTACCCTGACGCTGAATACGAACTGATTATGAAGTCAATTGACAATGGTACTCAGTACGGTTTAACTGGATCTATCTTCGCTTCTGACAGAGAGGCTATCAAGTTAGCTGAGGAGAACTTGAGATACTCTGCCGGTAACTTCTACATTAATGACAAATGTACTGGTGCTGTTGTTGCTCAACAATGGTTCGGTGGTGCCCGTATGTCTGGAACCAACGATAAATCTGGTTCTGGAAACATTTTGACCAGATTCGTCTCAATCAGAAACATCAAGGAGAACTTCTATGAGTTAACTGACTTTAAGTATCCATCCAATTATCATTAAACTAACTAGCTCAACTATAATAATACAGAATAAAAATAAACTTCATGAAATCGCATTGTACTAAATAATTTAAACACAAATCTACTCACGTCGTTGCATCATTGATCGTTATTCGTCCAGGTCCTAATTCTTCTTATAGTATCCACTATATTGCTGCTGGGGAGGTCTCTCTGACTGTTGAGGCGGACCATTTATGATTCTGCCAACTCCCATACACACGGGACATAAGTCTTCATCCAAGAAACTATGAATCACTCCGGTACCCCTACATCTACCGCAGAGAGTTCCACCGATTCGAGGGTCTCCTGGCGCAACTCGTAGTGGAGGCATGTTAAAGGTTCCGCCGTTGAAGATATTGCCCATGAGTCCACCATTCATCGGTACAAAAGTAGTGGTGGTGGACGAGCCAAAGAGTAAGTCCAAAGGATTGGACATGGGAGCAGGCATTGGCTGGTACTGGTTTCTATACGAATATCGTTCCCAACAATCTTTACACGTTCTACCACTGCTCATCTTATAGCCAGTGTTATGACATTTGTCACATATAAAACCTTTAGGGAACTTGAACGGAAGTTGAGGATTAGGGTTGTATGCATTCGTACGAAGATAAAATCGATCCCAGCAGTCTCGACAAGGCTTCCCGTTTTTAATCTTGAACCCCGTATTCTTGCACTTATTACAGAAATGACCAGCAGGATACGTGAACGGAAGCTTGGAATTATTGGTGTAGAGTCCTTGAGACTGTTGAGAGGATGACGAAGCCGCAGCACTTGACGAATTACCTGGAACAGTCTGTGGAGTCAGGACGAATGCAAGCCTAGCAAAATGAGCGGAAGAAGGCGGTGGATTGGCTGATGGCCTATTATACTGACCAGTGTTGTCGGAACTCACAGCTTCATCGTAGGATGGAGGGAGATCCAGCCCGGGCTTAGGCATTTCAACTTGTAAACTTTCTTGAATTCGTAAATCAGATAAGTGGGGTCTCACTGGTGTTCGGATGCAAGTGCCGAACAAGGACCATCTCAAGATTTTGATTTTCAAGTCGCGCTAGCTGTCCATCTCTTTAACTATGATCTGGCTATCAGAGAGACAAAGTAGGTAGTGGCTTTTATACACTTATTCAATTATTAAGACTAACTCAGAATTTGGCGTAGGTTTCACTGCCGGTGGCCTTGGGCTTTTCGTAATAGGTATAATGGCATTCTTTGATGCTGCGCTTTTGGCTATGGGCAACATTTTGTTTGTTATTGGCCTTATTCTTATTATTGGACCCCAACGAACAATTGCATTCTTTTCCCGCCCAACCAAGATCAGAGGAACAATTTGTTTCTGTACCGGAATTTTGTTAATTTTAGTCAAATGGTCATTCATTGGATTCATCGTTGAAAGTATAGGAATCTTGGGCCTCTTTGGCGACTTTTTCGGTACCATTATCCAATTTTTGCGGTCGGTCCCTTACATTGGTGACGTTTTGAGCCATCCTGCTTTGGCACCAACTATAGACCGTGTTGCTGGTATCAATACTTTGCCAGTTTAATGTTCATAGACGTGTATAATTTTTTTGTAAATTGGTAATTGAGGATACAGTTAATATATTGAGGATGGTATAACTATAGATGCAAATAAGACTCGACTTAGCACTTAATTCTTGTTTTAAGTTGTGACTGAATAATTGCAGCTCTCTCTATAACTGTCAAGATAAGGGCTTATTGTCGCGGTTGACGTTGTTTAAGCCCTATTATCGTTTGCAGTTGACGAGCTTTCCAAGTTGAAAACATTTTAGAGTAGAAAAGTTACAATGCTGATTTTAAGTGAAAAGTTTGAAAGTTTCATACGACGCTGCTAGAATAGGATCATGCCCGGAAAGACCCATCGTTTGAACTTGGTGCTGAAATAAACTTTCGGTTCTTCAAATATACGAAATTAAGTACATAAATGAAAGAAGGTGTCGATAAATAAGCTATAGCTTGAGTCTATGGATCTAATGCAAGCTGAAGCTTTAAGGAGATTCATAGGGAATCACGTTAAATAAATGTGTGATTTGAAAACCGTGCATTTAAAATAACGAAGCATTTGGAGCTCGATTCCTTAAAGACTCTTCCGATGGCACAGAGTTGGCCTGAATTTTTGAAGCCTCTACCTTCTGCTTGTATTGTTCGTATTCTATTAGTGGTATCAATTTCATCCACAGTCTAGTAAATTATCTCCAAATGGTAGAATTAATCCGAGAGGATATCATTTACGGTGGTTTACAACTTTATAATAGTAAAATCGGTCGCTTAACAGCTTAAAATATGTATTTTAGTTGAGAAGCGTTAGTATATACTTTGCAATCTAAATTTGCAGCCAGCGCAAAATTCCCGGCATTCGAATGCATCTATGCATGTTTCCTGCTTATAATCGAGGTTCCAGCACAGTAAGTAATGCATAATCAGCACATGCCATTGCATAAACAAGATCCCAGTGAGGGGCGATCCAATTAACTATGGCTGACCCCGAATTCTCGTGTCCTGCGTCTAACGCTGCAAAGAAACTTGACGCGGGAGGCTGCGAACGCACGGCGGCACCCTCATATCGGCCCCATTTATTGCCGGAAGCTTCGAGAGTCGGCTTTCCTAACGTAGCGTACATCCGGGGAAGCCATACAACTGACGGAGTCAACGGAGGATTCAGCACCAATTCGCACATAAATGAGTGTGCAACCATATCTATATTGTTGGGATGGCCGCCTGTATCGGCAATCGCGATAATATGCATACGCTGATGCGGGTTATCAGCAGCGATTGCCTGAGCGATTTGGCCAAGATTGTGCGCAGGTGCTGGCGACATAAAGCTTACCAGGGCGCATGCTATCAATTGATTTCGGAGTGCTTGAACTAATAGCACGGGGTGATACACATACCCCACTTTGTTCGGAGTATCTGAAGCCGTTGTGCGAACATGCAACATCGGCCGAAGAGGCATATCTGGACTGCCGATGCTTGATGAAAATGCAAAAGCAGCGTCCGGAGGTACATACTTGGCATGACTAATTGGGAATACAGGGAAGCGAGGTAATGTTAGACTAGATAAAATTTTATGCGAGTTACGATGGTGAAATTTTGGGCCACCAATTACAGTTGTTCCAATCCAAGGCGTAGTCTTGGCATAGAACGTGTTGAGTGGCTCGACAATCTTGATTTGAAGGGTGTGACTTCTTCCATACGTTCGAGAACTCCTATTCTGGTGTAGCGGCCGTACCGATTGTGCGTCGGATTCTTCATGCAAGAGTAATGCATGCGCTATTAGGTAGGACACTAAAGGTGCCGGGTGACTGATAATTACGATCATGAACAAACGCAACTAATTGGTTAGTTTCTAAGGACCGTCTATAGCCGCGCCGGGCTCATATATCTTCCGAACGTATATGTAGTAACTTAAGCGAGTCTCCTACTCCGGCTAAATCGCGCGGAATCCCGGGGGTCCGATTTTCAGTCGTAAATAGTTAGTAAACATTTTGCAATCTCGAAGTTTTCAGCAGACGGCGCTAGCTCAGTACACCAGGAATTTTTCAGATGAGATGAGATAGAACAATCCGCAAAATGTCCCGAAGGAAAGAGATAGAGGAGAAGCAGCGAATACAGGCACAATTCCAGCTTGCTTTTGCTAATGCCAATAAACGGGTTGAATCATGGCTTCTGCCTCGTAATGATGATAATCAGTCTCAACCTGATACCGCATTTCTAGATCTACCTATTATTCCAGTCGGATCGGGCCTATCAGCATTGGAAGACACTAAATCAATGGCTAAAATCAAGGACTTCGTCGAGTCCAATGATATTAAAGTTTCTAAGGTGGCTGCAACTAAAGCTCAACCCCAATCAAAGTCAAAACCGATGGCAGCATTAATGAATAAAATGCGGGGCACGGCACGAAAAGAAATACAAAGGAAATACAATCAACCAGGTCCAGTACTAAAGTCTGCGAAACCTGATAATGACCATAAGCATGATAATGATAGTGATAGTGATAGTGATAATGAAAGGCAAGCATTGAAGGCTCGGAGTGTCAGAAAGGCACCTGTCGTTGGCAATGTGCATAAGAAAAAGAAGGCCCGCCCTTTCTAGTGTATACTAAGTAGAATTATAACCTACAAATAACTTCTAATGTACATCGCATTCGTATATAATACATTCTATTATTGTCATAACATGAAGTGAAACGCTAAGTCGAGACCAGCCGGAACCAGCCGAAACTGTCACCCTACAATCAAATCACATAGATGTCGGGTACAAGTTACAGGTCGACTTTTTGACGTTTCATATCATGGTCTCCGTCATTGCCGGGTCCCTTGTTACTGCTACTGCTGCTAATACTGCTGCTCGTGCTTCCCTCTTCGCTTTCATTTATAATTGAGTTGATGTTGGACAACCGAGTCGATTGAGGCGCTTTATCTCCCAAAAGAGATGTTATTGACACCCTTGAACGGCTTTCCTTCAGCACTTCGTTACGGAAAGCATAGCGCAGGAGAGGGGAAGATGTAAGCAGACGTACCTTGTGATAGCTTTGCAGATGCAGTGGATAGTTCTGGATAGAGGAGGAGCGTGGAAGTGGCAGGTGGATTAATGGTCTTGAGGCCGGAACTTTTGAGGGAAGGGATGCTGGAGGAGTAAGACTACGAACGAGCGGGGGACGTAAATTGGCACGAGTTAGTTCCGACAGGCGGCTGTCACTAATGTTTGCCTCAATACGTCCTTCTATACGACCCTCGTTACGCAGGTCTAAACGGGAATCTGTGTTTGGTTCTATAATTTTTCCTTCACCAGCGGTGACTCGAGGTTCATCGAGAATATCGTGGGGCCCAATCAGAATACTCTTCTTGGTAGACTCAACTCCTTGGAATGAAATAGATCCAAAAGACGAATTTCTAGGGAAGGAGCAGTCCGACAGAAGAGAAGACTTGGCCGAGAAGATTGAGTTATACGAAGATTGAGAATCAATAGAGTCCTTAGGCAGCTTCGCACGAGCCAAAGAAGTTTGGTGAAGCTCAACCAACGACGGACGAAGACGATCGAGAATCAGAGGGGGCGGTTGCTTGTCGGGAGATGGGTCATGATTAAAACTAGCAGGGATACTACGGGGGTGGATATCACCAGGAGCAGGCAGGCTACGGCCTGGCGAAGGTAATGGCAATGGGGCAAGAGATGCAGGCGGAGGAAGTCTGATCCGTCCGGCCGAACTCGAGCTGCCGCCAGAAAGCGAGCCAGGTGCAGAGGTGGTTTGGTGAGGTTGCACCGGAACTGGGGTAGTGGTTTGATTATAAGGAGGTTGAATTTGATGTTGCAGCAGTTGTTGTTGTCGTTGTTGGAGCAGCTGCTGTTGAAGATGATGAAGCTGTTGATTGGTTGAGACCACCGACGACTGAGATGGTGCCACACCGACAGGCGCAAGAGGATCGTAGAGAAGTGAAGGATTACGAGGTCTAGGCTCATCTTCATTTTCCCAGATTCGACGGAACTGAAGATTAGGAGCATAATGCTGCACAAGTTGAGGTCTTGTCGAGTCTTCAGCATCATCTGACTGAGGTGTGCCAACATCACGAGGCACGCCATACGCTACCTGATGCGGCTGGGCCACTGGGGTCAACGATGGCAACACATAGTATGGGTAGCCAGGGGGAGGTACATGGTGGTGACCATGAGGTGGGGGATGCAGTTGAGGATGTGAATGCAGGTGAGGATACTGCTGGTAGTGAGGGGGAAGGCGGTCATCATAGCTAGGGGAAGGTGTTGAAGTAGGAATTAAATAGTTGGACTCATGGTCAGAGTAGCTGTTACGAGAAGAGTTTGACGAAGACCGCCGTTTAATATATAAGAGCGAGCTTTCGTCATTTTTACGGAATTTCCCACTCGAATGTTTAAACTCCCACACTGGTGGCAGTGCATCATCATCGTCTTGTTTGTGGGCGTGGGGGTCAGACACCTTGTGAAACCCGTACATATGGAGTTGACGCACAAATGAAGCTACATTACCGTGTTTAAAGTAACGGGTGAGCGCAGAGGCAAATTCTTTCCCGGGGAATAGGGCAAAAGTGTTACTATTATCGTCGCCCGTCCACCAGATAAGATGAGTAATGGACGCATCGTTCAACATAGAATATAGTTTATGCACAAAAGCATTTTTCTTGACCGGAGGGTCGGCTCGCTTGCTCATGACCGAGTAGACTTGTGTGGTCAACAAAAGTGGTCAAGGTGACAAAAGTCGGTGTAAAGCAAATGAACGAATATCACAGGAAAACCCACGAGAGTATTTGGTTTTTGGAAGCAGACAGGTATGAAAGCCTAGAAGCACAGGCTCCGCGGACAGATCGGCGGTTTAAAGGCGTGGAAATGTGTTTGCCTAGTCAAGTCGTGAAGGCAACGACTTTTGTATGACGTTTATCGTCTGAGCAGGATTGGAAAAAAAATTGTTTGCGGACTGTATGCAGTATAGTTCTATGCAAGACATGCATGCGGCGCTCATGCATGCACAGGTGACTTAAACGGTGAATCAGTGCTGACCTGGGGTTACGGTGGACTGCTGGCGCCGCACCCGACTTAAATGTTAAGCATAGAAAGCCATTAGTGCATTGGGCTTTTGCTGGAGTTCACGCCAGGATAGGTGCCGTCCGTGCTACGATTGTTCCGTGGGGCTTTAATGTGCATTTTTAACCAGAGGTCTCGGGAGTCTTGGCTACATGAAACTATATACCTTCTATAATAATATCCACGCTAATGAATCTCAACGCGCTGCTGGTGGCAGAAAATAGGAGATTATTGCTCTCGCACGAATTATTACCTCACGCTCCAAAAAAATAGTTTAGGATGCATTGATATACAGATTAATCTTCGCAAGCTTTGTTCTTCTACAGCAAGTAAATCTTGAAGTGACGTAGCGGGGAATGCTTCGGGATATTCGAGGCGAAACTTAAAGGTAGGCAGCGAATGTGACGCACCTAACGTGGTGAACGTATGCATACTTCGGCATCACCTTCCTAATATCATTATCTGTTCACTCTTCGGAGAGCCCGTCGTGCGTGGGGTTCGGAAATGGGTGTGCAACCTCCGGAGGACGGTTAATATGCATGTGCATTAGGTAACCAGAAACTGAATATCATACGATCGATTCACCCGTCACAATATTACAATAGATCCTGCATAAATTTATAACGGGTATTTCTTATGATTCTTTGCCGACTCAGAATAGGTGTACTTTGCACTGCCTTCGCATTTTGTGGTCGATATCCCTACGTCATTATTACTGCGCGAAACATGCCGTTGCTAATGCATACAGCTCACATCGTGCAGGATGCGAGCTTGCGCGCATGTACAGATCCCAAATCGGTTGGGTGAAAAAGTTCAATCGCAGGCGTTTCTGGATGGATAATAAAAACACTGAGGAGACAATCTTACCGATTAATTGACCTCGGTCTTACTGAGATTGTTCTCTCCGCAACAATAGTGTTAGAGAACAAAATTGTTCCGTTAACCGGTTATTGATATTTTCATACATTGCTAACTGAAATGTGGTTTTAACCAATTATGTAGTTAAGCTTTTGATTAATTCGATGAGTCTGGGGAAACGTCAAATCTACTTACGGCTGTAATTTCGATGTCGTGTTGACTTGTTCGGTGTCCGCCTCTCAAAGGTTTGCGGCTTCGATTGGTTATGGGCGGCGGCGGCATTCCTTCACACAACTCAGAAGGAGGGGACTGTGCTATCCGCCCAAAACTTCTAAAAAATTGCCCTGCCTAATTTGGACGCGTGCAGATGGTAAGATTTTATTATGTCAGGTTCCTTATTGTATATGCACACCTAATCAGCACTACATATGTCTATTACGTAACAAGAGACGACCACTTAAAATGTCTCCAGCTTCAGCCATATCACCCCAATGCACTGACTTACCTTTTCTCAACTCTACATCAGCCTCATTGTCGTATAACTCTCTGATGCTTGTGAAGTCCACACGGGCACCTAAAATTCCAATCACTACAGCACTGGCTGGAGCAAGGGTCTTCAGGTCCTCTAATCTCTCTTTCAAGATCTGCTCGGTTCTCTTGTAAATATTAGCTACTTCAAGATCCAGTACCAACAGTCTTAACTGTTCATTCCAATTCTCAATGAATTGAACTGACTTTACCGAGAGTCTGACAGCATTTACTCGGTCCATGGATGAAGGACAGAAACCTTGTTGAACATGACCGGGTACTGCTGTACGAGTCTCAAATCGTCCTTTAGCAGCCTCTTTAATTATATCGGCGATCAACTCAGTGGTGTATACCGAAGATGCTTGTTCGTTACGTATAATCATCTTACCATTGTGGTCTTCCCCTCGATCATCTTCAAAAACTTCAAACAATAAATCGATGTCTTCTTGAATTGTACGAAGATTGATCTTAGACTCTGGAGTGTAAGTAGCGATGGACCCGGTAACCAAACCACAGTATGAAGCCACGAAACCAGAGTGCCCTCCTTGAACTTCGACAACGAATACTCTTCTACGAGAAGATGATGCAGATTGCTTCACAGCATCACAATACGTTACCAACTGGTTCAAACATGTATCGCTTCCTAATGAGTACTCTGTACCAGGAACATTGTTGGACACAGTTGCAGGTATAACAACCATGGGAATGTTAAAAATTGGATATTCTTTCTTCTTGGACTCTAATTGGTGCAAAGCAGTGAAACTTTCGAATCCACCCACAATGATTAAACCATTGAGACGGAACTTTTGGAAATAATACGCAACAGCACCATAGTCCTCACTTGGCAATGATCTATTAGTTCCGATTTCGGATCCGCCTCGGTTATGCCAACCTTCTACATCAATCCACAGCAATGATCTTACGACTCCATCGTTGATTAATCCAGTGAAACCGTTCTGAATAGCATAGAGGCTATGTCCTTTCGACAAACAATAAAGAGCAGCGGCTCTTGTACTAGAGTTTAAACCGGCTGAAGCTGCACCTACATGAACAATACCAATGTTAAGGCGCTGTCCTTCGGGAAGAATCGTGGATCCATCGTCGTGGAGGGTGGTACTCAAGAAATGATCATACGCTTCGGCGAACTGACTATCACGAAGAGACATAGCTTTGTCAAAGTCTTTAACTTTTATGGCCTCTGCCACTTGTTTCGTAGCCTTGACAGCATCTACCAATGACTGTCTGACAATTTTGTTTTCACATATACCAATCATTGGTGAAGGAGTTTCTGGGGTGGACTCCAAAACTGCACGAACAGCCTCAACACCTTGTAAAGTGGCAAGCATACGATCGTACGCAACAGCAGATCCACCACGTTGGACATGACCAAGAATGGTGATACGGGTGTCGAGACCAATTTCCACCAATACATTCTTGACATCATCAGAAGTGATTGGATTTAATTCGTCATCAATAGCACCTTCAGCTACAATGACAATAGTCTTTCTCTTACCCTGTTGTCTGTGACGGTGACATGTATCTTTAAGTTCTTGGCGCCACAGCAGAGCCTTTGGTGGTCTTTCGGGAATAAATATGTAATCGGCTCCGGTGGACAATCCGGACATCAATCCGAGCCATCCGCAATGACGGCCCATAACTTCAACTACGAAGGCACGAGAGTGAGAGGAAGCAGTAGCATCAATGTAGTCTACTAACTCAGAGATTCTCTCTAATGAGGAGTATGCTCCAATGGTAGCGTCAGTCAGGGACATATCATTATCAATCAGTCCCACCAATCCGACAATGGTCAAATGCTTGTATGGTTTGGTTTCTTCTTCAGTTAATTTCTTGTTGTCGATAAGTTCTTGAATTAAAGATGGCCATTCAGATCTGAACAAGTCAGCACCGGTCAAAGAGCCGTCACCACCGCATACTACCAATGCATCAATTCCATTAACAATCATATTGTAAGCAGCTTGAAGTCTACCAGCACGCTCTCTGAATCTTTGACTACGAGCCGTACCAATATTAGTACCACCTAACGAGAGGAAAGATCTGACGTCATTCCAGGAGATTTGTTTCAATAAGTCCCCTCCGGTAACCAACCCCTCGTAACCTTCATATACAGCAAAAACATCACAACCGAAGTAAATACCGGAACGGACAACAGCACGAACTGCGGGATTCATACCTGGAGCATCACCTCCTGAGGTCATGACGGCAATCTTTTTCTTCTTGGCCAATTGCTCCACTGGCAAGTCAGACACTTGGGTGGTGGAACCATTCTTGGAAGCAAGTGTGGCCAAGATCTTATCGGACTTGAACTTGAGGTATTCTTCTGGTGAATTGAATTTTCTGTCAGCAAGTGGATTCTCCTTATTTGTGAACACGATACGGTTGCCAATTGGGTCTATGGCCACAACCACGTCGTTATCGACAGAGTTGCTGCTCGCTTCGGAATCAACATTCTCGCCCACGAGTTCTCTAATCTTGGTCAAGTTAGTAGAAAAGAAACCAAGGGTACGAGACTCACTATCTACTTCGGTGGGCAAACTATTAGGGGCACACAATCTGAGCTTAATGACGAACAGCGGACTCAACTTAACACTGTTATCACCAGTGTAGGTTGGAAGGTCCTGCCATGGAATTAAGCTTCCGTTTTCATCAGTGTTCTGAAGAGGAAAAGACTCCAACCAGAGTTCAACAAGGGAGTCGGACGAAACTCCGAGATGGAATTCTGGCCCTGTTGTGGCTGCATTAGCGGAGACTTTAGAATAAGATCTGGTAAGTCTCATACCAAGTTTGGTATAAAACTTGCAAGTGGCTTCTAGCTTATCCTGGTCATTAGTAACAAATGAAATTGCACTAATCCCTTGAACCGCAGGCATATTTGAACGTTCTCGAAGTTATCAATTAATGCCTTGGCCAATGGTTCTAACAAGCTGCTATATGGGGGAGTTGAGATGAGAAAGCAGCCGGTCGTGTCGGTTCAATTGGAGAAGCCGCAACCGATGGGGCGCACTAAATGAGGTGGTTCCTGACAGGCTCCGAACACCAATAGACCCTTCCGCCGGTTGCCCGAAGTCTGACCTTTGTATTCTTTCTTATACGAAAAGCCCGTCGTATTTGACTTCGATATACGATATCTTGCTCGTCTGTCTATTAAACCACGTTGATATTTATTGTAGACAAAATATAGTAGTACGGAAACAAATGTTGCAAACTTGCAATCGGCAACAAAACAGTTAGAAGTCAGAAATCAATTAGGGGTTCGGTTATGGTAGTACGACTCGTTTGTACCCTTGTAAATGTGGGCCGTTTTATGTTTACGTCTCAATCCTCGACGTAAACCACTGGCATCGATCTGACCGAATATGTTCCCTCTGGTCGCTTGCACCGGCAGCCATTCTCCTCTTATAAAACCGTATGTATATTGAACGCCCGTAGAGTAGTCTTCAACAGTTATGTCTCGAACTTTCATTATAAATGGAAGCTGGGAATAATCTGTCTCTCCACCTGCCCATTGGATAGTCCAGTAGTCACTCGTGTTGGTCGACCCTCCCGCCCACAAGCTTAATTTTACATTCATTGGTGAGTCAGGGAATCCATGAATATTATTTGCAAGGACCTCTCTGACCATCATATTATCAAAGAACCATCTTATAGCTTCTGGTGTCCATTCTATACCATATCGATGGAATTGAGATGTTGTAGTTCTTTCTCCTACTGGATGGTATTGTCCTCGATCGTAGTTAGTTACATTGCCCTTGACGAAGAAATTTGTTTGCATTAAACTTGGAGTACTTCCAAATAACTCAAAGTCTATTTCATCTAGGTCGTCACTTTGAAAATAGAATGCTGAAATTATTCCCGACCCTTCAGAAGCTTGAATATCCACACTAGCCTTGCCGTACATGACGTAAAAATCTGAGATAAGCTCAGGAGCACCATAAGTGGAACGGATGCTCATCTTAAGACCATCTGGTCCATATACATAATCTTCATGTTCGCCTGTCTCTAAAAATAGTGAAGAGGAACTTCTCAATTGATCTTGTACAGATCGTCCCAATGCTTGATTCTTTGCAAAACAGAGATTGTCCGTGGCTGGATTGCAAGGTTGCATCTCAACACGACTTTGGCACATTTTAAGCCTCATGAGTGCCGTCAACATCCAGCATAACGATGAAACTTTCACCATGAAATTGTGTTTGCGATTAGTTGCGTTGCCTTAAATCTGTTTTTACGAAGTTATAGAAAATTGTAGCATTTGGAACACAAACAAGTAGATTTCCGAAAAGCCAGTGAGACTCGTGTCTATGTACTCTTACATCTATTTTCCTTGTGTCTAACCCCCACTCTTTAAAACATGAGTCGCACCTAGCAGAAATTCCAATTGTAAAATCGCGTTGATGTCTGACTTGGACCATGAGAATACGCTGGAATACACCGAGAAACATCGAGCCTTGCTTACTCATATCAGAGCATGTAGAGTAATATCACAAGATGAATTATCTCAGGATTTCAAAAAAATCGTCAATGCTCCAGAAACCGATGACGACTCAGATGTATCGCTACCATCACTTGACACATATATTTCATTAATCAACGTTCGACTAGCTAAGTTTGGATTCAAAGTGGCTAGGGCACGGAATCAGCTTACCAACGATACCTATTATCTTTTTATTAATTCTACCTCCGACGACATAATTAAGAATAATTCCAACTATTCAGTGATTGAGCTAGACACAATCAAGACTTTGATTGACGAAATATTTGAGAAGAATACTAAATCATTCTCTTTAGGATTAGTTCAAGCGAGCCAAGTAACTGCAGCTGGACTTAACAAGACTACAAGAGATGGAGGAATATTTATTGAAAGGCTCGTGGACGACGGATGGCTCAATATAACTACTTCTGATCAAGTTGTGCTCTCCATGAGGGCAATCTGTGAATTGAATAGATATTTGATCGACAGATATGGAGTCTTCAATCCCGATACAATGGAGGGGATAGTGTATTTGTGTACGCAATGCAAAGATATCGTTACCGTGGGTAAACGATGTTCTCAACAAAACTGCCATGTCACCTTCCACAATCGATGCCTCGAAATCTGGCAACGAGCACATGAAAACCAGCAATGCCCCCGTGATGGATGTACTTTTAATTGGAATGACGTTCCAAAACCTGTGGGTGTAGATCCACAATCATTAATGCATATTGAGCCAACGGAATCTGGATTATAGATTATATACTACTCAAAACTATCAAGATATTCCGCTTCTACCTCGTCTATAAGATCCCATAACCACCCTTCAACGACTTTTTCGTCGTATCGATTACTCAAAGGCTCATACTCTCTTCCCAGGATTGGGAACTTGAATGCGGGTCCTGGGTTTAGTCCAACAACACCTTCCAGAAATACTGAAAGCATCGGGTAATACCCTAAGCTACCATCATCCGTATATCTGAACGTATTATTTTGCAGCTGCTCCACGTTAGGTGCTAACTCAGACTCCTCATTGTCATCAATTGTGGGTAAGAAAGAGAATAAGTTCGTGAACATATCGCCAACCTCGACTCCGTTTTTGTATACAGTAATCTTCAGGTTGGGGATAATGGGCACCTGAGTTTGGAGTTCATTAATAGTTTCTAAAACCGCCTTCTCTCCGAAAACTGTCACCGGATTGAGAAGATGGTCCATAATTTTCGTACTAGTGTATTCAAATTGTTCATAGTAGAGACTGCTCTTATACTTTATAGGAATTTGATCACGGACAATATTGTTATGAAGGTTAAACTTTTTGATATCTTCAATAGACTCAGCGGTCTTTTTCACCTTTTTACGCTTCTTGGATTTATGTGCGTCGTCAGATTTGGTGGGAACTTTTTGTCTCTGTTCCTCTACAAAATCTTGAACTGCTTTACGATGTTCTGATAGTGGGGGAAGCGTTACAAGAAAGCCAATTATGTCACCGGTCTTGAAGCCTGAATCCATAAACTCTTTTGGTCGACTTAACGTGATTTTTTGTCCGGTAACATCACGGAATCCATAGCCATATCCATCGAAACCTACTGGTGCCTCCAAACTCGCTTCTTTTCTTCCAATCCCTATTCTTACATGCTCTTTCCCTCCTTCATTTGCCTTTACAATATTAAATTCCATATAGTAAGTACCTTCTCTTATTCCTACATTGGCACGTACTGATCGCCAGCCCTGAGCAGTCGATACTGTATTCACATTATTATCATAAACTAAAGCCTGAGCTCTGTCAAAGTAGCTGGGACGTACTTTATAAGGAGGAAGGTCGGTAGTAGAATATAAATTGGACGGGAATACTGGATTGGGACGACACAGTTTGTATTTATATCCTCTTCTATTAAATGGCTGATCTTCCGATTGATAGAAGTTATTTCCAACAGGGATTCTGGTGGGAACCAGCTCATCGTTTGGTTTCAAATCATTGGCCTGGAATGGAACAGGTTTGAGGCGAGGCTGGACAATAACGTTGTACTGTTGTTGCTTAAGTTGGGATTGGGATTGCTCTTTGATTTTAGACCTTGTTGATATCCCCTGGTCTAATGGAACTTCTTCTTGCTTCACCTGGGGCTCAATTGCAGCAAGCACTTGTGGTGATGCCTCTTTCTCCATTGCTTGTTAGTATAATTTACAAGTCTGGTGTTGAGGTTTTCTTATAATTCCGTGGGGAAGCTGCGCGCAAAAAAAAAATGGCTGCTAACCAAGTGATTATTTTTTATTTATTTATATCAAAGAACTAAATAACATTGTCGATCAAGTGGAGGATATCCACTATATAATGAGCACGTAGGCCATGTCGCTATTCGACAGTTAACGAATGCTTACAGACCAAAAACGAATTAGTCTGATCATTGCTCATCGTCTGTTGGAATAAATATCATTATTCGTCAAAGAGTATCATCAGTCATCACTTTTTTATACCTATTTTATTCCAGAATGATTTTTTCTTCTTCGGCTTCGGATCTGAATCCTTCCCTGAATCACGAGAGCTTACTGCACTCATCTTGGACGAAGACAGAGACTTTATCTTTTCTAACTTTTTGCTATTTCTGAGTTCGTCATTCTTCTTCTCCACCGCTGGATCGTAAGAAATCATTGATTTTACTTTGTACACATGGTCTCCATTTCCGTTCGCTGACCTGGCGCTCAGGCCATTAGATTGGGATTTATAAATCGAATGAACTTTACTGTTGAGGGATGTCAAATCATCAAACTTAATTGTCGTGTTTTCCAGCTCTCTAGCTTTAACCAAATCGAGATAAGCTTTAGAATCACTGAATGACTTATCAGAAATGAGAGATATCAAATCGTGAAATCTGGACTCTGACGTGGACTCTTGAAGCTCATTAACGGATTTCATAAGACTCAGATCCGCCTCAGTAGTTTCACCGGAGAAAGATTTCACATCCAGTTCAATAGAACTCATATCCGAAGAATCTTCATCCTCGTCCTGAGAGACAATAGTATCTTTCCTTGCCAGAGATCTAGAATTTCTACGGGAACGATAAGCCTGAGTCCGATTACCGACAATAATCACGGGAACCAGAGAGTATTTGACAAGGTAGGAGCTGAGTTTAATCAAATAACGATCACGGACTTTGTTCTGGACAAACGAAGGACGAGTAGGTTGCAGAGTCGGCAAAGCCAGTGAGTTTTTCCGGATTCGAAGGGGGTATTTAAAATTAAGGTTAGTGCTGCGATTTCCAATGATGGTTAAAGTAGGATGGTATTGGTTGTATACTTTGTTGAGCATAAACTTCATTCCTGTGAGTTGAGATTTAGTGCTCATGGAATCAGCAGGAGGTTCGGTTAAAAACTCTACCGTGATTTTGAGCTTCAAAGACTCTGAAGGAAGCGACGCAATGATATAATTTAAAAGGTTTTCACACTTGCGATAGTACAAAAGCTCATCATTATTGTTAGCACTGCCCCGACGCTTTTCGCCGCAGCTCAGTAACAGCAGCTTAGGCGGTACAAGTGCAGTGACTACCAAGTAGTCGCCATCTTGAAGGAAGAACAGGCCATCGTTGCCTGTTTTGAAGTGAAGTAACCAATCTAATGAATTCCAGGTATGGCGTCTTCCAGAGACCACCGTTAAAAGAGTGCGCTTACCCTCGACAGAGTCATAGAGCTCGTGTTTCAGGGTTAAACTGATCGATTTGTAATTATTTTCATTAGAGGAGGGATAATGCAGCTTTTGCTGACTTACCGTCGTCGATGGTCCCAGTACTGACGGCCTCTTGGCCGGAAGGTAGTATGTCTTTTGCGAGTCAAATTTAAATTGATCTACCAGAGACACCTTCGGCTTGGTGGTAGAGAATTGTGGGTCGAGAGCCATGAGTTCCTCGTCCGTCATTCCCGAGTAAGACTTACGCCGAGGTGTGGGAAGCGGCAGACCGACATCTTCCTGATCGTCGTCGTCGTCATCCTCATCATCATCGTCGTCGTCAACTGCCGAGATGTATGCAAGCTCCGAGCGGGGAACATTTTCAGGCGGATGTTCAACTAAATCGTTGAGGTCCCCGTGATAAGAGATGCCCAACGACTCCAGATTTTTGATGTTGTACTGAAGTTGTGCCGACGAAAGCTTGTTTTTTAAAATGGACTTCGATGGAGCATCCGGAAGCTTCGACTTACGTCGAAGAGTGGGGACCGAAGAGGCTGCCTGGTTGTACGCTTTCGATATGTCATTTACTAGTGACGCACCGTATCCAAACGTGGGGTTCTTGAATTGGATGGTTTCAACAGTTGAAGCCGAACGGGGTACGGAGGTGTCGATAGTATCAGGGTCTAGGTTGTTGAATGAGACTCTCCGTGAAAACGGCGAGTGAGGAGATAGATTTATAGTTGCCATGGAAGGGGAACTAGACGGCTGAAGCTTAGGAGGACTTGTAGACGAGATAAACGGGATATATAATTAGGGAATGATGAGTGAAAATAGGAAGATTGGATAGGGAGTTATGCAGCAAAGGGAACAACACTGCAAGCGGTGATAAAACAAGTTTAGAATTAGCACAAAAAGCCTTTAAAGGAAAACCGAATTGACGAGGAAGATTTTACGGAGGTTCGATACATTAAGGTGCCAAGGCTGTTTATCTGCAGGACAGGTTGCTTGCACCCAAGCCCCGCTGAAAATAGCAGCAAAAGTGTCAATAGGAGGGCGATCACGGGTTTGGCGAGGCGAAAACACCGCAAAGCCGCAGGAATAATCGATGGCAAGAGTTCTACGGCTACAACTAAACGAATAGCAACAAGTGTTGACTACTGCGAAGGAGTAGGATGCGGCTGCAGCGAAGACCACCCCGCAGGGAGCGGGGAGGAATATCACCTGCATACTCGCTAGACCTGGGGTACGATAGCTAAATTTTGCGCGTCTGCAGGCCGTGGGGGACAGCTCATAGAAACCTCAGTAGTGCAGGTACGCGTTTCAGGACTCCGTTGTGCATAAAAGAAAGGGCCTATCGTTGCTAAATAAATGTGCTTACGCTTTGAGAATTTACCCCAGCATGGTTAGCTAAAAATATCGATATTATCAACTAATAGTTACATAGAGATAGACGACGCCATCCACGTAATTTGCCTCCATAATGTGGTAATTGTGACTCATATGGTCTAACAATATTTATTCGGTGGTCTCAGCCATCGTCTCATGCCATTGTTGCTGCGCGGCCAGTTTCAAATGCTTCTCTAAAATTAACACACCGATTTTTTTTTCTTCATATCTCTAAAACTATGACCATTGACTCGGCCAATTGGTTCAGTGCCATCCCTGTATCAGAGTTTCGTGCTTTAAACGAGAAGTCAGGCACGTCAGTTCCAGATGAAAGCCCTCCTCCAGAATCAATTGGGGGTGCAAATATTTCCGCAGGCCCTATCCTCCGGTTGGCAGGTACTTTGGAGAATGGAGAGTCCAACTACAGAGGTTCATTGTTGTTGGTCGTCAAAGATGAATCGTCGTCTGCATCTGCTCCTAAGGTAGCCTTCAACCTCGGCCCTTCCTTCTCGTCTGATTCTGAACCCAAAGTGACGTCAGGGGAGTTTTCTGCTGTCAATTATCATTCAGAAAAAGGATTTCATTTTTATCGTTATTCCATTGACTTTGAGCTTATTGATTATGAGCAGATGGTTCGTTACACCATCAATGGAGTCAGTAAACCCCAGTATCAATTTTTCATTCCAGCCGTGTCCCAATCAATGAATGTCATCTCTCACTCTTGCAATGGATTCTCGCTTGGCACTGATACTTCTGGTTACAAGACATCGCTTTGGTACGATGTGTTGCAAAAGCACAAAGACCAACATTACCATGTAATGCTCGGTGGTGGTGACCAGATCTACTCTGATTCTATCAAAAAACACTCGAAGTCCCTTCAAAAATGGTTGGCTGAACCAAGTCACCACGGAAAGCGGGCTATGGTTGCCGGTCCTGAAGACATTGCCGACTTTGAGAATTTCTACTTGAATCATTACATGGCATGGTTTGGTCATGGTTTCTGGAAAGGAACCAACGGTAAAACACTTCAATCTTTATTCCCATACGCTATGTCTATGATACCTTCGGTTAATGTTTTTGACGATCACGACATTATCGATGGATTTGGATCCTATAAAGATAAGACAATGGGACAATCGTTTTTCCTGACCGTAGGTAATGTTGCCTACAAATACTATATGCTTTTTCAGCACCAAATGTCCCCTGATGAGGAGCTTCATCAAAAGGACCCTTCTTGGATCTTATCAGATAAGCCAGGACCTTTCATTCATCAAAGAAACCACTCTTTGTACATGCGTTTAGGTAAGGAGATATCGCTCGCTGGTATTGACTGCCGTACTGAACGTAAGTACAGTCAGGTGGTTTCTGAATCCTCTTACAAGCGTATATTTGACCATCTCAGTAAGCAGCTCAATTCAACCCCGGATGTGAAGCATTTATTAGTGATGTTAGGAGTCCCCATTTTATATCCTCGGTTAGTTTGGCTCGAGTGGCTTTTGACTTCGTCTGTGTTAAAGCCTATACGTAAACTTGCAGAAAAGGGTGTTATCAATAAGGGACTTGTCAATGAATTTGATGGTGGTGTCGAGGTCTTAGATGATCTTAACGATCACTGGTGTTCCAAGAATCACAAGAAAGAGAGAAATTATCTTATGAAACGACTTGTTGAGTTTGGATCCCAACATGGAGTTAGAATTACGATTTTGTCGGGTGATGTACATTTATGTTGTATTGGTAGGCTTAAGTCTAAATTCCACCATCTCCCTGGTGCCCATGTCTTGACTGACGGTGCCCATGGCACAACTGCCGCTGAAGATAATGCCAACATCATTGAGCACCCTGAGGCTGATCCCCGCCTTATTTTCAATGTTATTTCGTCTGCCATTACCAATGCCCCTCCTCCTGATGCCATGGCAAATTTACTTAACAAGCGGTCTCATATTCACCATTTCAGCAGTCATGCCGATGAGGATATTGTCCCTCTTTTTACTCATAATCCAGATGGATCTCATAGAGACAATCACGAATTCCTTAACAAGAGAAACTGGGCCGATTTGATTGTGGGGTCTCAGTCTGTCTACAATGAGGATATAAAGTCCGGTAAGGCAACCAGTAAGTTCCCTGGTGTTAAAGGTTCTGAAGGCCACCAGAAAGAGGATAGCAGAAATGTTAAGTACCCATTGACCAACGATACCTTGGTTACTACTCTTCACGTTGAAAACGATGGTACCGATTTTGACTGTAAAACTGCTAGCTACGAAGTATTTATTCCTCACCTTTCTCAAAAGTACCGGTTAGATAATGTTCCCGTGAAACATGTATCTTGATATTTATTAGCCCTAGCTATATTTTTTTAGAGAAAAGTAAATGTATTTCCCTTGTTACTACTCCCAGCAATGAAGCTGGGTACTCCGACTTTGACTCTACTGTATTCTGACTCTGTTCGACCGTTTGCTGCTCCCCGCTCATTTCAGGTTTCTAACCGCCATTGTTCAAGGGTTCTCCATGAAAAAACCCTACACCACCCTTATCTAGTTTAGGAAAGTTCCGCTAGTTGAGTTTTATTGTCCATGACATTAACTGCCACGGAGGACGCTCCGTCTCCGAAGCGATCAAGGAAGGTTCTTGATGTACTTCGTCCAATCCTGGCTTGCCAGCGATGTCGGTCCATGAAAGTGAAATGCGACCAAAAATATCCTCGATGTTCACGATGTGTTCGAGCCGATATTGACTGTGTAGCGATCGATCATGCTACCGGAAGGGAACTCCCCCGGTCTTACATTGCAGACCTAGAAGACAAGGTTCTGTACTTGGAGGAGCAATTGAAATTATCCCAAAGTGCCCAAACGCAGCCAAATATCTCTATATCTCAAAATGTAGATCAAAGCCCACTAAAAGATGGCCAAAATGGCCAACAGTCTCCTGCGTCATCTATCGGAGACATCTCAAATTCGGAGCCTATCCCTTTTGCCAAACTCATGTCTTCAGCTTTGAAATTCAAATCTGAAAATGCTAAAGTCCCGGAGAACGACCAAACTAATCCGATGCCGATCTCACTGACCGCGATGGACCCTTCACTGTCGGTCAAGCACGGGCCTGTGGCGCCGGCATTGCTTCCACCTAAAAAGACAGCTCAAGAGCTTTTAAAGATATTTTTTGCACAATCCAACTCACAATTACCTATCTTGCATCGAGAAGAGTTCATTAGAAAGTGGTTTATACCTATTTATGGAGATCTTGACCCCGGCACTTCATTCGCTTCTAACTATACTCCGTTAAATCTTCCTGCAAAAACGATAAATGAGGAAGATACTTGGTTTTACCATTACAAAATCCAGTTTAAGACACTTATTGATAGCGGACAAGATCCTACCAATTTATCAAACATTATAATTGCTCCTGATAAGTATCATAAACCGTTATTCTTTCTCTTCACCACTTTTGCAATTGCGCTGTCAGTACATCTTCTTCAATATCCAACTACTATCTCGGAATCATTTAAGCTAGCGGCTACTAAATACGTCGATCCAGTTTATTCCTCTACCGACCAACTTGAGACTCTTCAAGGCTTACTCTTAATGGCCCTTTATGCCTTAATGAGGCCTGCAACTCCGGGTGTATGGTATGTTTTAGGGACAGCAATGAGATTGTGTGTTGATTTAGGCTTACACAAGGAAAGCTCTAGACTGATCAGCTCATTGACTGCATTCCAAAAAGACAAGCGAAGACGTTTATTCTGGTGTACTTATTCACTTGATCGACAAATATGTTTTTATCTTAATCGCCCCGTAGGGATTCCTGACGAAACTATTGACACACCATTCCCCTCTAAACTTGATGATTCTAAGATTATTGACGACCCAACTGATTTCGGAGATTACTTAGACAGGTCTGATATTCCAGATGATGAGCCGACGTACAAGTCTGTATCACTTTCGTTCTTCAGAATTAGGCAAATACAATCTCAAGTTCAAAGTATTCTCTACGAGAAAAATTCAATTTTGCCTAGAAATCATGCTAATCTTGACCAATGGCGTACCCATATCAGTAATGAACTTCAAGCCTGGAAGTACCTGATACCTCAGACGCAGCATAAAATGAACTGTGACTTCAACCTTAATTTCTTTAATCTCAATCATGACCATACGCTATTAATGATTCATGGTCTCTCACCAAAGAAATACAAACTTAATAGCGAGGATTTCGTAATTGTATCCCAGGCATCCAAAGACCTTATTCACAGCTACTCTCAACTTCATGCAAATAAAAGCATTAACTATACGTGGGCTGCTGTCCACAACCTATTCATGGCAGGGACATCTTACCTTTACACCGTTTACAATAGTACTGAAATTAGAAGACTAAATACCGTATTTGAGGTCAAAAGAGTTTCACAGGTATGTCTCACTGTCCTTCATTCATTGATTGATAGATGCGTTGCTGCATCTGCCTGTATTGAGACGCTTAAATTATTAAGTGCTGTGGTTCTTAAAATTAGTTACAATGAAACGGTTTATGCCAATATCCAGAAGGCCGATATTCCAAGTGCTCAGAAGATAGCAGAATCACAGCCAGCTGGTCACGTTAACTCTAATTTGCAAAATTTGATTGATGCCTTGCAGAACACTACAACTGGAAATACTAACGCGAGTGAGCAGCCATCAGAGCTTGCTTATGCCGAAACTTTTGTAACTCCACGAGATTTCAATGCAAATGTACTAAAAGAAATAATGCCCAGTCCTTCATTTGAATGGATTTCTGAAGGTGCTACCAACATAGCCCCAAGCGGCAACAATGGAACTGTTGATATCAAGCAATTTATCAGTCATCTTGAACGTGTTACTGACAACGGGCACTCTCGTGATAACAGCGACCAATTTCAATTACGTCCACCTAGTGAAGCTTCTTGGTCTCGGGGAAGCCACTCCAACCATTCTTCGCCAATGGTGGTGTCCAATGGATTTGGATATCCCGGTATGAATTTGCAAACAATCCAGCCCAAAGGAATTGAACGTGATGCAAAACGAACATTTGAAATGATGAATAGTGTAACCAACGACTCTATATGGGACGAATTTTTCACTAGTCAAACATTTGGTAAGGGTGATATTATGGGCGAGGACCCTATGTAGCTTTTAGAAATAGAAGGTTATGAAATTGGATTAATCTGGCCCATTGATTGTAGCACTTGTAGGTTCTGAGGTGTGACATCGCTACTATTTAGACAGTTGTATTCCACGACGTTGATATCAATGCCATTGTAGAATCCCACAATGCTAACAATACTTCCTACTTCAAGCGATTCTTGAGTTAGCCCTTCTAAAACAGAAGCGACGTGCAATTCGAGGTCTTTAGAGTGGTCAAGTGCACTAAACTCAGGAGTGCCGGGAACGGGCCGTACCATTATCAGGCCGACTTGTTCATCATAGACTACTAACTGACAAATAAGTCTAATTTTCAACAAGCACTCGTCCAGAGCATCGGGAAATAATGTTGTCAATTTGCTGGGGTCGACGACTAAATAAGTCATATCACTATCGTTAAACTATTCGAAGTCGATTCCGTTCCTGTCTGTAGCAGTAGTGATAAATCGGTGCGAGATGAGCTTCTCGATAGCATGCAGATACTAACTGAACGGGACAAGTTCCTATCCAACTATGAGGTCCTAGAGCATCTCAAGGATATTAAAGAGAGCCAAAACTGGACCTTTTCACTGGAGACCTCCAACGATAAACGAAAAAATAAAAAAAGAGGGACGGCTGCCGGACTTGATCTTGAAGTCATAACTAGAGACATTCATAAATATTTTGAAGCCGATTCCAAATCATTAATTACATCATCTGAAGGCCTTCTTGCCCTCATGAAACATATTAATCAGTTTGAATTAGTTAAAGTTGAGAAGTTACAAATTATAAACTCATTACCACGATCGATGGTTCATTTGTATTCTTTGATAGAGGAATGCGATCAACGATTTGACACTGAAACTTGTGAGGGAATTATAGAGAAAATCAATGAGTTGTTTCCTGCAGAAGTATCCGAAGATGATGCTGAAATGGAAGAGTCGGATGGAAATAAAGAATAGAGTCATTGAGACAAATTATGTATATTAAGAACATCAAATATGATGATGAAAATTATTATTTAATGCATTATTCATATGTAGCCCCCCATTACCGATGTCTTAAGACCAAGGTCACCGTCAACATCGTCTATATTAGCGTCGAGGATATCCTCAGAAGGAGCATTTATGGGTTCAGGTTTAGTGGGATCACCTTGAGTTACAACCTTCGTGCTATAGGTTGTCCACTGTTCTTTGAGATTCAGAACTACATCGCTCAAATTATTCAAAAAGCTTGTAGGACCAACATTGAAGAGGAATTTTTCATCTTTGGAATTGACCCACAGATGTTCTGACGCTTCTTCTTTGTCTATTGCTTTATTTTGCATTGCGATCTTGTCCCTAGACAAAATCTTCAGCAATCCTACTTCCCTATCCATGGAGTCGAAAGTAGATAATGAAGTTGCGCTAGCAGCTTCAAATTCCGATTCGTCTTCTTGCAACTCAAAATGATTTTCTATTAAATGCTCGATGACGGGCCATCCATGGGCGTTGGAGAATCGTCTTCTCACAATGATATTATTGTGTGCATCAAGATTAAGTTTCAAGAGAACTTTCCTCCAAGTAAGATTTTTATGGTATTCCCGTGCAATTTCTTCTTCTAAGTGTTCAATTTCATAGTCAATTGTCTCTAAAAGTCTTTTTTGAAGATTCAATTTGAGACTAATGCCCTGAGACTCAGCCTTTTCCTTTTCGAGTCCTTTTTTTGGAGGTGGAAGGTCAGCTTCAGTATAAACTTTATCATGAATTACAACATTCTCCCTGCTCTCTGGATCAGTTATAAACTTTACAGATGGTAGAGGAGGAAGAATTAAGGAACTGACTATTTGAAATGCAGATGACTTCGGTATGTCAGCTAACCACTTGTGATCCATAACTTCATCTGTAGTTTCATGGGTATCTGCTTGAAAGTTGTCGACAATTTCCCCATCCTTTGAGGTATTATGAGTTTCGCTTTGCTTCTGAGGCATAAAATAAGACATAACGGCTTGCACCGACAGCAGTAGGGCCCAGTCATCCCTTTGGCTTTCATTAGTGCTTGAGGGAATCTTCTTATCACTGTGCTCCCGTTTTTCCTCCAGAATCGTGTCACTCATTACCTGTGATAACCCCTTGTAGTCAAGGAACAATAAAGCAGAAGTTCTTAAGGGAACTATACCATCATTTATCAGATTGGCGTAAACAGTTCTTCTACGGAACATTTTAAGGGCTTGGTGAGTAGGTCCTGAGGCAAGCAATAGGAGAAGAGGCTTACCATCTTGCTCTACGAATTTAAGTCCCAAATCTCTGCCAGTTTGACCCACTATTCCAGCCAGTAGCGCGAGCTTGACGTAAAGAGGGTTTTCGTGAACCACTCCTAAGAGTGGTGATGCTAGGGTGATAAAATTTATGGGCGTAATGTTTGAAAAGAACCATGGGAAATTGCTTTGTAAGTAGGCAATTGCAAATGTCTGTACAAGTCCTCCAAGCGAATGTCCAACGAATGAAATGCGTTTAACCTTATCTTTCAAAGCTTCATTATTAGTGACAAGGTCAATGATGTACTCGGCCACTCGACTTCCCAAGTACTTTATCCCTCTTTCCGTTTTGCCTACATTCCCAAAGAACCCCTTAACCACTATATTCTCGTTGGTGTTTGCATTGTCTATTTGTTCTTTTAAGTAGAACATGTCTCCGCTAACATTAGAATGTAAACCGTGTGTGAGTATGACTAGATGAATTGGCTTGAAGGGATCAGGAACAGGAAGGTTCCATAAGTCAAGTGTATCGTGATAATCTACATTGAGAATCGTAGTGGGAATAAAAGTGCCTTGCTTGTCACTATTAAGAACTTTCTTGTCAGCATTTGAAGCATCATGGAGAATGGATCTTGAGGTTCCGATGGTTATCTCTACATCTACCGACATTGAATGGCTGAAGATAATTTGGGACATTATGTCTACATTCCATGAATACGAATCTCTGACAGTATGGCAGCTCAATTCAGCGTAGAATGATTGGCCCGGTAATAACTGGGGCTCAAATACCGGCTGATCGGCTGTAACGAAACACTTTTTCTGGGGGTCATACGTATCTGGTCTACAATCCACATATAGCACATAAGGACCAGCTATATAAGCCGCTCGAAGTGCCAAAGGTTCAGTGTTACGGACTTTAACCCACAAGTTAGATGGGATGTGAACCTCATTTGAATCGATCTCGGGCTTGGAACCGTTGGGAGTATATTGAATCTTAAATCGATGAACATCGCCAAGCTTCACTGATTTTACCTGTCGGTAAAGGACTTTGTCCTCCATAGGACCTCCTGGTGACGACAGCATTGTGGGTAGTAACGGAGTAAGCAAACTAGTCTTGCTTAACCAATCTTATCTGGTTCGCGATGTAGACATGTGACGAACTTTGTTTAGAGATATATGACCGATGGACCCCACAAATGGAGACTACTCTCAGAGCCCGGGGAAGGACAAACTGGATGAGCCAAACGATTATCATCCAATAGAGCTAGCTGCCCATGCAATTCTAAGTACGCCTCTAGACTCTCTCCATGAGAATCTAGAGCTGCTTCATCAATCTCAATTCATCTTGCTCACTAGACTAAAATTGATAAAGGAGCGAATAGAAAAGAGTCAAGAAAATGATTCTAAACCTATTGGGACCAAAGTATCACAGCAATTAGTACGGATAAAACAGGTCCAGAAACGTTTAGAGGCTACCATACAGAAGTTAGACAGCATCGACCATCGACTACAAACTATTGAATGATTCTATATTTTGCTATGTCATTTTACCTTGTTTGAATAAATGGTATGGGTATCCCATTCCTTTCAATCCGAACACATAGAACAATAAACCATAGAAGTTGTAAATCAAAACTACTACTATTAATGTAGCAATGAAGTTCACTTTGGCATTTTTGATCTCAGGGATCTTCTTGATCAAGAACACAGTAAATAAACTCAACATACCGTAGATAAAAGACACGATTTGAGTCTCAATTCCATATTGGGATTGCTGGTTTGGCAAGAAGAAATCAGCCATGGTAGTGCCTTGGCCCTTTATATATGGAGTAACTCTAATTTGGTTGAACATGTATCCGGTAGTTAAAAGCAATACGAATACTAAGGAGAGAGCACCCCATAAGGCTTTAGAAGAGACGATACGGGAAACAGTTCCACGGAACTGATACGCGAGCAAGACTAAGACGAATGCAATGCCGATGTTAATCGCAAGTTTGGTGTAGTTGGGAGGCACATAAATGTTGATTCTGAGACCTGACTCGGCGTACAAGAAACTCGCAAGAAGGTCACGGTGTACGCCCTGGTAGAATTGATATTCTTCAGACAGTGTCAAGTACGATTTAGGGTCGATACTTTCCGTAGGACGAAAGTAAAATACTTTGGGAATGTTGTTGAATTGGAACTCCTGGAAAAGTTGTCTGGACTTCAAGAAGTCGGCATAGAAGAAATAAATGTTTTTACGTGGATATTCTGATTGGGACTCTTTTGCTTCGGATAATCCGTCTGGATGTTCTCTGTACCACGAATTGGCAGTGATTTCAAAATCAGGCTTAAACTCCAGGCATAACACGCAGTTGAATTGAGAAGAATCAGACGAAAACATCACAACCGCATGATAATCACGGGCTCCCAGAAGAATTTGATAATAGTTTTTGTCAGTCAATTCAAGAACCTTATTTGTGCGTGATTTGACCAACAGCATCAATTCCTTGTTGGAGGCTCCAGCGTAGACCAAACCTACCCAGGTGAATAATGCCATCCAAACTTGAAAAAAAGCCAACTTCATTTTCACGTCTCCTCCGAATGTCTATGTGTTCAATCGAACTCTGGCGTCTTCAATCGGCCGTTTACCACTAGGGGGAATGAGAAATTCAGGCAATTGACTTACAGGTGAGTTCCGCTGCTAACACGTATAAATTGAATGCGACCAGTTGAACTCTATGCACTACCCTCAGTAATTACGACATAACGAATGTTACCCCATAGTGCTAAATGAAGAAGAAATACTGATAATAAGAAATTCGTTGAGTATAGGCCAGAATTGGTGAAAGCATTACCTTCACTATTTACACGTCATATTGGTCCAACTAGGAATGTTTAATCCTGTGTATAGACTTTTGATGTTGAATCAGCGTGCAGACAAGAGAGCATTAGGTTCTGTTTACGTAAGGTTGCAACTACAGTTCCAAAGTAAGTTTACCTTAAAGCAGCAAGTTTTTAGCCTGAGTCTTCTCTCAGATTGGAGATAAGACTAATTAATCAATATCCTTCTAAAAAGTTTGATTGCCATATACTGAAACTAGGTTTATATATCGATTCGACCTTTCGAGTCTGTTGAAACCATGTTTAATTTATAGTCTTGTAAATGGAACATCACTAGTTCGTTATAGCCTTCCTTGGATGGATGGAAGAATAACCCTCATGCGGGCATATTGAAGTTGTGCTGATTAATCCTATGTGCTATTTGTCATCCTGGAGTTTCAGGGTTTCATACATGAATGGGAATTGGGATGATCTAATGAACTATTGGGCATTCAGTACTTTACCCTGTCTTGAGTCTTATTCAGCTGATCTTTCCTGATCATACGATCTTCTTTTGCTTGTTATCAAAGGTAAAAAAATCTGATCTTTTCACATCCTCGGTTCTTAGATATTTCATTGATGCTTGTGTTGGACAGTAACTTGGAGGAGCACATAGAGTAATTACTTCGTGTAGTGCATAGAGTTCAACAAGAGGTTGTCTATCCTTCTTCTATGCAACCAAGATGGAACTAATATTCGTTTGCATATAGCAACCAAACATGCCATTTCTGCAACTATATTTCAAACGGAATTTATTACTAGTTACTTTTATTACATCTGGAATAGCGAAAATTTCCATTTCTTGATAGAATTATCACAATCGACATTCAATAGAATTCTTCCTTGCTTGGTTCTATAAGTGTCCTAATGTTTTCCCTATCTTTGTTATTGAATACAGACGGAGGTCTCAAATACAATGAGTTTGGAAGGGCGATCTTTCCGTTCATGACTAGTTTGTAAGGCTTCTCAGCGAATGTTTCGGAACTTGAGGGATCGAATACTCTAACGACTTCTATATTAGGCAATTTATAGAGCCATTTATTCTTCCGTATAATATTGCTCGGAGCATCCAACTCGATTACTCGCAAGTTCTTATGATGTCGCAAAGCTGTTACGGAACGAAGTGACGATCTTTTTGCCAATGTACATTTAAGTGAATCAGGAATAGTTAACTTCGCATCGCCTGTTGCTGCCAAGCGTTTAACATTTGTATGAGCAATATCAAGCAATTCCAAGCTCGGTGGTAACTTGATAACAGAATCACTGAGTTTGCCTTCGGTAACTACTGATCTGTATATCGAGAAATACTTTAGCCTTGACCCTGGAGCGAACAGAATATTGGACAATTGCAAATCGATCCCTTCAATTGCTAACGATTCTAATGTTGAGGGAAACTCAATGTCTTTTCCTTGGAGAGAAATCCCACTATAGTTATAGGTATCAAAATTCAATCTAAGCGATGTCACAATATGTAATCTTATGTCGCTTAACATTGCTATCAATGTACCGTTGAAAGTAGCATGTTTCACAATCACGTCACCCTCCACTTCAGTTATCTCACATTCATCAAAGTATAATCTATCGATGCTGGTTGCATTGATCGTCACTTTCCTACTCATGTTTCCAGATATAATTAATTCGTCTAAGGTGAGGCATGAAAGATTTAGATTCCGATTAACTTGAGGTCTTTTTCGAGAATCAATTTGTACTGAAAGTTTCTTCAACGAGACTGGAAATCTCGCCTTCCAAATCGGGCCCCTTCCCCCTAATGAGAGCTTCTCTAACAGCTTCGGCAATTTTATTTTGGAAATAAAATGGTCAAATTTTATACCTGTTGCTGTTAACGACTTAAGATAACTGGGCAATCTAGTATTTTCAGTAAGCATAATTGGGTTTCCGGAGATGTCTAAAACCTCAAGCAAGGGGAATTGGAGAGCAATAGGTGATATGTCCGTGAATGTATTGTGTGGAATGATCAAAGTTTTGAGCGTACTTGTGATTCGCTTTATCCAAGAAGAGTTCATCGCACCACCCACCCAAGTAAGGCTCTTCAACTCAGGCATTCTATATGAGTTGAGAGAAGCTACATGGTCTATAATGCTGATGCTGCCTTCGCAATGAAGCAGGAAGCTTTTCAATTTAGGGAACGAGGTTCTTAATAAGGCATGAGGCAATTCGCAAAGCAGAAGCAGCTCCAAGCCTGTGATATCCCTTTGAAAGAATTCCTGAAAGGATTGGACTTCATTATCATCATTGTCTATCTCAAGGAATTTTATGCTCCTCAAACTAAGCATATTTCCAGTCCAATTCCCACCTGTGAGTGTAAGGCAGCGTAATTGGTCAGTATTTTTTAATACAACCGATGCAGTCGAAAAGTCGTTATTCGATTTTTGAGGAAATCGGAGCTTTTCTAAGCCCATACAATCGATCTCAACTTCAAAACCGTCCATGCTTACCAACTCAAGCGAACTTATGTACTTGAAAGGACCAATTTGAAGCTTCTCCACTCCAAAGGACGCGTGAGCGGTCATCATATTCAATTCACCAAGCTGTGGAACATCTTTTAGGATTTTATTGAAGAGATCGGTAACGTTAGCTCCGAGATAGTCCTTCAAGAACAAAGTGAGAGTGTCGGTTTTCGATGGTAGCAATTTCATTGTTTTGACAAGCTCAATCAAGTCATAATACCGACGGATTAAAAAGTGGAGGTTTATTTTGTTGACATGTAATTCAAGTCCGTGAGTGGTCGCCTTATCAGCAAGCTCTAGCACAGTATCCCATATGATTGCATCATCAGTAAATGCTTGATCGTCACGTACGTCCTTCTCATCCCAATACCTGTCCCGTCTTTGGCCACCGGTATACTTGGCGGTCTGATTAAGAACTGTTATCTGTTTAGGAAAGTGGTTTATCCCGATTGCAAATATCCTATTGTTGTAATCATTTACATCCAAGTTTAATAAGAAATCTACTAATTCTGGAATTCTAACGAACGATAATACATTATTAATTACTTCGCTTGGTAATGAATCCCAAAGAGTGAGATGAGAAGTCGCCATTAGCTATGCTTAGATATGGAATAGTCAACATTGAGTCGTCCTTTTGAACGTAACAAAAGCTAATTTTAGCACCTGCATTCAATGAGTCAAACCCCACAAGAATGGCACTGACTCTACGTGGACTGTATACAGCTCAAGATTGGTGACCTTGCTATGCAATGTCCTACCAAGTATACCGCCACCGAAAAGCATAATCAGCTTGAGTCCAGGGATCAATAAAGTACTTCTTACTACAGTATTGCAGCAGCCTCTTCTGGTTGTGAACACAGCTCTGTTGTGTTGTGTTGAATCTGCGTGCAGGTAAGAGAAGATTAGATACTGTTTACGTAATGTTGCAACTTTGGTTCCTTGGTCGTTTACCTTAGGACAACAGGTAATGTCGTATGGAAGCTCCTGTGTTGGTGCTGAGACCTTTAATCAATACTCTTCTATAACGTTTTATTGCTATATACTGAAACTAAGTCTCTATATTGATTTGCCCGTATCAATTTCAGTAGAGAACAAGCTCAACTTATAATCCTGCCCAAAAGGTGCCTTGGAATTTGGCTTCCTTAGTTGGGAACTCTTTCAAGTGATTCCACCATAAGCCCCTCTTGTTCCATCCTCGTCTAACTTGGGCGTTAGCAATCATTATGTCGCCAACGGCCTGAAACTCACGATTATGCGTTTATAGGATCCTCAGATGTAGAGGCTTATGGTGATGACTAGGGGTTCTCCACTCTCGAGTTTCACTTGACAAATATTATATTGCTGACCATTCGTCTGGAGAATAAACGATGTAATAGCCGTTTCACCGTTTAACATCTCGGCGTGGCTTATCTTGTTCCACCACTTATTGAGCCCTGCATAGGGTTCAATAACTGAGAAGGAGCGAATAGAGTTCAACAGACTCTGTTGAATCTGCGTGCAGACAAGAGAAGATTTAGGTTCTGTTTATGTAGGGTTGCAACTATAGTTCCAAAGTAAGTTTACCTTAGGGCCGCAGGTATTTAGTTTGGGTCTTCTCTCTGATCGAAGATACAATTAATCAATTCTCTTCTATAACGGTTGATTGTTATGTAATCAAATTAGGTTTATATACTGATTTGTCCTATCGATGAATGTGGAAGCTTCGTTCTACTTATAAGCTTGTTCCGGATATTCTCGGATCTTTTACCAAAGTCTGTTAATAACTTTTTGGGTTAAAGCATTGCTCTATATGGTATATCTCCCCCTTTCAAAGCGGGGTACATTATTATCCCTTCGGACTTGCGTCGTCCTTGAATAGAACGTTTTCACTGACAAGATATCCGTCTGGTAACAAGAATAAAATGACAAAATTTGAACAAGAGAAAGCCCAATCCGACTTTGAGGTTTGACGTGAACATTGGTAGCCCGGGAACTACATCTGAATCAACATTTACGAGTGACGAAGTCAAGGACATTATTCGCGAAGAGGTTGATTATTGGAGCTCAACTTTCACTTCCGCAATAAACGATTTACCAGATTACGATTATCTGACTAGAACCAACAACACATGGAGTCATTTTTTCGACAGAAAATTCTTAGTTTATCCATTACTAGAAAGAGTATGGATGAAAAAAACTTATATATTTGAGTTAGAATATTCAAAAGAAGAATTCAATGATTTCAATCTCGATCTCGAACTTGATGGAAAACCTTTCTTGTACTTCATAAGAGGAATCACAAGAAGAGCAACACATTCCATCAAGTTAAAGCTTCCAAGTTCTGACCAATCAGTACTGGGACCAGATAGGCAAGAACTGTTAGAAACAATCTTAGAGTATATTATGACACCACTGATCGAGAGATTAAGTGTTCAAATCAGAGACTATTATGATACTCAAGAAATCCAATCATTGCTTTGGGAAACTGAGGAACAGGCCGATTACGACATCTTCCAATTCGAAAAGAAATATTTTAAATACCTAAAATTCCTACAAGGAAGAATGTCTCTTGATCTTTTTCAAAGTTTTTACGCAAGACTGGATGAAGCATTGGAGGCATTTTACATTGTTGTTGCTGAAGAATTTCTTAAGTTCTTAATTGGAGAAACCCCGAAGTCTTTAAGGAACATGATTGATGACTTCCACAGTTCATCCGCATTTGTGAGACTTAAACCGTTGTTAACCTTGCGATCTTCTAGTAAAGATAAGAAAAACAACCGAAAGAAGAAGGGAAGATTTGATAAAAGAAGCCAATGAAGAAAGACCAAAGTTTCGCGGACACAACCGATACTTAACTGTTTGTGCTCTCATGGCCGTGAAGTTACAGGATAAAATTGATTAGGTCAGATATATTGTCCCTAAAATGTTAAATGAAGAAGAACGAATGACAAGAAGAAATCTGATGAATGGAACTCAAGACAGGGAAAGCACTACCCTCACTTTTATGCGTCATATTGTCTCGACTACCAACGATCTTTGTAAATTTTGAGTCTTCGCGACGACATATGTCGAAAGGAGTTACATGAGCCCCAGCTTGATATTAACCTTTAGGGGGTATCTTTCGATCCAAGTAGTTCCTAAAGATTTGGGTAAGTTCCCAAGAACGAAGGGAAGAGACTTTATGTAGAACAAGATTTCTGAAAACTCAATAGGGCTAATCAATAGATAAATCCTAGTTTTATTGTCTCACCTTTGGAGGTCGTAGATGAAATATTGACAAAATAGTCGGAACAAAAATCTAAGGAGCATTCATACTACAGTTTCTGCTATCCTAAGGTAAACTACTTTGGAACTGTAGTTGCAACCTTATGTAGTCAGAGTCTAATCTAGTCGAACGTCCACGTATATTCCCTTCACAACTCAATTATTTGACGAAGCTACATTATGCTAACTTCTGTACTATTTAGTTATGGATAACTGATTATTGCAACCAATTTGGACCATGCATTGGCCGTTACCTGGTTCAAATCGTTCTATGAGTAGCACGTAGTTGCCTTTTTGTTTTATCACACAGTCGATGAATACACCGTATAAGGATGCATTCCACTCTTCATTAATTCGGACCGGTTGAGATGTTGCAACATCAAATATAGATCCACGAATAGAAGGTTTATAAGCTGATGAATGACTTAATGGATCGTGAGATACCATATGGATCGATAATTCATTTGCGAACTGAGGCAAACTGAAGTAAATCTTGTGCCTCTTCTTGTGGTTCCAGGTGAATAATGTCTTTTGAAGGAAGATCCCCAAGGACAATTGAATAGGAACTAATTCTACATCGCCGTCGCTAAACAACTGTAATGAGTATGGACCTTCTGAATTGTCGTAATTAGATATTACGACCTTGTAGGCTCCAGGAAGTAATGACATAGTCTGAACATGACAATGACGATTGTATTTGTCGTCGACTACTAGCTTGGTCCGGTCGAAAGATCGCAATACCTTCCCATTATCCAGAAAGTTAGAATAAAAAACATGAGAATTAATTTCCGAGTCCAGCTCGGAAATAGTAACTGCTTGTACCTCAGCCTTTTTCGCATTGTCTTTAACGATAAGATCATATTGTGGGTTGTAAATATACGTAGGAACAGCCCAGTTGCCTCCTCCAAATCCGCCCTCCACACCGTCTTCAAGTTTTCTGCTGACCCAATTACCAGTATGAGTTGCACTAAGTTCATATTTCGGGCGAGCTCTCTTTATTTTATAAGAGGAATTAATATTGTTGTATAGATGTACCGATATTGTAACTTTCTTATTGTAATGAAGTGCCATGGTATAGTTTGCTTCAGGTAACATTGTAAATTTGACTAAGTGGACTCGATTATTAGAAGACACCCTAAGTTCTCTTTGATACATGCTAGGGTTAAATATTTTCTCACCAATGTCTGTCTTGAATATTTCTACAGTTACATTATACTCTTGATAAGTTAAATGGCACTCAAGTAAAATCCACACTTCTTGGGACTGGTCACTTACATTCTGCAATGAATATTGTGGTAGTTCATGTATGCCGATCGCATCAGATTTCTGATGAAGCAATACTGAGATAGTTTTGTAGTTGAACAATTTTGATATATCCCAGTTAGCGTACAAAAATGCAAAATTACCAATGTTATCAAGATTAATTTTCTGTCTCCGATTATTCTTTGGCAGATGCCAAGAATTCTTAATCACTACAACATCCTCAATCGATTCCACCATATAATCATGCTCAGCAATTAAACTTAGTTTAGAAGCTCGCTCCTTGCCCAATTTACCGGTTCCAAGGCCCAAGAGCACTTTACCTGATTTGAAGTGTTCTCTTATTGATAGTATTGCTTCCGATGAATGATGAATAGGAATAATTTCGGGTACATAATTAGGATTTAGCATGAATGTGTCCAATGCTGCATTTGAACCGTATGTATGGTAGTCATTGCCCAAAATCCTTAAATAGGCTTTTTCTATTATTGCAGGCCAAAGTAGTCTGTGATTAGAACATGAGCGAATTATTAAATTGGTTTTGTCGTCTTGTAGTTTAGGAAATAAGTTCTTAACTACAACTTTACGGACTGTGCCGTTGAAGTGTAATGCAACTGTATAAAATTCGGCAATTGCTTGAGGACTTACCAAACTCTGGAGTAATTCAGCGTTGTAAGCAGATACGTTCAATACTGAAGAAACAAACGAGCAGTTGGCAAGAGTATCTTGATAACAATTCTCAATTCCGTCTAAACTCCAATCATCAATATCTAAAGCCGTGAACAGAGCCTTACTATTAGGTGGTAACTTCAATTTGGGCTCATTAATTTCTGATTTTATATGCGCTGAAGTGAAGTCCACTGAGAACTTTAGAAGTGGGAAGAAATGAATGGGCGCTTCTTTGGAATCTGCTGTAGTATTTCCATTGGAGCACAACCATAGCGCTTTATCGTTCGTTGATAAGGCAACTTCAATATTATCGTAATAGTTTAAGATGAACTTGGATAGGTGTTGCAATCTGAGCTTTTGATGCTGCGGCAAATTTGTTATGTCCATCGAAATCTCATTCAATCCCTTTACAGTTCTAGTGCATAATACTCTAGCGCTCTTCTTATCACCTCTAGCATTATGCCAATAACTTTTTTCCAAGTCGTTAACGCTTGTGGCTAGTCGCTCTTCAAATGACATCCTACCAAGACATTTAAGTAAATTTCGCGGCCTCAAATTTTATTATTGCACCCCACAGATTCTGGCGATGCCGAGCGGGATACGACAGCGTAAAAAGCTGCTTCAAGGATCTTTAAATGATTCATCAAGTGAAACTGATAGTATTCGTCTGAAAAAGACTGGTCTCTCCTTGCTTCAATTGTTCGTCTATATCTTTGGATTCCGGCTAGTTAATGCCTTAACAGTACGAACATTCTTCCAACCAGATGAGTTCTACCAATCCCTAGAACCAGCCCATCGGTATGTGTTTGGCTATGGTTATCAAACATGGGAGTGGAATCAAGGACTCCGCTCATCGTTACATGTTTGGGTGTACATATTTGCTTACCGTCTAGGACAGATCTTGAATTTACCTGAAGACTTGGTTGTGAAATATGCACCGAAAGTAGTAGGTGCACTCATGGCTACTATATCTGAAATATATTTGTTCAAATTTGCTCAGGCATATACTTCAGCAAGCATGGAAGCCCAATGGCCGCCTCGGATACCTGAAGCTGCGATATTTCTTTCCTTGACGAACCCTTTCAATTGGTTCTTCATCACTAGATCATTTTCGAACTCATTCGAAATGATGTTCACCACGATAGCATTAGCCCTTTGGCCATGGAACAAAGAATCATTAGGTGCTACTAAGCTTCATGTCTCTTGTATCTTTGCATTCATTAGCTGTATTGTCCGTCCTACAAATGTTATAATATGGCTTTTTTTAGGGACATATTACGTTTTCACAAGAATGAGATACACACCGATATCGAAGTTAGTCTTCCTAATCGTAGGTGTAGCAGGAGAATTACTTATTATATTATGTTTGAGCTTTTTGCTAGACTATTCGTTCTATGGGTATTGGACTTTTCCCTTATACAACTTTTTTGAGTTTAATGTTTTGAAAAATTTATCTATATTCTATGGTCAAGCACCGTGGCATTTCCATATTGGTCAAAGTATTCCGGTACTACTCACAACTCAATTGCCGATTGTTGCTTTGTCTTCCGTGAAAAGGAGATATGATATCCTCAATTATATTACGATATTTAATATCGCCATTTTCTCTTGTCTAGCTCACAAGGAATTTCGATTCCTATATCCACTTCAGCCAATATTCATGCTCCTTGGGGCGCCTACTGCAATTACGTTTTGGCAGAAGAAACTGCGGTTCGTAAAGCCGCTATTAATGATATATATAGCACTTCTGGCAAGTATTGCTATATTTTTTTCACTTCATCATGAGAGAGGAGTGATGGATGTGATAAATTACCTTCGAGAAGATCCACAAGTCTCTAAATTCGCAATTTTGGCGCCATGCCATTCTACTCCATGGCAATCACATCTTCATACTCTACGAATGGATCTGTCTTGGTTCGTTACATGCGAGCCACCATTGCATCTAGAAGCCACTGGGTTGGAAGCAATTCTTTCTTACAAGGATGAGAGTGACATCTTTTATGAAGATCCATTAAGCTACGTTTCCAGCCTTGAAGAGGACATCTCCCATTATATTACTTTTGAGCCACTTCATGACATAATGACATTGGCAGGATACAAGGAAACAAGGCGCTTTTTCAATAGCTACTTTCATTGGGATTCAAGAAGGAGTGGCGACGTAATCGTGTATCAAAAATGATCAGGAATTATAGATGTGGATCAGAACTATCCCGACTGACTTTGTTTTCGAACGCTTTGAAGAAATTCATTGACATCATTCATCTGCTCTGCTTCACTTTGCACACGGTCCATCCACCGCTTTACCAAGCTTTCATTCTCCTTGGTGAGGGCCTCGACTTTTTCTGACAATACATTAGTTTGGATTTGATTAAGAAGCACCTCGTCATTGACAATTTCAATAGATTTATTTTTTTCTTTAATCTCCAACATTAAGTTATCTATTTTGGTTTGCTGTAGCTTTTCTATCTTCTCTAATGACGACACTTGCTTCTGTAGCGCAGCTATGGTAGAATCTTTCTTCTCGCATTCAATTGTCATATCATTAAGGGCAGCTACGGCTCGATCACTGACGTTGCTTACTACGCTAGCATGTTCCTTAGAAGTCTTCCACGCATGCAATTGGGCGAAAGCCTTGAAGTATTTTGAGTCTTCATCTTCGATAGCATCTCTCACTTCAAGTCTGCTAAGAGCTTCTTGGTCCCAATCTACTGCCATTTATAGCCACTGTTAGTTTCGCGATCATCTCTTATCAAAATAGTCGCACACCTATTTTTGTTATAGTAAGAGCTGTTTACAACGACAATTGCCTCCATTACTTATACCTATCATCCTTACAGTTGATGGCAGATTCTGCAAAGCCAGATTCGTACTGGCTGTCGCTAATGCGACGTAATGACCAGAATGGTATAAAGCAGGCTTCGCCGCCAGCTGGCATGTCATCGGCAGTCCTGCCGGTACCCAACTCAAACACTAAAAGTTCAACTAGTAGCCCAAAGCTCATACAAAATGCCCAAATTGGGTCTGTAGAACATCCGCTAGAGAATAGGAATGACAACAGTTCATCCTACAATTGGTGGTGGACTTCTGCTAAAAACGACGAAGCAAAGAAAGATGATGCACCACCAATACCTGCCCAATCGACAGAGCCAGAGTCTTGGTCTGCATGGTTTCCATACACCAAGGCTACATCTGCTGTTGAGTTCATCTATAAAAGAGAGCCTGTTTCTGCTATTACTACTAATAGGAATCTCGTTAATGAGCAAGCAAGTAAGACGCAGCGGAATGGTGATACTAGCAATGATCAAGCCCCCTCATCTTGGTTCTGGGGCTGGTTCAAGCAGGACCAGAGCAATGGAGGAGGGCTCGATGAATACTCAGATTCGACTGCTGATTTGTACAAATCATCTATTAATGCTATCGAAACCTCAAAAGATACTACGCACTATGCATTTAGAACTGGACCAGATGACGTTGTAGAACTTGCAGTGAGTGGCACTAGCACTCAGTCGCAACCAGTAATAATCAAATCTAATAGAAGACCGATGACTCCAAATGAATCTCAAGAGCGGCTACTAATGGTTGCAACAGGTCAAGTTCGTAGCTCCGGATCATCTATTAGATCTGGAATGTCAGATGCGCCCAGTGTTCAACAGTCGCAAGTAAAAAACCTAATTTTTCCTCTTCTAGAGGACAACTTTCGCATTATAACTCTTAAAACTAGACTCCGTTTATTTGGAGAGCATATTTTATATCATGGCGATTCTTCTGAAAGTCACATATACCGTCGTACTCCTTCAAAGGTAGTAAAAAAGAAATCACGAACGAAAAAGGTCGTTGTTCTTGGCGTTCATAATTTTTTGCCAACCAAATTGGTCAAAAACTTTATTGGGCAACCAACAGGCAGTTCAATGAAATTCGTTAAGGAAGCCGCTAAGGCATTTGAATCTTGGTTACCGATGGAGCATTATGAGCTACAGACTATCGCCCTCGATGGTCAAGGAAAAGTAGCAGGCAGAGTGGAGAATCTACTCAAGCTCTTGGAGAATTGGCGGCAGCTACTTGATGAATGTGATTTCCTCTTAGTGGTTGCCCATTCTCACGCAGTTACAGTAGCTGTCAGACTTTTGGCAGAGTTGCTTCCAACATTAAACCGCTATGGAAAGCGCACTGGGCTTCTAAGTATGGCCGGTCCTTTCCATGGTCCAGCATTGGGCTTGGATACAAAACTTGTGGTGAGAGCATTTTCGCTGGTCGAGAATGAAATTATCAGTGAGTTATTCGAGCTTCAAAAACCCAATTCCCCTCTGTCAATCAAGTTTCGTCAAGCACTTGACGCCATTCTTCAACTAAATGTGAAAGTGACATTATGTGGAGCTCTTGATGATCAGTTCATCCCGCTTGTATCGTCGCTTGCTGTCGGATACAGTCATCCAAATCTCTTCCGAGTTGTGCACACTCGCTCAGTTGACAAAGTGCCACCATTCTTAATCCAGCTAATGCAAATCATAGCAATTGTTCGTAATATGGGCGGTTCGGATTACCATATTTTACAAGACCTAAGTGGCTATTTCATGGGTCAAGTTTCAAATGGCGGCCATGGACATATTTATTCCAATGAACAGGCCTACAAGATTGCTATTAAGCATACACTAGAGACAACTGATCTCTTCCAAACATACCCTCTTAGATTTGAAGCTCCTGAGCCTCATAGAGTTCCCAATCTCTATCATCTTCCTTGGAATGTGCGGGATATCATTCGTGAACTTCTTGAGTTGAAAAACATACCTAGTCTAGCACTTGTCACAGGACTCGTCTACTCATTTCGCGAATGGGAACCTACAACTAAACAATGGAAAGAGTTGAAGTATGCACTAGCAGCGCTTGAAGATGTCAATATTCAAGACCTTATCGTGTAATATTACCTAATATCTATGAACTTATTCTACCTGAAGCAAGCAATTACTAAAGAGACTACATAATCATTGATCGGACTATACAGCTTATAGCCTGCACACTAGCCACCTCGTGCTATGGGCGCATGGGCTATAAAAAATATACGAGACATGCATGCATCGCTGAAATACCACCTATATTGTCAGCAAGTATACTTGACAGCTTAGACAACCCATCAAAATAAAACTTTGTATATTATATAACCAATCACTCGATTACTTATTAAGAATTTGTAAAGCTGGTAAAAACTGCCGTAATTAGGCAAGAATCTGCTGGTGACTGCACGGCGTGTCAGTGAATTCCTGCACGTCTCCAAAAGGTATACCGTTACCTGCAGGCCTTAGCTCAAAATTCACAGTTCACCATCTCAGACCCCAAATATCTTTTGGTCTTTGCATTCCCGACCGGGAGTCTCGTCACTACGTATTCATTAGTACCTATTAGTGGGCGCTGACAACTTTTAATATTTAATTGGCTCTTCTGCATCCTACAAATCCTCCAAGTGTACCCTGACAACTGAGCCCCCGTATTTCTCCAACCATCAATGTCGGACGAAAATGGGTCCAAACGTACTAGGGCCTCCGGTGAGGTCCTAGACTACCTTCTAGAAGCATTTGAACATAATCATAATCCATCTCCGGAACAACGTAGAGCCATAAGTGATAAAACTAACATGACGGAAAAGGCAGTAAGAATATGGTTCCAAAACCGAAGAGCAAAATTACGAAAGTTTGAACGGATGGGTAAACAGCCTGGCCCTAGTGTGCTACAAACTACATCTCATCCTCCTACGACAACTGGTTCCAATGCTAGTACACCGACCTCGGCATCTTCATCCTCGGTTCCAGTAGACATCAATCAAAAGTATAGTTTTATCGATTGCCAATCACTTTCGGTAGCATCATGGCAGCGAATCAGAACTGGAAATCATGATATACAAGAGCTTCGAACGACATTGATCAATTTAGCTCCAGTGACATTAGATCAAGCGATGTCTCATGCCGATCTATTGGTGATCTTATCCAAGAAAAACAACGAGATTAATTACTTTTTCAGTGCTATGGCTAATGATTCTAAGATTCTTTTTCGAATATTCTACCCTATATCTAATATTGTGACTTGCCTGTTGCTCGACAACAACATCAACAAAGAGAATAACGAGCTTCGGCTTACTCTCACCAACCCTCCTAAGTTTTCCGTGTTTTTCTTTGACGGAGTCAATTCTGACGCTAACCAATGGTCCATCTGTGATGATTTCAGTGAAGATCAACAAGTAAGCACGGCATATTGTAGTGAAGGTGGTACCCTGATCCCGCATGTTCTTGTAGGTGTGAAGTCCATGTTACAATACTTAAACTCATTCATACTTGAAAACATGCAAGTCTCACAGCCCCCTCCCACAACATATCATCCAGATTTGCTAGTTGATCTTCGAGAATCAGAACAGGAAGGCTCAAACTTCCAAATCAGTTCAGAAAATCTAGACATATGGCATGATAAATCCCCTAGCCAACATCAACTTGATTCTAGAACGTCTCCAGCTTCTGGAACCAGCTTACAGAGTGTAGATCCGCCTATAGTGACCGCTGAAACAGAATACGACGATAAATACGACATGGAGTTTCGTCATCAACATGGTCTCATTAATAGTCCTACGAACAATCTTCACCACTACTCTCACTCAGATCAATTGCCTCTGGAAGAGCAAGGCTTCGGCTTTAATGTGAATAATGAGTTCCATAATGAAGAGCAGTCACCGGGTGCACAATCAAATGGGGTAGATAGTTTTATAGACTATAACTCGTAATAATGTAAAAGGTCGCACCATAAATTTTATTTTATATAACTTTCTACCTCAATATAACTTTGCATCTTAGCCCTAATGATACGATTACAGATAAGGCATATGTCGATCAGACCACCTCTAACAGGATTGCTTCCAACGAAGAAAGTCGTTAATAGAATTTTATTCGATAACAATAGTCGATTGTCTTACAAAAAAATGATACCGGTGCTAGAATCGATTTACAATAATTTGGATCTGCCAGAAAAGATACAACTCCCTCGTTACGTGAAACCTAATGACTTGATGGAATTTAAGAATGTTTTGGCTGCCGTTCGTAATACTACCAACTCTGTAAACAAAAATTTGGTTGGCCTCGAAAACGAACTAGTTGAACAAGCAGCTGAGTTAGGTAATAACGAAGCTATAGCTCTTTTGGCATTTGAAACAATACGAAAACCTACCGTATCGAAGGAAGACTACAACTACGCTAACAAGCTTATCACTGACTTGACGAACCTCAAAGTTCCGTTGGTGTTTAAATTAGGAGGTGACCTTGCCTTTGAGAAAGGCTTTTACGAACAAGCTACAAAATTTTATGACGATTTCTTAGAACTAGAGTCCGATACTGTTATGGCAGGGCAAGTTCACTTTAAAGTTGGAGCATACTATTTTCAATATCTCAAGCCGAGACCAGACCTTACTAAAGCTAAATATCACTTCGAGAAGAGTATCAAGCTTGGCGAACTCGATCAAAACATCCTTCAGTCTTATTACTACTTGGGCCAAATTTATTCGATTGTAGATCCTCGTCTATCGCGTTACTATTTTGAAGTAGCAGCCAGCAAAGGATTTTCCGAAAGTTTTACCTCTCTAGGGTTCCTCGAGTTGAATATGTTCAACAATCTTGAGAAAGCAAAAGAATGGTTTAAGTTAGGAGTTGAAGCCAGTAATGACATCACATGTATGATTGGTTTATTCGATTGTTATATGCGCTTAGCTGATGGTGTACGTGCTAAAGGTGTGCTTCGTTCGCTTACCGAGCTTTACAAAAAGATGCAAAAGGTGTCGTTAGACAAAAAAGTACCTGACTCCATGAGAGCTGCCATGGATACTAATTATTCTATATTATCTCTCTTCTTCCAAACTCGCAAAGACAATATTGAGTTGATCAATAAAACTTAAGAAGTTGAATCTTTGTTGACGTCAACATTTAACTCAGATGCGAATCTCTCTCTTAAACTGATAGGTTGACTGTTGGATTGCATTGATGTTCTTTGAGTGCTGCTACCCATCTCAACGGAAGGGATCCTATCAGCAGATTCATCTTCTGAGAACCAAAAATGGTTGCATGTCTGCTCCACGTCATATCTATCCATTGGATCGACAATAAGAAGAGAACTGATCAAGTCCAAAACCGAATCGCTAATATCATCCCAATATGGCGAGTAAAATGCATATTTTCCTGTTAATATTTGCTCCCGCATATTTGGTGGGGCAAGCTCCTCGCTGAATGGAGGAAATCCACATAGACATACATAGAGTAGAACTCCACTCAGCCAAAGATCAACTTTTGTAGTGTAGTTACGCTGGTCACTTAAAATTTCTGGCGCTACGTAGGCAGGTGTGCCACAAAGAGTATTTGTAAACTTGAGTTCACCAATGAACTTAGCGAGACCAAAATCGGCTATTTTTACCTTAAGGTCGATTTCATGTTCGTCCCAAGGGCCAGTCTGTGCTTGGTCCGGTGAAACCCGTGGAGTGATATCAAGAAGAATATTTTCCGGTTTGATATCCCGGTGAATAATGTTATTGGCATGGAGGTATTTGAGTCCAGCTAGAAGTTGTTGAAACATAGCCCTTGTTTCGTCCTGACGTAACTTCAGCTTGTTTATAATTCTTTGGAATAATTCACCACTATTCATCTTTTCAAGGACTAAATACGTAGTGACTGAGTGTGGATTAATAGGCTCCACGTATCTCGAGATAAATTTTACAATATTAGGATGGTTTATCGAGAGTAAAAGATTCATCTCTTGCTGAAGTTTAGCATCATCTTCGCTAGCACCAGTTGAAGATCTATTAGGATGGAATATTTTGACTGCCACAATATCACCAGTGACTCTATTTCTGGCCTCTTTGACTAATGCATAGTGACCACTACCGAGTTGAGCACCCAAAATGTAGTCGTCAAAGAAACTCCTTGGTCCCAGGTCAGTCTTATTAGCGTCTGAAGCGTAGCGAAATATGTATGCTCCACCAGTTTTTGCAAATTGAATCTTGTCGCCACTCTTAAGTAATGTAGTTGTTCCTTTTCCCAAGGATTCATCGTTAATTAATGTTCCGTTGGTGCTCAAATCAGTTACATAAATGTAATCACGCTGAGCCCGAACAGTTATGGATAGTCTACAATGCTTCAGGGAAACGTCGCTTCCCACTAACCGAATGTCACAAGAGCTACTACGTCCTATTACAACGCCGTTCGACTTTCTAGGAATGATGATATGAGGTTGAGCTTCTTGAATACTGTATAATTTGGCGATAACTTCGAAGTCGATGTAGGGTTTTTTTGAAGAACTCGGCAACGTCATCGAGTCGTTTTCATGGTCCGATAATTGCTGATGTTAGTCTAATTTAACTCAATGGCAATCAGATACATACTCGCTTGTTCGATAAAGACATTGTTTATGTTAAATCAACCGAGACCCGCGCGTTCGATGAGATGCGATAGCGATAACCTGTATATTTTCTTGGCTATATATTAGACAATACGAACAATCAAATCATTAATAGCATGATCTGACAAGTTTTCAAGTCGATTATCGAACATACCTCTTAATTCAGAAGTCTTATCTTGTTGCCTCTTGAGGGTTTTAGCTGCTTCTTTATCGATTGTATTCAAGAATTTCACCGAATCTCTAATCTTCAAGTAGTCTTTATTTGAAAGAGTGGAATACCCCAGTGGAGATGTTTCGAGGAGAAGCACCGCTGAAAGCAGACTTGAGAGATACTCAATATCTGCTCTAAGTTGTTTTACTCCAATCTCGTTGAACTGGTTGTTAGTGATCACATACTCTTGAAGTATCATGCACAACAACGAAACTATTCTGTCGGCACAGATGTAGTAATCGGCCAGCGATACGCATCGTTGCAAATAATTTAAATATATGGGAACATTTGAAACGACTAGCGAAAGTTCAGGACTGGGTTCGAATTCTGCATGCTCTACCTGTAATTTGTTATTCCATTGAGTTGAATTGACATAGTCTTTCAAGCTGGACCGAATCTCTTTCTTGAAAAATTCGTCGTATTTTGTCATTATTTCTCTAATGATATTGCGGTATTGTCCAATTGATGAGTCAAAAAGTGTCAGAGAGCCATCGCTACTTGGTCTGATTGCGGTGTATGCGTTCCATAGTTCGACAAAAATGAGTTCATCTCCCCATTGATTTAAGTGACTGTCAATATATTTAGCCAGACAAAACAATTCAGTTAATATTTGGAGGCCTTTAAGACCGTTAGCAACAGTAGAATCTGCATTAACTGGGTCTGCTTCCCCAGCCCTGTTCAAGCTCTTGGAAAGGAAATTGAGAGACAACTTCAGGTTAAAAGACTGGCAAAACAGCTTGAATCGTTGGTTGATTTCTTCGGCATAAAGTTCAACGAGCTTTAGTTGAATATTAGAAACATACTTGAGTTGATATTTGAGAATATTAAGTGTCCTATAGTGGTTAGTAAGGTTGTTGAACAATTGAACTAGGTTGTAAGCTGAGTATGTAGGCTTAAGATTAGATTCAGTCTCCAGATGAGTAGGCGAAAGGAAATCAAGATCAATATTAAATGCATTTTCAGGATCGATAATCTCACTCTTGAATCTCTTAGATGCTAAATTGAGTTCAAACTGAAGCCAATGGTTAGCACCGGATGTTTCTCCATCTTTATGCAATAGCAAATCGTATGTCAACCCCAACCAATCTCTCGAGCTTGACTCAGTATCAGATAAGGGATTGTAGTAATAAGTGTTCTTAAGGCGGCCATCAAAAGCAGAAAGCTCGTAGATAAGATGTGAGAGGATGCGTCCAGTCTTTTCAAGGTTAGCCGGATCTTCAAGTGACAATGAAATATTCTTATTAATTACAGCCATCATTCTTTGTACTTTTTCTCTGACTGGAATAAGCAATGAAGTAATAATATCATAAGTAGGAATTCGATTATACTTGTCGAGGGTTTCGCCAAGAAGGAGCTCGATCACTTCGAGGTTATCTTTCACAAAGTTTTCAAAATACTCAAAAGCCCATTCCGGCTTCGAAATCTTATTCGTTTCTTTGTTAGAATCAGCAAAGTGGTAACTAAATCGAGAAACGAACGGCTCCACTATTACGTCAAGGGCCCACCATGTTTCCGGGTACTCAGGTATACCGAATCCTTCAGTTTCCGCTTGAAGATCAACAAGACTAAGTATTAGCTGCTGTATTTGTGACGCCGATGTTGTAGATATGTTACCAGTAGTTTTCTTGGGGTGTAACCAGTCAACTGATTTTAATTGGGATTTAAGGGAAGTTTCCATGGAATCTCGTTCGCCGACTGCTTTATTTTGGATGAGGGTCAGTAAGGCAGCATGCACGTCATCGACAACAGATTGAGGTACATCAGAATTTAGACTATTGATAAGTTCTTGAACTTGGTTCAGAACGCTATTGATATCTGACGTATCAATACTGTTGGCAATTGAGTTGGCTCGATTAAGGAACGCTTGGGTTTGAAGAATCCGTCTCTTTTGGGATAAAATCGGCTCTACTTGCTTTAATGGCTCTATTTGCCCCAATTGCTCCTCAAGGCTTGGAAGCATTTCAATTGCACTCTCTGGATCCAAATCAAGGAACGTTCGAACGCTCTTCACGGCCTTTTCTGCTGCAATATTCTTCGTTTCATCGTTAAGACTTTCCGGTTCACCAGATAATTTTTCATTCACTACCAGGGTTATGCGTTTCTGAACTTCTTGTAGCTCCTCTATAGTAGAGTCGACTTCTGCCAAATCCGCTAGGGACACGAATCTTTCATTGACTATCGACATAAGTGAATGAAATCGTGTTGCGAATGTAGAAAAAAATGAGGCACGAAGTTGAGTGTGAGGTATGCTGAGTTCGAAAAAATTTACGATGTCAAATTTATACTCTAGCTAACTTATGCATCAAATTTTCTTGAAGGTATCTTAATTCTATATATCATGAACTATCTCTTAAAGTATTGTGTCCGCCATTCTCACCGTCACTGCATCGTTGCTCGCTCACCGATTCTCATAATTAAATATTTAATTTTCATCTCAGTGAAAAATCGTTGAAACATGCAAGCTCCCGTGGTATACATGAATGCCAGCACTGAGCGGCAATCGGGCCGCCAGGCACAGGTTTCAAATATCACTGCCGCCAAAGCAGTGGCCGATATCATTCGTACCTGTCTTGGTCCGAAGGCGATGTTGAAGATGCTTCTCGATCCAATGGGTGGTATCGTTCTTACCAACGATGGCCACGCCATTCTTAGAGAAATTGATGTTTCACATCCCGCTGCCAAGTCTATGATCGAACTTAGTAGAACCCAAGATGAAGAGGTAGGTGACGGTACTACTACCGTAATCATCCTCGCTGGTGAAATTTTGGCTCAGACGTTCCCGTACATTGAAAAGCACATTCATCCAGTTATCATTATCCAAGCTTTGAAGAATGCTTTGAGTGATGCCTTAGAAATCATTCACCTGGTTTCTGTTCCTGTTGACATTGAAAACGAAGAGGCTATGATCAAGTTAATCAAGGCATCAATCGGTACCAAGTATATTAACAAATGGGCCGACAAGATGTGTGCCTTGGCATTAAGGGCAGTTAAGACCGTCACTGTAACCAAGGGTGACCATAAAGAGATTGATATCAAGAGATATGCCCGTATTGAAAAGATTCCAGGTGGAGATGTTGAGGACAGTGAGGTGCTCGATGGTATCTTGTTGAACAAGGATGTCACCCACCCCAAGATGAGAAGGTATATCGAGAACCCTCGTGTGGTGCTACTTGACTGTCCTTTAGAATACAAGAAGGGCGAATCGCAAACCAATATCGAAATAACAAAGGAAGAAGACTGGAATAGAATTTTGGAGATTGAGGAAGAGCAAGTCCGTACCATATGTGACCAAATTCTTCTGCTCAAGCCTGATCTTGTCATTACTGAGAAGGGTGTAAGTGATTTAGCCCAACACTTCTTGTTGAAGGGCGGAGTAAGCGCTTTAAGAAGAGTTAAGAAAAGTGATAACAACCGTATCGCCAGAGCTACTGGAGCCACCATTGTTAATAGAGTTGAAGACTTGAAGGAGTCGGATGTGGGTACAAAGTGTGGTCTTTTCAAGGTAGAATTGCTAGGAGATGAGTACTTCTCATATCTCGTAGAATGTAAAGATCCTCAAGCCTGTACCGTTGTTCTTCGTGGTGCTTCTAAGGACATCTTAAACGAGATCGAGCGTAACTTGCACGACGCTATGGCCGTGACCAGAAATGTCATGTTTGAGCCTTCTCTTGCGCCCGGTGGAGGCGCTACCGAGATGGCTGTCAGTGTGAAATTGTCTGAAAAGGCCAAGCTGATTGAAGGTGTTGCCCAATGGCCCTACCAAGCTGTTGCCGATGCCTTCGAAGTCATTCCTCGTACATTGATTCAAAACTGTGGAGGAAACGCTATCAAAGTATTGTCTAACGTTAGAGCTAAGCATGCAGCTGGCCAACACACCTTTGGTATTGACGGTGAGAATGGTAAGATTGTTGATATGAACGACTACGGCATTTGGGAACCAGAGGTCATCAAGCAACAATCTATAAAGACAGCCATCGAGAGTGCCTGTTTACTTTTACGTGTTGATGACATTGTGAGTGGTGTAAGACAGCAGCAATAGTAAAACGATACCAATACATAGAGAAGAAGTTAATAAAGGATGAAGAAGTAGACTCGGGTAATAAGCGCAATTGACAAAAATCTAGCCTACAATCATTATAATTATAGAAGCCTCACGGCTCCACATGCATCGAACCATGCATCGAGCGGGCATCATATTGCAAAAGCAGAATATGTACAGTCTGAGGAAGGCAGAATCGTCGCTTCCTTTGTAATAATGCGCGCTTTGCAATATGGTGAATAATATCTTGTGTCTTAAAATAGACGGGCTGCAAATGCCTATTATTAGAGTAAAGTATACTATATATCTTTGATACACTCTGAATCATTAAATTTCATGAATACGGCCTTGCAACTCGCCAAGCTCCGTTTGTAGATTCCCCTGGTTCTCTCAGGTACCGCTTGTTCTTTATCGGCGGCTTTAATATATAGCGCCGCACATATATTTTTTTTTCGCCAAATCAGGTAACCAACTTTGATGCACTGATTCTTCGGCTTGTTCAGAAAACGGACTAATATCCTAGTATTAAGCTGAGCAACCTCCAGTTGTGACGCCTTCCCTTCATTTTATTCATTCATTAATATTGTCGGTATATTCATTGTTCCAACATGCCGCCCTCACCCCCATTCAAAGTAAAAACCACCGTCTCGTGGGCTGGTGAAGAAGAAGGGGATTTGGGATTTTTGGAAAATGAAATTGTTGAAGTATACCTGTTTGTTGACGAAAGTTGGTGGAGCGGAAAGCTTAGACGTAATGGAGCTGAAGGCATTTTTCCTATGGAATACGTTAAGGTGATTGAAGATCCTTTAAGCACTTCAGCTTCAGACAATTCATTGGTACAACTGAAGCAATCGAAGAATCGCGATCCTAGAGTGAAAACTCCCCAGAAACTGAATCGATTGCAAGCATATGATGACTATGATAATTCTTACGACGTCTCATATTCTACTCCTACTCGTGAAAGCCGGACTGCTAGATCTAGTCCTAATAAGACTCCATATAGTCTGGGAAAGCCAGCACGTCATTCAATGATTTCTCTAGACGAGTATCACCGCCGCAACGAAAAGGCCAAGTATTATGGTCCTAAAGAAACCAAATTGCATCATTCTCAAAGAGCATACGATTACCTGTCAATGCCTCATTCTCCCCCTCCTCATAAATTCAAGTCATCTAGCAAGGGACCAGAGGTTTCCTATAGAAATCTGAGATCCCCTTCTCCTAAGAAAGAACGTGAAATGTACAAGGGACGTAATCATACTATTGAGTCATTTTCTCCGGAGCAATCACCTACTTTCAGGGACCGTCATGAAGAGATCGATGATGTGGATCTTCTGGATGTGAGCTTGAGAAGACAGCAACTTGAGCTTGAAATTGAACGCTTGCGATTAATTGAGAAGAAAAAGAAGCAGGCTAAATCTCAATCGCCAAAGTCCCCATTCAAGTATCACAATTATAACGATTCTGTGGATTCATCGTACATAAGTGAAGACTTACTTTCGTCAAAGCGTAACTTCAAGTCTAGGGATAACTTAAGTCACAAGCTTTCCCTTGAAGAAGATAGTCATCCTCTTTCGGACGAAGCTACGGAATCGGATCTGGACTCGCCTCCCCCACCTCCTAGACATTCGGTGTCCAGGTCTCCTGAAAAGCGGTTTCCTGTTGAGGCTGACGACTTTAGATTCTCTGGAAATGGCACAGGTAAAATCGTTTTAAGTGACGAAGATTTGTTCATTTTATCACAAATGCAGCTGGAAGATTTGAAAAATTCAATTAAGTCTTTACAAAGTGATGTCCTTAATCTATCTGAACTTTCGGCTACGAGTGCTGGTTCCTTCATTCGTCATAAATACGAAAAGGAGAGGCAACAAGCCGTACGTATGGGAAATGATGAAGCAGAAGCTCGTCATCTGGAAGCTGAAAACAGGGAACTTATGGATTCGATATTTCAAGACAAGAAATCCCGTCATCCAAATATATTTAAAAAGCTTTTGCAAAAGAAGAAAGATGATTTGAATCCTCTAGAAGAAAAATTTCTTCAAGAACAACAGGTAGATTGGTCTACTTTTAAATCAGAGCTTAATAGAACCAATTCCTTGACATCACAGGATAAGCAAGCACGTACTCGACGTGTTGCGAGGGAAGAAAGCAATGTGATCATTAAGCCATTAGATTACATTTCTGAAATCAATATCAATGAAGTGACTGGTGATCTGATAGACCAAACGCCTGCTGATTTTAGCGATATTTCGTTCACTAAAGTAGCGTCTTTCATGAGTCTTTATAAACCTGACAGCGACTTGAATGAATTAATTTCTGATATCAGTGTTAAATTTAACTCATCAAAAATTAATCAGATCAGATGTGTCTTACTTCACCTCTGTCGTTTCAATATTGTCCAAGAATCTAACAAAATTCTGCAAATCAAACCGAAACTTAATGAAGTGATGTATAAAGGCGAGGCATCGATTTATCAACTCAACTACTTATTCAAAAAGATCCTTGACGCTCTTCGGATTCAGTCTGAGTTGGTTTTAGGCTTCTGGAAGAAGCCTAATGAGTTCTATCACGACGAACAGTTCATAATTAATCATTGTTGGCTTTCTATCAATGTCGATGGACAATTTTTGTTGTTGGACCTTTTAAGTTTCAAAAACGGTTCTCTTTGCAACCTTATTGATAGCGTGACTGGTTTTAATGAGTATTACTTTCTTGCTAAACCACTTAACTTGGTGTCAACACACATTCCATCTATTATTGAACTTCAGCATATTGTGCCTCCTATTGACCACTCCATTGCATTTTATCTACCAAGAGTATATTCAGGGTTTTACAAGAACAGGTTGAAGTTCCGTAATTTCAACAATGCTTTGACGAAGCTAAAAGATTTGGAAATTATGGAGTTAGAGCTTGATGTCCCAACGGATATTGAACTCTTCACATTGGTTAAGACGGCGAAGGTTACGACTAATGAACTTAGTTTATGTCAAATATTTTGGTCTGATAACCAACGTTTTGCTAAGATTAAAGCAGCGCTTCCCGAGAATGAATCCATTGGGGTTTTACAGGTGTTTGCAGGGCCTAAAGGGCTTCAAAAGCATTTTAATAACATACATGAGCTAGCAATAGTTCTTCCAATAAGTCATCGTGGTGAGTCTAAAGCATGCAAGTTTGTGCCTAGGTTCCCTACTGTACAAAGTCAGTCAAATGACTTATATGTTAAACTGCCACAAGTTGGAAGAATATTTGTTAAAAACGCCTATAATTTTTGCATAGTCCAACATCCTTCACAAGGCGTCAATAGCAGCACTGGGCTTGTCAATCAATCATTCCGAGCAGTTATTGAATCTCCATCGGGGAAGTATTTTAAGCTTGCCAAATCTGATCCCAATCTGCCTTTCAGCAGCTACGAACTAAATATTAAGTGTCAAGAAATTGGAACTTATAGAGGGTTAGTAATTGGTGATACTGGAAACAGCTGGTACGTGTTCGCCCAATGGGAGGCCGTCACCTTCACAGGTACAGAATAACTGCCTCATCATTACATTTGCTTGCTTTAAAGCACAACTATACAATAATAACATAATAATAATAGCATCTAATAATTTGCAATCTTGTAGTCCTACATATTAATATTGAAATAATCGTAGTTGCGACAGGTAGTTATTGAAAATTAACGATATGTCTACTACCACTGTGACGACACCAGCGCCTCTGAGGTACTCAAAGGACAAGAAAGTTGGTGAAGGTACATATGCTGTGGTATACTTAGGAAAGCAGGTAGCCACCAAGCGCCAAATCGCCATTAAAGAAATTAAGACTGGACTTTTTAAAGATGGCCTAGACATGTCCGCATTGCGTGAAGTGAAATACTTGCAAGAATTAAAGCATCCCAATGTTATCGAACTCATCGACGTATTTCTGAGTTCTAATAACCTCAACTTGGTGTTAGAATTCCTTCCAGCTGATCTTGAAGTGCTTATCAAAGATACATCCATCGTTTTCAAATCTGCTGATATCAAATCGTGGATTCTCATGACCCTTAGAGGTATTCATCATTGTCACCGTAACTTCATACTCCATAGAGATCTAAAACCAAATAACTTGTTGATAGCACCTGATGGACAGCTCAAAATTGCCGATTTCGGTCTTGCAAGATCCCTCGGTAACGCCAATGAAGATTTATCAGCAAACGTAGTAACTAGATGGTACAGGGCTCCTGAATTATTGTTTGGGGCTAAGCATTATACTGGAGCTGTTGATATTTGGTCCATCGGGATAATTTTTGCCGAACTCATGCTTAGAACTCCATATTTGCCAGGAAAAGATGATATAGATCAATTGGACGTCACCTTTAGAGCATTGGGAACACCTACAGAACAAATATGGCCCAACGTTTCCAGTCTACCTATCTATAATGCATTACAAGTATATCCGCCTCCTTCACGACAAGAATTAAGAACAAGATTCAGCGCAGCTACTGAAAAGGCATTGGATTTGATGATATCTATGACCCAATTAGACCCTAGCCGACGCTGTGATCTGGTTGGCGCCCTCCTCCATGAGTACTTCACAGAGCAACCACAAGCGACTGATCCAAAGGATCTTCCTCAAAGAACAGTCAAGAAGGAAAAAGATGAAGGCGACTCAAAGCGTAGGAAGATGTAAAGTTAACCATGATAGATTTCTTTCACATAATCAGCAATTGCCCATGATGCCGTGACTCCTGGGCTTTCAATGCCCAATAAGTTCACGAATCCAGGAAAACCTTCTTCTTCTCTGATAATGAAATCAGAAAAGCCCTTCATGTTGGCTTCCTTGGAGAGATTTTTGGGACGGACTCCACTATAGGAAGGTTGAAGATCCTCTTTCTTGATGGCTGGGAAGTACCGCTTAATAGCATGGTACGCTGGTTCTAGATTAGTAGTACTAATGGTATAGTCAATGTCATTAGGGTCATTGGTTTCGAGCCATTCGAGATCAGGACCAAATCTCAATTGTCCTCCCAAATCAAATGTAAGATGCGTTCCCAAAGAAGATGCATTCGGATTGGGACAAGGGTATATTAATTTGCCGGTAATGTTTGAGGTCCTCACCGGTTCTTCAGGTTGGTAACTAAAGTATGAGCCCTTGGCAAAATGGCCAACCAAATGTCTTTCGGTAGGTAGTAACTTGTTGGAAACTTGAAATGCAAATAGCCCAGCAGAGTTTATAATGTTATCGGCGGTCAATTCAAATATTTCTTGTGACTCATCCTCTTTGATTTGTAGAGTATAATTATTGTTGTAAGAAATGTCTACGAGTTCTGAATGAAATCCAATTGTACCACCCAATTCTTCAAATTGAGTCTGAAAGAAAAGATTGTAGTCATGGACTGAGATTATTCCCGTTGTAGGTGATTCGAGTGCTCCTACCAGTGCCTTAATGAGAGGACTAGTTCTTTCCAATTCTTCTTTTGATACAAGGTTTACTGTTACATTTACTTCTCTGCTGTTCTCCTCTAACCGATAGAGGTACTCCAACTCCTGATCGTCTTGCGCCACGACATATTTCCCACACTGCAGATATGGAACTTGAGATTCAGTGATTTTACCAGACTTATAAGCATCATACAACTTATTCTTACCTTTTATGCATAATTGTCCCTTGAGACTGTCTTTAGGGTAATATATTCCCGCATGGATGACTTCTGAGTTTCTGGCGGTGGTCTCCTGTCCCAATTGACCATTTTTCTCCAAGAGTAGCACATTATTGGATGGGACCTCTTGAAGTGCAGCACCAATGGCCGTTCCCACAATTCCTCCTCCAACTATGATGTGAGAGAAGTCAGACATGCATCGCCGTTGCGAATTGATAATATGCAACCCATGGTAATGGGCAAATCTTGTGCACCTTATCATTACAGATCAAGTTCTGCTACAGGCCCGGTAACGGTAATGATTTGATTTCGCGGGCCGCATTCTCAATGCGATTTGCAAACATTTGGAGTTCAATCTGATCCTATCGTAGATTAATTTTCGTATTAAGCCGCCTTTTCGTTGCGATTTTGGAGGTGATTGCAACATGCGGTATATCCATTCAGGTTAGTTACATTTTTAAGGTTTCTCTTTATATACTGAATATCTATATAAGTCTTCTTGCATTGGACAGGAATTGTACTTCCAGAAGCAGCAACCTAAAATATGACTGCAACTGGACTCACCAGCGCTACCGATTTAAGTGTCTCTTCTATTATAACCTACTGGAGCTGTGATATTACTATTCCCCAGTGCCAAATGCAGGTTTAACACAGGTTGGGAAATACTTTCGATAGGGCCTGCCTAGTTTCATCGTGTGCAGTAGCGCCAGCTGTTTCCTGCCTACAAAATTCGGGGTTCGAATCTCGCGAGATGGTTCCCACGTGGAGTAATAATAATCTGCCGCACCATCTTTCCTTCGATATTTCCAGTACAAAAGCTAACGGTACAAGTCTGCAAAGGACAATTGTAACACCATGAAGTTTGGTGAACATTTAAGGCACGAATTGATTAGAAACTACAGTTTCTATTACATCGCCTATGACGACTTGAAGTACCAATTGAAAAAGGAGTTAAAGAACAATGACGATGAGTGGAGCGATGAACTTGAAGAAGACTTCTTGTCGGCTCTTGAACAGGAGTTGGATAAAGTATATTCGTTCACCAAGGTCAAGAACACCGAGGTGAACAGACGTATCAAAGACTCGGAGAAGTACGTCCATGAGATTGTAGCTGCTGTGGAAAACCCCAATGCGGCTAACCCTCCCCAGGAACAAGATTTTGAAGACTTGGAAGAAGAATTGTCGGATATTATTGCTGATGTTCACGATTTGGCCAAGTTTACGAGACTCAATTACACGGGTTTCCAAAAGATTGTGAAAAAGCATGACAAAACCACCAAGTATCACTTGCGTCCAATTTTCCAAGTCCGTTTAAACTCGAAGCCATTCTACAAGGACAACTACGATAATTTGATTGTGAAGTTATCCAAATTGTATGACTTGGTGCGTACCAGAGGAAATCCTGTTAAAGGAGACAGTTCTGCCGGTGGGGCCCAACAAAACTTCGTTCGTCAAACCACCAAGTATTGGGTTCATCCTGACAATATTACCGAGTTGAAACTTATCATCTTGAAACACTTACCTGTACTTGTATTCAATGCCGAAAAGGAGTTCGAGGCGGAAGACTCTGCCATTACTTCCATTTACTTTGACAATAAGGATATGGACTTGTATTACGGAAGATTAAGAAAAGATGAAGGTGCTGAGGCTATCCGTTTGAGATGGTACGGTGGTATGAAGTCAGAGCAAATTTTTGTCGAGAGAAAGACCCATCGTGAGGATTGGACAGGTGAGAAGTCGGTTAAGGCCAGATTTTCATTGAAGGAGAAGAAAGTCAACGCCTTCCTCAGCGGGGAGTTTACTGCGTCCCAAGCATTTGAGAAGCAAAGAAAAGAAGGTAAGAAGTCGCCTGTGGAGATTGAGAACTTGGAGCGTTTAGCTAAGGAAGTCCAATACAGAGTCATTAAGGACAAAATGAGACCAGTTATGAGATCGTTCTACAATAGAACTGCTTTCCAGCTTCCCGGCGATGCTCGTGTCCGTATTTCTTTAGATACTGAGTTGTCCATGGTTCGTGAAGACGATTTTGATGGATTTGACAGAACGAATGGTAATTGGAGAAGAATGGACATTGGAGTTGATTATCCATTTTCTCAATTGCCCGAGAGAGATATCTGCCGTTTCCCATACGCCGTCTTAGAAGTCAAGCTTCAAACCCAATTAGGTCAGGAGCCTCCAATGTGGGTCCGTGATTTAGTTTCAAGTCATTTGGTAGAAGCTGTTCCTAAATTCTCTAAGTTTATTCATGGTGGGGCCTCATTGTTGCCTGAGTATGTTAATTTGCTTCCTTTCTGGTTGCCTCAGATGGATGTCGATATCAGGAAACCCAGAGAGCAGCAGGAATATGGTATTATCAGACAGCAACAGCAACGTATTAAATCATCTTCGTCCGGTGGTGAGATGGATGAAGAAGAATTGGTTGACCAAGGTGAGTTGTCCAATGGTTATGGCAGCAGAGTACATTTTTCCAATGACATTAATCCGTTAGAGGAAGACTTAGATGAGTCTACCCCATTGTTACTTCCTGCTTCGTACCTGACTAGAAACAGTGGAAGTCCTGTACGTGACTACATGTATCACTTGTATGGACTTTTCTTACACTTTTTCAATGATGACAGAACTTTCACAGTAAAGCCAGGAACCAATTACGACTTGAATGAGACATTCAAGGATAAGCTTCCAAAGGGCAAGACAATTTGTATCCCTGTGAGAATAGAGCCAAAGGTTTACTTTGCAAATGAAAGAACTTTCTTGAGTTGGCTTTCAATTGCTATCATATTAGGAGCTACTGCTTCTACTTTACTCAACCATGGTAATGGTGCAGCTATAACTGCATCCATTGGATTCTTTGTCGCTGCTATATTTACTATGGTGTATTCCACATTTACTTACATTTGGAGAAACTTGATGATACGAGAAAAGAAGGCCGCTCAATACGGTGACAAGATTGGACCAAACATGATTTGTTTCTTCATTGCCGCTGCTACTTTCTCGACCTTTTTATTCAAAGTAATAGAGGCTTAAGTTCGTGTCATTTCTACAATTTTAAAAAGCATCATCTAATTTAATAAATAACTCAAAGTCTGGTTCTTGTAAGCAATTGAGATAAAAGCTCGTACACTTTCATACCAGCGCCATATGATAACTCGAACCCTTTACCGCCGGCGCCATACGCATGGATTATAACACTATCTCCATGATTTTCAATCTCTAATTTAAAACCACCTTTCCTAGCCGGACGGAATCCGACGTTCACCTTTTCTACATCAAAATACTGCTCACCTCTAGCTCTCTCTTTCATCAACTCTGGAAACAAGTTTCGAGCTCTTTTGATGATATCTATACTGTCCTTTTCTCTAGGCTTCGACCTATGGTCATTTTCTTGCTTGGTTCCTCCAATAATCACCCCACCAAATAAAGGACGAGGTACACAGAAGGTCCATTCGCCATTTTTTCCCTGATGAGTGATAGTTTTGTCCAACAAAGGGCTGTTAGGAGGAGGCCGAATTAGAAGAGTTTGGCCACGAATCGAAATACTTTTATGATCGTATCCACCATAATACTGCAAGCCCTTTCCAGAGCAATTGATGACAATTGAGCAGTCTTCCATCTTTTGGAAGAGATTCTTTAGCGTATTAATTTTAGCCCGCACAAACTTTACGTTATATTGGTTGATCAATACTCTCTGAAGAAATTGAATGTAAAGGGGAGCGTTGAGCAGCCAAGTCGTGTAGGAGGTTCCAAACTTAACTCCAGCTGGTAACTCATGATCAGGAAGTACTCTAAAGTTTTCAATGTCTTGAGTATATCCTCCAGAACAATTGAGATATTCTTCAGATGGCTTCTCAAAGTACTCAATTCCTTCCATAAACTTTATTGACGACTCTGGATTTGATTCAGCAAGCTTCTTGAAGTAACTTTGAGTTACTCTAGTCATACGTGCCTCTCTTCTCTCTTCCTCATTTCTACTAGGGGATGGCCGGAAATGGGCCCCTGCCCAAGGAGATGTATATTCTGGTGGGAAGGTCTTATCATCTGGAAAATGCGTCGCTATTATAGTTATGTGATGAGGGATCGTTAAATGTTGTGAAATTGCCAAAGCCGACGATAATCCGATAACACCGGCTCCGACAATAACAATATGCTTCAGATCTGACATCTCTGGCTTAGTACTGACTGATAGATCTATAATATGGTGGTTATAAGCTTCTCCGCTTTTTCATAAGTCCGTGCAGGAGAACCCCAGTTATACAAAATGGCACATGTTATTTAGCTTTTTAATCAGACGAGTCTTATGTAATTTTTAATGCTATATGCTCCGGGACTAAGCAGTACCTTCCTCTTGCTTACGCAAGGTCTCTAGTCTGTTGTCAATAATTTTATCAACATCTTCATCTTTGTTGAATTTCTTTCCTAGTTTTGAAAGAATGCTCCCTTTGTCGTTTTTAATGCTAATTTTCTTACCACTTGGTAATATTTCGTAATCGGAGAACTCATTGGGTGCTGTGTCAGATGCTTTTACTACTGTTCCCTCAGCGCCGGGCGGCAATTCTTCCGGATTTGGATTGGTTCCAGCCCGCTTTCTTTGGGAAGCCGATGCTTGAAGCGTGAACTTATTCATATCTTCCTCTTTTATCGTCGGGTTGGAAAGTTGATCTCTTCCAAGTAGCCCAAGAATGTAGTTAATTGCTCTAATGCTCGTTTTCCTCCAAACTGAATGCTCCTTTGGATGCGTCCATCCAGTTTGGAGTTCATTAATTGCCTTATGCTCAAATATTTTTCGCAACTCCATGTTTCTTTCGAACACTTGAAATAATTCGTCATCGCTAGGTTTGACAGCGAACTTAAACACCTTGATAATGATATCCAAGAATAATGGGACGGTGAACAATATCAACAAACTTGCCCACCAACTTGCATCAGGACCAAAATGAACTAATCCATAGGAAACAAAAAAGATTGGTGAGTTGTTATTTGATCTGTATAAGAACATGATAAGAACGTTCCAGACGGCGTAACCTCCAACTGAAATGATGAATGATGCAAAGGCCAACCATTGACGGTTTTGCATCTCAATCAAGGTAATTTTCGCGTTGATAATAATTGTCAACGCCGCAAACATCATTGTTCCTAACGGGAATACTGAGTTATCCCGAAGAGCGGTAAAGCCCCAAATGTACCAAGACAAAAATGATATTCCAACACTTTGAAACGCACCTAAAAGCATCCACATGACGAAGATTTTTAAATTAAATGCACGATATTCTCTTCCTTTGGCGTACAACTCTGGAATTGTGATCAATGTCGCCGGCTTCAAATCTTTGTCGAACATACCGATACAAAGAATTGGTAAAGATGTGAACAATGTGTTGAACATTGAAAGAGACCAGCTCTCGTATAACGAAGATCCTGAGAAAAGGGCATTTCTTTGATAAAGCGCCTGGGTCAAGTAGAAAAGCAACTCCTTATAGAATGTACAAAGAACAAATTTGGCAGTTCTCACATAGTTGTAACGGCCATGAACCAATAGCAACTTTAGCAAATACCGGAACTGAGCAATAGAATAGTCTGCTGCTCTTGCAGCTTGAAGGCCCTCTTTACCCGTAATTCCTACTCCAATATCAGCACTTTGAATCATTGCAATGTCATTCGCTCCATCACCGATGGCCAATGTGACTTTCCTTTTATCCATCTTACGAATTGAAGTAACCATGTGAGCCTTTTGTGATGGCGAAGCACGACAACAAATAGTCGAATCTGAAAGCATGCAAAGCTCGAAAAAAAGGGACATAATAGTGACATCTGATTCCAAATTAGCGAGAGTTCCTCCGTCAATCACTAAGACACAGTGGGCAACTCTTCCTGCCTGTATTTCGGACGTTGCCAGAGTTATTCTTTGCATTATTGACTCGCGTCCATCATCACTTGAAAGGACCACTACAGTCGAATAATCCTTTATGAGTCGACACGAATAACCAATGTTAATGGCTGTCTCTCTCTTATCGCCTGTAAGCATCCAAAGTTTAATACCAGCACGCCTTAGCTTGTCAATGGCATCACTGACACCATGCTGGAGCTTATCTTCAATAGCCGAAGCGCCGATAAGCTGGAGATCGTATTCGATCTTTCCTCCAACTTCTTCCACGAGAGCTATTCTATCAGTCAATGCAGTCTTTGCTTCACGGTACTTTAGAACCCACTCCTCATATTCGCTTTTCTCAAGCCATTTAAATGAGTACAAGAGAGTTCTCAATCCTTCTGTTGAAAACTCTTCAATATGCTCTAATGTCTTCTCAATTAAGAATTCTTCATTTAAAATGAGCCTGTCAGTAGGAACCTGAAGATCATCTGTTGCCAATCCAGACGTTTCAGCTGTATCACTTCTAAGACTATTGTCTCTCTCCAAGCTATACTTCTTTGTTTGTTGGTTATGAAGAGACTTTTTATGCTGCGACGCAATTTCATTAATTTCATCATCGTCCTTATTCATGAGAAAATTGTCAATAGAATTCATGGTTACAGATGGACGACCTTGGAGACTTTCAAAGCTGAGCTTCTGCCTTAAGGAACTAAGGGACGCTCTTGATTCAATCTCGTTCGACAATCTAGTTTGCAATACAACTTCTGCCTCCAAAGCTTTTCTATCTGACGAATTTGATGTTATCTCTTTTGCCTTTTGTTTAGCCAACTCGCTATTTTTAAGTTTATCAATGATGATGTTATCTGCGCCCTTGCACAATAGACATATTCTTCCGTCGGGGAATTTGACAACCACCGACATTCTTTTACGGACCGAGGAAAATTCGATAACATCTAGCACTTCATAAGTCTCATAACGAGGATCTTTGTCGAATCCTTGTGGATAAGTCTTTACGGTTAAGATATTAGCCTGCTTGTCAAATACTACAAATCCCAAGTCTCGGGCAGCTTTAACGAGAGCAAGTTCATCAGGAGATGCTGATTGATATTCAATTGAATCATCGTCATTGTTCAATGAATTTACATCAGTGAAATCCTCAATAGAACTATTTCTACTGGACGTCGATGAGTCTGAATGGTTCTTGCGGGGAGTACATGTGTTGCACAACGCAATACTGAGAATGAAGAATTTCACCTTTTTGGAGAAGATAGTATTCGGGTACATCTGAATATACTTCATCAACTGAACTGAGGTTTTAAAATCCTGCTTTTGGGTAGGATTTGCTGTGGAACGATAAGTAGCATGACTGTTTAAGGAAACAGCGTCTATACTCGCCCTAATTTCAGTGTTACCGCTGACTTGGAATGTAGAAGTGCTAGTATCATGATCGGGCAGGGATATACTTCTCTTTGAATTCATCAAATCCAGGGTACCGTTCGCTAAATTTAAAGTCGGTATATCTACACCATGTAGCCACTGTACTCCACAAACGCTAAATTTCCGGAATTCCATTTTGTTATCCGTAAGTGTTCCAGTTTTATCCGTGAATATAAAACTCACTTGACCTAATTCTTCCAAAATAGTGGCAGTCTTGGCATCTGCAGGGGTATTCGACTCCTGATGATACATGTCAATATCGAAATTCAAGAAGAGCAATTGCATTACTTTAATAATTTCCATAGTGACGTACAAAGAAAGTGGAATCAAAGTATTGTACATGATAATGAAACCCATCAAAGTTGCAGCTACACCAGCATCCTGTTGAAGTAAGTACCAATCTTTATGCCTGTGGTCGTCATAAAGTATTCGTTCTGCCATGGTAGAACACGCTGACAACATTATAACCACAAAAACCATGAATATTACAATATAATTGATATTCCTTTGAAGCTTCGGGGCTTTAGTTCTTGGACGCTTGATGTTATTCATTCTGATTTTAGTTTCTTCACCTGTGAATATAACAAGACCCAAAGCATATCGAGTATTACGAAGTATGCTTCCTCTATAAGCTACATTATCTGGCCCAAGTGATAAAAGAGCATCATCCTTTTCGAATCTTCCTTCGAAATTGTATAGGTCAGTGTTAGGATCTTCTATAGTTATCGAAGTTTTCGAAGTCTTCAAACCAAGAGCGGTCGAATACATATTTGAAAGTTCTGCGTGAGGCCTCTTCAGTTTTAAATTAGTCTCTCCGTCTAATGCCATAGTTTCTACAAACGTCTCATTATTTTCATTACTTGATGATAATAAGAGTACATCGGCTGGTATCCATTCGTCTTCTTTAATCTTGATGATGTCCCCAACTTTGACGTTCTTCCATTGCATGTGGTATTCTTTAATATTGTACTGCTTCATTGATCTTTTGTGAAGATGATGGTCTTCTACGACTTCTAGATTGTTTGTATTTTCTCGGGAATTCATGCGGGATATCTGTGGTGAGATATGTGGTGATCCTACGGAGTCCATATGCATTGTTTCAGTCATAATAGTAGTGACTGAATGAGTATCGAATGAAGCCAAATCAGCATCCTCTCTAATGACTGTTGTGAACAAATTGTTTTCTTCTTTATCATGACCATGTCTTTTCCAATCGTCAAATGCTTCTCGAGCCATCGATATAGAAATAAATATCATTAATGGGATTATAGTGGTGAACTTACCAGTTGTAGACCATGACGGGATCATTTGCATAATTGCAACCGTTAGGAAATAACAATTGGCAACTTTTGAGAACTGGGCCTTTAATTGAAGAGGAAGAAACGTATATATGTTATACTTCGAGGACGTTATGACATTTGAGCAAAAAGGCTCTCCGCTACGCTCATCTATGAGGGCATCGCTACGACTATCGTATAACTTTTGGTTAAAATAAGTGTTGATGTTGTTCCGATCTAATGAAATGGGAATTATTCTGCCGTTGATAGTAGAACCCAAATCTGTTTGACCTAGGATGCGCTTGATAAACTTGATAGCCCTGTTCCTAGTGTACCGTCGTCTACGTTCATGTCGAGGAGATCCAGTGGATACGGTAGATAATAAGTCCGCGCGAGAAGATGCAGAAGTAAGCCTGGTAGTGGAACGGCTCATGTTGATATCGCGGGTCTCGTAGGGCAGATATGTCTTTATGACACCATCCTCCTCAATATTGGCATCAGTGGAACTTATATTTATTTCAGGGGCGTATTGCAGGCTTTCTGCGGGGATTTCACTAAGTTCAATGTGAGGAATCTGCGGAGTATCTGCTTGAGGTGAGGCTGAAGCAGCGGGCTCATTAGAGCTCCACAAGTTCTTATTGAAAAGTTGGGATCGCAATGATAATCCTCGCTTTCGGTTGCCATGCGGAGGTATGGGAACCAGTAGTGAGTCGCCTTGCTGGCCATCACTCAGAGACATCTGCAAAAATAGTATTCGCACTGCCACATCGAAATTTATTTGAAGTTTTGGGCTTATCAAAAATAGACAAGCAGCCGTACACCTGAGGCTTGGCACTTAAGGGTTGCAAGAACGTGGCATATGATTGATGCAAAGGCTATATACAACTATATCTGCATGGTTGCTCTGACTTTACCAATGCAATAATCCTTGTACTCTTCTACGTAGTTAGCATTGTTGAGCTCCACTTCTCCTGCAAGTTCGGAGACGATGTCTTGATTTCCGGCCACTAAGACCATTCCGCGAGGCATGGCTGAAAGATCAGGAAGGGGCTCTACGAGAGCGCCATCGTGGATCAAGCTGATAATATTATTTGCTGCTTGGCGCCCCATATACATGGCCCATCCGGCGGATTTGATGATGGGGAGATCAACCAAGTCACCTATGACGAAAAAATGTGAGACAACTTCTTCTGCTGTAGTTGCCGTAGAATGCTTGTGTAGTTGTAGGTAATTGTTTACCGTAATATTATGAAGAGAAGTAACGTATGACTTTTGGAGTCCATCAGAAAGGATGGAAACATTATTTACATGTGATGTGCACCAAAAGTTAAACGACGAGTTAATAGTCTCTCCGTTCGTAGTAATGAGATCGCCACTTTCCAACTCCTTATCTATCCTGACGTTTACTCTTATTTCCACACCAGATCTAGAAAGCGATTCTGCTGTCATAAGTTTAAATTCCTCTTTCAATGGCTCGGCTGGGAACGTTGGATGTGGATGAATAAGCCTGACAGTTTTGTCTGGATAAGTGGTTTTGATATCACCGGCCATTTCAATACCTACTGCACCACCGCCTATCACAGAAATAACGTCTTTATCTTCGAAAAGATCACGAGCCTGGTCCATTTCTTCTAGGTATGAATCTTTCGTGTATGCATTAGGGGTAATGGGCCAGGTACGATCTCGACCACTGGCCATAACCACGTAGTCAAAGTCTATCATTGCCAAGTCGTCATCGCCGCCATCATCGATCAATTTGAATTGAGCCTTTTTATCGTCCAAATAAGTAACTTTTCCGTGTACATAGTTTAATTTTAATCCATAGAAAGAGTTGGGTTGTGCGTTACCTCCATGATTGTTAGCATTACTGATTTGATCTCTTACAGTGTCATCTGTGCTTAGAACTGAATCAAAGCTGAGATCATGGAGTTCCTCGAACGGAACATATTGGGACGATGCAAAATCTTTGTTGACAATAGCCTTTGGTATACCTATTATATTTAGCAATCCACTCTTTGGTTCAACCAAAGTCACCGAAAGACGTGGTTGATCCTTCTTCATTCCCAGGGGAAACCTGGCACGCATGTGAAGCACTATAGATTTAATTGTGGATAGACCGGCATAAGCCCCTCCAACAACGAGAATGTTGGTCGTGAATGGTTTTGCGATTCGTCCAGAAAGTAACAGCGTAGGAACTAACATGGGATTCTGATGACTGAGTGGCCCTTGGAGAGCGTGGCCATTTTTATAGTCCGGGTCCTCCTCCATTTTTTCCTACTGTATGACTCTAGATCGCTCTCTTTTTCTCGGTCCGACTCGGGTTTGCTGTCAATGAGACGACAATTTTTCTTGGTACTGAAGATGCAGGTGAATCAGATATTTCGAATATCGGGTACTCGGCCCGGATCTTTGAGTTCGTACTTCTAGGATACGAATATCAGAGATTAATTAATGTAGCTGGGAACAGAAGCGCCACGGCTTAGTTGGTGCTGATTGTTTAGATAATTTCGCTGAGCCTCTCTTTTCGGTGCCTTGGTGCGCTATCGAAAAAATCAGCAGTCCGGGTAAAGATCGCAAGTGATGCCTTAATAGGAAGATATTTAATTTTATATGCCTGTTTTCGTGCAGTTACCGCTTTTCAAATTCTACTAAAATCGTATGTCGGACCCAAATTGGTGAGCAAGGGCTCTACAGAACTGCAAATACTGCATCTCAGGTGAATTGATCAATGAGCCTCAATAACAACGGCGACTCGATTCTCGTTCAAGTGCATCAGGGTATACAATCATAACACTTTATTTTCTATTACTAGTAGCTAGTTTTAACAGTTGACCAAAAGTTGTTGCAAAGTGCTATTTTTGGAATCTACGTTCATGTAAATATTAAGAATTGCAAAACTCAGCAATTATGAAAACTTAAACTAAAGAAGTCTAAGATTCGAAACCTTTAGGTACCTCTAAGTTACATATATAGATTCTAACCACTTTTGCTTTGGAGATATCCACGATTGCGCAGTGACACTGACTTTAGGCTCATTGGAAGCAATAAATCGGTACATATGAGAAATAAATCCTATGACCAGATAAGAGACGAAAACCCATATATTAACAAGACAATCCTTGTTAAGCTGGGACAGGTATAGAAGTTGTCTTTCTTAGAATCTCTTTGTGAATTTTACATGGCAGACTCGTCAACCGCAGCGCCATAGATGCCCCACTAGAAAAACATCGCAACACCATCGCTTAAATATAGATCAAGTATTGGTGTTGGGATGTTCAATCATATTCAACTGTGACGTGAACTTCAGTAGACGGTATGTCTGATCTGTTTGGTAGACACAAGTCTACACGGTGGGCAAATGCTTCTGTTCCTAACTACGGAGACGACTGGGCTGGAGATGACGACGATTATGACTACGACTACAACGATGAAAATGATGAAAAGTCGCCTCAGGGGCATAGTGAACAGCCCCAATCGGTTCGAGCGTCCAACCTTGTGCTCTCGATAGACCAATTAAAACTGGGAGCGCATTCAGATTCCGACTCAGATTCTGATGCTGAGCTTGGTCTTGATCTGAAGCCTCAACCTCCACCGGCTGTCCCTTCCAAAGATGCAGAGAACGATTCAATAAAAAGTGATTTCGATTTTAATCAATCACCATCAGGACCATCGCATATTGTACATCCAAAACAAGAAGAAAGCAAGCAGTCAAATCCTTTAGATAAAATAGTAACCCAAACTATTCAGCATGTAGCAACCGCTGATGATGATTTAGTTCCTCCTACTCCAACCTTTTCTCAATCGATAGATCCAGTAACTCCTCAAAGTGACCGAAGTTTTCAATCTGACGCTGACTCAATCCAGTTTGAGCCTACTGACCTTAACTTAGTTCGTGCACCAGAACCAGAAATTGACGTAGGTGATTCGACTGATAATGAGCCTGTAGCAGCGGAGAAATTAGAAGAAAAGACCGAAGAGAAAGACATTCATCATACGATAGGACCTGGGCATGTAGGGAGTAATAGTCCCAACGAACCTGTTCCAGCGAACCCAGAGCCTCTTGTGCTTTCTATAGATAGTCGTCATTACGACTCTGATTCGGATTCAGACCAAACTATAGAAGAGAGCAAAGACGGTGAGGATCCTTTGGATTCTTTGATCCATGACTTACAAGCTTCATCGGTTGACGAGAAGCAACAACTTCCCAAACTTGATTCGTTTCAAGACTTTAGCTTACCAGATTTTGAGGACAAATCATTCAGTAAAATTGACGATTACGAAGCCGAATCTCCATCCACACCCACTGCTCCTTTAGACACCTCGAAAAGTCATCAGCAATTTCTTTCAGAACACTCTTCACGTAGGTCTTCAGTTAGGAAACCACCCAAGCCTTCTAGGTCAGAGTTGATGTCGGTAGACTATTCAAATATAGCAGATGCTGTAAGCGGCTATATGAGTGACAGCCGTTCTGACAGTGTAAGAAGGGCTCCATTGGATGGAAGCATAATTGAGGAAAACGGGGAAGAAGACACTGATGAACAATCACATCAAGACCGAATGGTGGTTCCAGATGTTCCTTCAGACTCGGATACTAGCAGTGAACTTAAACCTGTAGTGTCAACTGGATCCTTATCAACTGGTAAACTTTCTTTCGAGTCTTCCACTCATAACTCTAAAGCCGCGTCTGATGAAAATATAACTAGACGAGTGTCTACCATGAGTACAAATACAATTAATATGGGAACTTGGAAACCTAATACTTCGAATTTCCGTGACCAATTCATTAAGGACATAAATAACGAATCAATCATCAATTTCAATCCAGACCAAGAACAAGACAGTTACCATCAGTTTACCAAGATGAGGACAGTACTGTCAGCATACTCTAACAATGACGTCAACTCAGACATGATTTCGAATTCTAGTTCAGCATCAATCCCCGAAACTGTGGATGTCGCTTTACCTAGTATTCAGGAAAGCGATGACCATGATGATAGTTACGAATCAAATATAGCCGGAGAGCATGCTGTACCTGCTGATTCTAATTTGGAGTCGCGATCGACAGTGGATACTGTGTTCAAACCACATGACCATACTGAAAAGTTTAAGGAAGTTTTAACACCAACTCCCTCAACTGCGACAGAAGTGCGTGAAAAGCAAAGATATTCAAGCCTCTTAGATGGCTCCACTGAGACGGGTTCAAATTATACTAGAAAGGAATCGTCTGATTCTACCAAAGTTAATGGCCTCGAAAGCACTGCTTCGAGATCTGTGAGTGCAGATCATAGCCTTACAACACTCGTGAAAAAGAAATCCGAAAAACAACCTCACTATAATTGGAATGCGATTATGGGAAAATCGCAACCGATAGATCGTATTGCTATGTTCAAAGACGCTCTTGATAAAGAGTCACAATACGAGACAGGATTACAGGAATACTTGCAGGAAGCTCTCAAACAAGTTGAGAATCAACCGAATATGCAGATTGGTAAAATTGCATCACAGGCATACCAGAATGCTCCTCACAATGACTTAAGAAGGCATACGTCAATTAGAAGTAAAGTTTCCATTGTACGGGACAAAGTGGAGACTTCCGGGTTGCAAGCATCTACTTTCGGTAAGAGATTTTTGAACCGAGGTAAAAAGTTAATGAAGGGGTAGTTATAAAACTTGTTGATTGGATGTAGCTAAAGATCATTAGATGTATTTGCCATACAGTAATTACAAGAGTAATTTTAAACAATCGTTGATACAGATGTCAATTTAGAAAGACAATCTGGTGGAAAGCTTCTGTTGCAGTTGGTACTGCATGCGCCATGCACGACCCCAGATTCATTTTCATGTGACATTTACCGTTACTGGTTATCTGGATTATGGTTACAAAATGTTCCGAAAAGTGACGGAAACAGTAATGCTTCCAGTTGTTAAGTTGGTGGTGCAATATACTCCTGCGCCCATATGGACCATACTAGACTTCATCCTAGACATATGCTTGTTCTGGGTACGCAAAATGTACAGCTTCTACTACGTAAAAGACCCACTCAAAGACCTTTTAGTGGAGCTCAAAACAGTGCAAAATTATAATGAATGGAAAAGTAAAGTAACAAAGGTTGATAAGCTTACCAACATGGACTTATGGAGACAAGACTTAATATCAAAGCATTACGACTATATCCTAGTAAATGAAAGACTCAAGCTGTTACGAGAAGCTCGGCTAAATCTGAACTCGCAACATATCATGTCACTCTTGCGGTCAGGATTAGTTCGAAATTTCGGAGGTATAGCTCAAAAAAGGCTTTATACCAAGGCGTACTTAGGAACAAAGTTCAAAATAGAAGAATACGTAAACGAAGTTTTGGATTGTTTGACCTACCTCAATGAGTCTATTAGCGCCCCTTCTGAAGGAGACGACGACGAATATATCATGAACAGCAAGCAATTGAAATTAGATTTTTTTCACGATGCTAGGCAATCGTTCGGATGCACCGCGTTGGTTCTTCAGGGTGGCTCTTTATTTGGATTGTGCCATTTAGGTGTCGTTAAGGCATTGTACTTTAAAGGCTTGTTACCTCGTATCATTGGCGGTTCCGCTGTGGGCGCAGCTGTAGCTTCGTTAGTGTGTACACTTATGGACCAGGAGCTTATACCTATTTTGGTTTCTATACAAGACGCTATGGGCGACGTTGATAGACTTAATCATGATGTTGATGAGCGATACGGCAATGTTATTGAGAATGTGGTGAAGAAGGGATACTCACAAGACATCTTGGTATTCCTTAAGTTTGTCAGAGATACTATTGGCGACTTAACTTTTGAAGAAGCCTACTTAAAGACAGAACGTGTGCTTAATATAGTAGTGCATCCTTCTCATAGCTCTGTCCCTTCCTTGCTTAATTACATTACATCCCCAAATGTGATAATTTGGACAGCTATATATGCCTCAATTGGCACTGGCGTCCTTTCAGACAATGTACAATTATACGTCAAAGATTTTAACAACAATATTGTGCCAAAAGAACCAAATATTCCTATTACATTTCTGAAACCTCAGGATGTCACTTACCTGCAACAATATTTCAAAGCGTTCAAGAAGAGCGATGGCTCTGATTTCGATATCTCTGACGGCAGCCGTCATAACATGAAAGTTGAGTCACCATACACTCGTCTTACCGAACTCTTCAACGTGAATCACTTCATCAATAGCTTGGCAAGACCATATCTTGCTCCCTTAATCAGTAATGACCTTAAGCACTACCATGCTTATGGGAAAGTTCGTTATAATTACAACAGTTTGAACGACGATTTCGAGTTGCCACAGGAACCAGAGGAAGTTAGTGATCTTACGTTCGGATATCTCATGGAGGATCGTCAACCATTGCATAACTCATTTGTAATTGACAAGGCCAAGTCGATCATTAATAATACTGAAACCTATACCAAAGATACGACTCAAGACTTCTTCAAGCACATAAAGAATTTATTGGGACTAGAATTGCAGCATCGGTTAGAGGTGATGAACAAACTTGGACTTCTCTCTGAAGTTGTTAAAAGATTCTGCATTGACGAGAAGCCTGCAGTTGCACCTTCTTTAGCAGGTATAAGAGAAGTGTCAATTGTTCCGGAACTTAGGTACTTGGTGAGAGATGTTGGAAGAGTGTTTGATGTCCACAAAACCATGGAGAACATTCCTTACTGGGTGCTTGTGGGCGAGAGGTCTGTTTGGCCACTCTTTCCTCTCCTATGGGTACGTTGTTCCATCGAATTTATATTGGATGATTTATATAATTTACATAGAAAGAAGGGTTAAACCCATTAATCAACGATAAAAGAGTTTGACACTAGAATCCTTGGTAACGTTAAACGTATATTCCCTTTGAAGAACTTTCGTCGACTCGTACGGCACTGCTCCTTTTGCAATGGTTATATAGCCAGTAATGTCTTTAGCTCGTCCAGTACTCAATGGTCTAATCAGAATGTTAAGGCTCGATCTATGATACAATTTGGCTAAAAGATCATTAGCTTTTGAGGCAGGATCATCAGGATGGTCCAGTGACGAATCTATAACCTGCGGCATATCATGAGGGAGCACTACGAACATTTGACTGCACTTTTTGTTCAATGAATATAACCATGTGAGAAGTTGGTTACTGGTGATGCTTGTTGCCGATAAAAGTACTTCGAGACCTTCAATAAGTATTACAGACTTTTTAACGGATATTTGGCTTATGATTGACGAGAAAAGATCGTTTATTGACTTTTCAGATTGTTCTGGAGAGGGAATTATTTTGGTGAAAAGATCAGTGAAGCAGTCGATGAAATTGAATTGAGCCTCCCGTTCCAAATTAAGGCCATTCTTTCTAGTGCTTTGGACGAAATGCGATTTTGGATTGATAAATGATATCAAGTATGCATGGCTTCTATTAGGCGCTTTGGTGGCGAAATCTGGATTGACTACACTTGCAGTCCCGATTAAAGTATTCTCTAAAATGGCATTCACTAACCAAGCAGGGGAAGTCCCTTGAGTATGCGAAATTATGCTGAGATACGAACTGTCGCCATTGAGGAGTTCATCGGGAAGTAGGTTTGCCCCAGTAACTAGTTGGAGCCCTTGAGGATCTGCAGTAACCATTATGAAAATAGGTGATGAGGAACCTGAAGCTATCAAACACACGTCAATTAAATGCAAGAATTTAAAAAAAAATGCGCAAACCCGGAATCGAACCGGGGGCCCAACGATGGCAACGTTGGATTTTACCACTAAACCATTTGCGCAAAGAGCTCCGCGACGGGGAATCGAACCCCGGTCTACCGCGCGACAAGCGGTAATTCTAGCCACTAAACTATCACGGATGTTCCTTGAAAGTTTTCACTTGTGAGTCCATATAATCGATCAACATATTTTTGGATTTGAAGATTAGCTCTTCTTTTTTTTTAAGTACAAGGAGCACAGAGCGTAATAAAAGATTTAAATTTCTAAATATCTATAGTATTTACATGCTAATATACAGTTGGTATTATAATGGAGACTCACTATCAAAGTAGGTATCAAGTTGACGAAGAGACACTTGATATAACAAAAGCATTATCGAACTCTGAACTCCAGTCCAAATGAATCTAGGGCCCACTCCAGAAAAAAGGCCAAAGATACCTTCAGCTTTATAAATAGAGCCCAAAGCCCTCATTGTAGACATTGTCATTACTTGTCGACCATTTCCAGAAGATTCCAGAGGAGTAGCAGTCTGGATACGAGTTTTCACAACATCAAAAGGAGTAGTCAAAGTACCTGCCAAACCACCAGCTGCAGCTCCAGTAAGTAGCTCAGTGAATATTGGAAGATCATCAGATTTGTTGTAATAAATAGCAACCTGACGAAACCTTTCGTAAAATGCAAATTGTAGAGCGCTAAACGGCAAATCCCGGATCAATGTTTCTTTATAACCGTAAAAAAAAACACCAGCACCTTCAGTTTTTGTGATTGTTTTAACGGCATCTGTGAGTCCCTTATAGTTATACTGACATTCTGAGAATGGATTGTTGTACCGGCCCTGAAGTTGAAACCGAGTTTTCAAAACCTCGCTGGGAACATAAAAAATACTCGAAGCGAGATCACCAAACACGCCCGCAAAGAAATATGCCACCGTCTCGTTTAAGCCGAAATCATTAATCATTTTACGTTTACTGTACTCGTAAGTACCGAAGAATGCTGCCGTGGAAGGTAAGGAACCCAAGATTGCCGGGGTGTATCCACCGTAAAGGCCCCGGAAAAAGCCTTCTTCTTTAAACATGGTAATATACGCTGGAACCATGTTCCTATATTTGAGGACATGAGACAAACCTTGTTGTCTAGTTTTAACCGTATCTAGCGAATGCATCAGGGTATCGCCAACCATGCCGCCTAGACCACCGGCTATCATGCAATTAATGATCGGAGACCGATCGTCTGTGTCGTCGATATTGGAGGGTAAACCAGCATTATCATATTTGGGGACAGTTTCATGATGCGGCGAAAACCCCAAAGGTATGGTGGAAGATGTATATGACTCGGACATGAGTGCTAGTGAAGCACTTTTGAGCTACGATGGTGTATGGCCACTGGTATTTACGTGAGCAAGACGGTCAATTTTCTTTTAGCAAAGACCCTAAAAACGCCACCGCACTCGAAATGTGGAAAATGAATGTATGTCACCTCTAAACCCCTATAGACCCCCTACTGTGGGTATGTTAGAACTAATCTTTAGAGAGGGTATTGGGTAATATGATAAATTTTAATGGTCGAAAACCTAAAGAAGTATGCAGGAAGAGCCGTTTCAAAATGTTCTTGGGTACGGCATACAGTGGCGATGCGATGGGTTTACCCCAAGTGGTCCAGGTTGATTCTTAAATACGATGTCATGCATAGTTTACTTCGTATATTCCGTCGAGGGTACAAGGTACTTGCCATAGAATCGTCGTGTGACGATGCTTGCATCGCACTTCTAAAAAGAGAAAATGGGCTAACAACAGTTATCGATCAAGCTAAAGTGACCTTAAACTCTGCTCAAGCTGGAGGAATCATTCCTACCGAAGCTCATACCTTCCACCAATCCCAAATTGCATCGATTAGTGAGAAATTCTTTAAGAAACATGATATATCAATTAAAAATACTCCCGACCTTATATGCTGTACTCGAGGACCAGGAATGGTGGGATCTTTAAGTGCTGGCCTTCAATTTGCCAAGGGCCTTAGTGTTGCATGGAACAAACCATTGATTGGAGTTCACCATATGTTGGGCCATCTACTCGTAGCATCACTTCCAAAGTCTAGTCAAGTTTCTTTGGGGCCTCCACAATATCCATTTTTGAGCCTTTTATGCAGTGGTGGCCATACTATGTTAGTTTATCTGGAATCTTTGACATCCCATAAAATATTGGCTAACACTATCGATATTGCCGCAGGAGATGCTTTGGATAAATGTGCTCGTAAATTAGGTATGTCAGGGAATATTCTTGGTAGGGAATTAGAGAGATTTGTTTCAAATATTCCTGACGATGAAGTGCAAATTTACAGCAAAGTGAATGTCCATTCGAGAGATAATCCTTACAACTTCCAAATGAGACTTCCCATGAGAACTCCTAAGCACCCAAAACTACCTGAAACTGTTAGCTTCTCATTTGCTTCTTTCTTGAGTACTTTAGACGGATTCACTGCTAATAAGTCAATCGACGAAGATACTACAAAATTTTTGGCGTATCAAGTCCAACAGAAAATATTTGATCACATTGTTGATCGCTTCAATGTTTCTATAGAAGTACTAAAGTTCAACAAGCGTTATGATTTGAGTCAAGTAAAGGACATTGTTCTTTCTGGTGGTGTTGCATGCAATATGGTTCTACGTCAAAAGCTTGAACAAAATTTATCAAGAACCCTGCTCCTGGAATCAATTAACTTTCACTTTCCAGATATCCTGTTATGCACAGATAATGCCATTATGATTGGGGTGGCGGGTATTGATATTTATGAACAATTACGATTGAAGTCCGACCTCTCCATAACTCCACTTAGAAAGTGGCCTATGGATGAATTACTAAAAGTTGACGGTTGGAGAAATTTAAATGAAGAGGATGGAATAAATAGTGTAAATTAGTGTAAATAGTATATATTAAATAGTACATATTAAGTCTCACGATCATGCAAAAAAGGTTCTGTAATATTATAGGTTTTGACAGCCTCTTGAAAGGATTCATAATCAAGAGTTGATATGAAATGACTTAAGTCACCTTTTGCAACAGCCCTCTGTGCCGCCTGATATTCATCTGGAGCGACACTCAGAATAACTGGAATGCCCTCTTCGTTAAGTCGCAATCGGACTCGCGCATCTCTGACAAGAAAGCTAGTGAAGAAGAGGTTTTCAACAGATTGGCCAAACGAATTCGGGTTGATGAAAAACAGGTAGAAGTTCATTTCAGCTCCTCCATTCGCTTCCATGAAACGCTGATACACCTTTTTCACCATATTAGCCGTGTTCTGTTCTTCTTCGCCATGGATATCTTGAGCTCGAAGCTGAGCTGCTGTAGTCAAGGAACCAGCCCCCGAATCATCTACGTTCCGACTTCGAGCTACTGGCTTTCGTCTTTCTGTTTCTAATGGTCCATATAAGGAATCCGCAAGCATAGGTTTGCTGCTTAAACTATAGTATAGAGACCCCAACTTGGCCCAATTGAAAGAATTAAACATTTCGTCTGGTGCTTCAGTATCGAAAGAGGGACTGAACTTCATATAATTCTCTATCTTTGACACAACATCTTCCTGGTTTAAAGAGATGCCTACATTACCAAAACGAATGTTTTTGGCGTTCGTTGCAGCAATTTCTGAAGCGTCCATAAACACTTCAGCGTCTTTTAAATGAATCTTGGTATTATGCTGCCGACGAACGAGCTCATATATGTTCTCCAATTCTTCTAAATGTTGTACCACAAGTGAATCAGCCTCACCTTTATGGGCGGAGGCATCACCTGTGCGAATAGCATTACGAAGTCGTTCGTATCGGTCTTCTAAGGTTTCACCACGCGGCCCCGGAGTGCTATTACTTGAGCTTGCTATCGATGACTGGGCTGACATTTGCCCATTCTCTTCATGAATCCGTTGGTTCATAGTTTATGCCGTATCATAAGAGATGCTCTTCTCCAGTTTCATTACATTAATCGAGTTGCGCGTACAGATTAGATTAGGTAACCATATCTGTCAACTTCATCATGACTCTGCAGTTGCCATCTATAACCAAGCTAGAACAGTCGGTGATCAACCGTATAGCCGCTGGAGAAATTATCATCCAACCTGCCAATGCCCTTAAAGAACTAATTGAAAACCTGATAGACGCCGGATCAAGCTCCATCGAAATATTAGTGAAAGATGGCGGATTGAAGTTACTACAAATATCGGATAACGGTCATGGAATTGCTAAGCTGGACTTACCTCTTCTTTGTGAGCGCTTCGCCACTTCAAAGTTAACTAAATTTGAAGATCTAGAGACTATGTCAACTTATGGATTTCGCGGTGAAGCTCTTGCTAGTATCAGTCATATCGCTCGCTTATCAGTGATAACTAAAACACAAGACTCTGATGTCGCTTATAAGGCATTTTACTTAGGAGGGGCCATGGTGGGTCAGAATTTTAGTTCGGGGATCGCTGAGCCCAGGCCAACCGCCGGCTCGAATGGAACTCAAATATCGGTGGAAGATTTGTTCTACAACATGCCTTCTCGTCTAAAGGCCATCCGATCTAAAAATGACGAGTATATTAGAATTCTAGATGTAGTTGGCAAGTATGCAGTTCATTCGCTGGCAGTTGGTTTCAGCTGTAAGAAGTTCGGAGATTCCCATCAAGTCCTTTCTACTCGACCTAACCTTCCTATCAAAGATCGAATCCGCATAGTATTTGGCTCCAGTATTGCTCGAGAGTTAGTAGACTTAGAAGTCGATTATACTTCAGAAAAATGTAAACTGGTAGGTTTATTGCTGGTTTCTGGAGCCATAAGTGGTCCGAATTATTCCAGTAAAAAGAAGATTGAACCCATTTTTTTCATAAATCATCGTCTTGTATCATGTGCTCCACTTAAGCGAGCTCTTCAATCTGCATTTTATTTCTTCTTACCTAAAGGCAACCATCCATTTATATACATTAGCCTTCAAATTGACACTAGGAATCTCGATGTCAACATCCATCCTACGAAGAGAGAAGTTCGGTTTCTTAATGAAGATGAAATTGTAGAAATTATTACTGATTCAGTACAACTGACCTTATCAGGAGTTGATACTTCGAGAAAGTTTTCTGCTCAATCTTTGCTCACGAGCCGTGCTCCTCCTAGTGAACCCCCAACCAAAAAATATCGTCAAGAAAATCAACTTGTTCGAGTAGATGCAAATCAGTCTAAGCTTTCATTTTTAGCCCACCGTAATGAAGAATTGACTGACTCTTCTCCTCCTGACACTCATATGGCATCAAATTCATCTGACCAGACGCTCGAGCATATTAAACGTGAGCGCAATACAGTAAGTCTTGCCAGTATATCATCCCTACGCAAAGAAATTAGTGAACGCGTCCACCGGCCTTTGACTAATATTTTTGAACATGCATCTTACATTGGAATCGTTGATGAAGAGCGTCGTCTTTGTTGTTTTCAATATGACGTTAACTTATACTTATGTGATTATGCAGCCGTTTTAACTGAATTCTACTACCAGATAGCTTTGGCCCAATTTGCCAACTTTGGCCAATACAGTTTTGAAACTCCATTACCTATTCGAGAACTTTTGCAGCCCTTGTACGAGGACCGCCCACACCTAGAGCCAATAGATTGTGTACTTGAAACGCTAGTATCGAGAAAGGATATGCTAGAGGAGTACTTCCTGTTGCTAATTGACGACTCAGAACAGATACTTTCAGTCCCATTATTCCACCAAGATATCAAGCCAAGTTTGGCAAAATTGCCGTTTTTCTTGTATCGGTTAGCTACAAAAATTAACTACCAGGACGAAAAAGCATGCTTACAGGGAGTTATGCATCAAATTTCATTGCTATATATTCCCGATTCGATCCCTATTGTTCGTCAAGATTCTTCATCCGAGATCAATGAATTATCACAAGATGCTATCGCTGCACGTGAGACGGCTGCAAATCGAGCCCAACAGAGAAACGAGGTAAATAAAATTCTTGAGTACGTGGTGTTCCCACTTTTCAAGAAACGATTCCTTGCTACGAAGGATCTTATGCCCAATGTGGTTCAAGTTGCCGATCTTCCTGGACTTTATAAGGTTTTCGAACGATGTTAAACGAAATTTGGCTTGCTGAAGCGAGCACATGTAAATGTCGGGACGTACGCGACATTATTTGGAGAATCGTCAACTACCAGTTTAGGAGTGGGGTTGAAAATTATCAGTCAATAAGTATATTTTTGCATAGAAATATCCAGTTAAATTGAATTCATAATTTCAGAATATGCGCATAGACCTGTCTCCTGATGAAAGGTACTTTCAGACGTTGACCTTGGGGTCGTTTCCTCGGGAGGTTTTGCTGTTTCAAACTTCGCAAGAGTTCCTCCATCACTGTATCTTCATTGATTACCAGCTCCTGCTCTTGATTCATAATGACTTTCAAGGTCAATTCTTGACTCAAGGACGCTACTTCAGTGAAGTTGATGACAATCCTGTCCCAGGAGAGAAAATTAAAGAACTTCTCAACTATTCAAGGTCCATTAAATCTAATTATCGAACTGAAGCTCAATCAAAAGTCACCAACTTGTACTTTTCAACAATTTTGGCTCATTTATACTATCTCGACTCTGATTTAGACTCGATGCACCAATCGCTTAACGAAGTACCGTATACACATGACATTGATAAAACCACCTCTTCTCCAATCATCAGTGAATTCTGCCAATATATCTCGTGTCGCTATCACGTTCTTTTGGGACTGTCCGATATTACTGATGCCCCAAAGCTCTGGTTAGAGTATCTTTATTACTTCTCAAAGCCATTTAAGCTGTCCAATGTGAGTGGAAAGTTTTGGCTTGATATCTTGATGGCCAAGAGTACCAAGTTTATTTCTGGGAACCGGCCAATATCGTTCACTGAACTACTCGATCAAAAATTTAGCGAAAATGAACTCGCTGTAATTGCCTTCGCTGGATACCTGATCAAACACAAGCCTTCCATAAACTCTAACTTCAAGCAAGAATTTGCCGACTATTTATTCAAATCTTTGGAGAAAAAAATCAAGTCAGAAAGTCATTTTCCATTGGCAGACCAAACAACTAACGATGAAGAGTATTTCGTAGACAACTTGTTCCAAGCCTTAATCGGCACATTTAATAAGAACCCAGTGGCCAAAGCATCGGTCTTGAAAAAGTTTCTACTTCATAATATGTCTCTGACTTATCAAAGTCGGGTAGTTCTTGCCAATTACATTAATGTGCTCATTGCCACCAAAGAGTACGACGAAGCATTTGCTGCATTAAAGACATACCGCAACTATGTACTGACAGACCATGAGATTAATGGATCCATCGACAATATCTTAATGGTCATCGAAGTACATACAAGATGCTTGATTAAGTTCAACCCAATCAGATCAATTGCAGGAGTTGAAGGTTCTAAGTTTGAGTTCGTCACTCAGTCAGATGTTGTCGAGCTATTGAATGACACCGAGAGAGAGCTTCGTAAATACCTTGGAATACTTTCGTCAGTTGCTGGCTTGACATATAGCTTATCAGAAGGTAGTGAGTCTCCAGATAAGGATGCACTTTCATTCTTATACCACAAGTACAATACTAATCTCCTTCAAGATGACTCGTCATACTTTATCCAGACTGTATCCAGAGCTTGGTACGCTATTGGTTACTATTATACTTACTTGTCTACTTACGATTCACCAACACAGGAGATTTTGGAATCTAATACTACTAATGTGTTGAAAAATTACAAAAATAGCCTTATTGTTAACTCAACGGGCGATCAAACTATATTATTTGAGTACGCGTTGGCGTTGGCCAATACTGCGTACGTTCCCCAAGCCTTAAAGCTATGCAAGTTTATCTTGAAGAAGTATCCAGAATCATTTCAGACTTGGAACTTATTAGTTTTGCTTCAGACTGCTGTGGAATCGAATAATCCAAACTTATCAACCGATGCACCAGTAAAGAAAAATAACGATATCCTCAAGACAGAAGAAACTCATCTGCGTGAACTGGAGAAGTTAATCAACAGTGCTTTAAACGTTGCTGCAATTTTCATCAGTAAAAACCGCAACAACTCGATCATTTTTAATTTTGAAGTCAAGAGAAGCATTCTTGAGTTGAAATTAACTCAATTAGCAGTATGGGAGGCTGCATATGGTGTACAATACATTTTAGAATACTTGCACGAAGTGTTTGTTTTCTTTCATGAATTGTTTGACGTAGTAGTTGCACCCAACGGCATTGAGCCTGTGTCTTCTCTGGCAAAAGATAATGTAAAATGGTCCCATCGTCCCAGCGTAATGGATCCCGAAAAAGCGGCTCAAAAAATAGAGAATGGATCTAAAGATCATAACGGTGTTGTCCCAGTCAAGTCCAGTACCAAAAGTAGATTGAGCCGGAAATTCTCGCGAGGAAGTGTTGCGGACTCCACCTATAGTGCGCTTCAAAATGGTATCTCAGAAAAGAATGGATCCGCAAGAAAAACAAGTGACCACAAGCACTTAAACTCGCAAGAGTCTAAACTTTTGCAAGAGATTTGGATCTGGGCATTCAAATTGTATTATAAAATTGGCCAGTTGGAAGAAGCCGAACAATGTATTGTAGAGGCTGAATCTGTGTTGCAACCTAACGCAAGGACCCATACTTGTCTAGGATTCCTCACTTCAAAGGATAGAAAGTTCTTGTCCTTACAAGAGTTTGAGAAATCGTTAGAATCATTTAGTGAAGGCAGGCAAAGTTTTCAGAAAGCTGACTACGGTGAAACATTGTTAGGAATGTGCAAATTATTCATCACTGACGATGAACCGACTAATTCCTTATTCATTTCAACCAAGGATATGGATGCTGGATTGATTCGACTTAAAAACTATTTGGAAGACTACTCTAGATGCTGGCCCTATGGCCATAATAACTCCGAAGTTTGGTGGTATTTGAGTTTGATTTATGAGAAGGTAGACGATAGAGTGTTGTACGCTAAAAGTTTGTGGAAAACAGTCGAACTTGAGGACCACAGACCTGTTCGTGGTTATGCTGTATGTATGCCTTATTACTGAGTGGCGACCAGTTATTGAATAAATTCTTTACTCATTGTAATATTTTGATCTTTCATCGAATCTCTGTGTAGCAGCCAGTGTGCCGCACTCGACTTTTCCGAAAAGTGAAATCTCATCACCAGATCGAACACTATAAGATTGCACCATGGCCGAAGTTGAAGCCAAAAATATGGTATATTGCGGCGTTTGCAGCATGCCTCCTGAGTTCTGTGAGTTTGGAGCATCATTTAAGAGATGTAAAGATTGGTTGGAGACCAATGACGATGAGCTTTTTCAAAAACTCTACGGTGCTGACGCTTTAGCAAATGCAACCTCCACTTTATCAGTGGACAGGGAAGAGAAAATAGCTAAAGACTTGGAAAAGAAACAGGCTAAAGAAGAAAAGAAAATCGAAAGAGAGAAACGTATCCAATTAGCATCTAAGGTTACCATCAAGAGAATCGAGAGAAATAAAAGAAAGCACGTAATTTCTATTTCAGGATTGGAAGTTTTCGATATCGATATGAAAAAGCTTTCTAAGACCTTTGCATCTAAGTTTGCCACTGGTGCCTCTGTAGTTAAGAATGCTGAGAAAAAGGAAGAAATTACCGTACAAGGTGACGTCAGTGACGAAGCTCGTGCTTATATTGAAAAGTTGTTAGAGGAGAAGGGACTCCATGATGTCAAGGTAGAGCAAGTTGATGATAAGAAGATCTTGAAAAAGGCAGCAGCAGCTGCCGCTGCTGCTGGTACTTCGGGCTCAGCATAATGATATCGTCTCTGTTTATAATGTCCATAAATAAATAATTTCACATTTCCTAATCGTATTTCTTTTTCCAAGCCCATGAAGTTCCCACTTGAGAGGATTCGTCTACTTCAGACAATATTCTATACAATTGGGCAATCCGTCTCTTCGAGTAAAACTTAGTTGTCTTTGAAGTTGAACCAAGTTTATGCAGTTTGATAGTGTTTCCTGATCCAAAACCGTCAACTAATCCCCAGGTCGCCATATTGCAACAACTAGCGTCTTTAGTCATATGGCCCCCTATTTCCCAAATGTCAATTGCCATATCGTGGTCATGATGCACCTGATGGTATTGACCTATGTTAAATAATGCTATTCCTAACGTAACATTGTTCAGTTTGTTGAAAAACTTTTCAAGAACGATTAGCTCTTTGCCCGTGAAATACTGTTCTACAAGTAAATGTTGAAAGTAGCCAATACTCTTTAGATTTTTGTAGAGAAGAGCGGTTCTTGCAGACCGACGAAAATATCTCATAATTTGATCATTATCGTAGTTGTTATTGCCATCTGACTTTGAAAATGAAAGGAACCAGTTACCAAGCATGGCTTGCGCTAACGGTATAGGCAAAGTTGAGTCATGAGCAGATTGCCGAAACAATTCCAAAAGCTTCTCCGATGTATAATTTCGACTATTGGTATAGAGGTCCAAGATCTGATCGAAAGAATCAATATCTTTCACCTGCTTCTTCAAAAGTTGTACTATACTTTCACGAGAATAATATTTGGGGTGAATTTGAGGCAAACTAAACTCAATGGCCCCATATACATCAGGGTTTAACTTGTTCACATTTATCAATTGGGTCAATATCATATCCCCTTTCTTCTTAAGTACCGATAAATCAGCATCTGGAGGTAATTGTTCACTATATTCGAATCTGGGATTATACAAAGTATCGATTTGACCTCCGAAGAGTAAGATTTCAAGTACTGAGTTAAAGTCGATTCCACTAAGATATTCTGGCTGGTAAAAAGAATTGATTCGACTTCGGAGTAGATCTATGTTACATTGCTCTTCGTGCGTACTGTATTTCGGAGTCTCCTTATGCGAGGGTTTAAAAAGCAGCTTCAATCTTTGTTTCTTGCTTACAACGATCTCATTGAAATCGCTGTCGTCAGAAAAATCTCCAGTGGAATGTGTAGAACTGGCACTAGAATAAGTTGGAGTTAATGATGGTTGGTACAGTGTATTTTCAGATTCTGTCCCTGTCACGGTATCTACTTTAATTTGCGGAATTGACGCCATTGAGTTATCATCAAATTTAGGGTTTGATCCAGGTGCGCATAAAAAAATATGATGATTCATTTAGTACCAAAGAATCGAACACTAATTAAAGTATGTTGTCTAACTTTAAATATCAATTAATATCAACTGGTTTATTTAAACTTTACGTATAATACAAAATGCGATTGTTTGCTAGACTAATCTGCAAACTGTGGGGGCTCGATCTACCATAAAAAAGTTTCATGAGGACTATTAAATAACGAAACTTTCACGAAATTAACTTGGAAATAGCGGGAACCTTATTACTGGCATCTACTGCTTTCTCTACTTCGCTCATTTTCAAGTTTTTAATAGGAGGAAGTTTGACTTCCTTATCCGACTCTTCAGAAGATTCAGACCTAATGGCTGGGATTACGGCGGTAGCCGAAGTGATTACTGGTTTAATGTTGGCAAGTATGGGAGTGTTCTCAGCGCTCTTGCTGAGCTTTTGACTAATGTTAATGGTAGCTCCTTGGAGTGAAGGGAGCGATGTATATGATCCGGTCACGCCACGAGGAATGACAGTGGCCTTAACAGTGTTGGAGTCGTCCGGGTGCAGTAATTGAGACGACGACACAACGAGTGGAACAGTGGTGGCTAACTTATTAGTGGCCAATGACGAAGGAGGCGCCAGAGCCAGGGTTTGAGCCGGTCCGGAGCCTGAAGCTTGAGGCGCTTGGGGATCCTGCAGAATCAGCGAAGCCATAATGGACGCTGCCGCCAGAGCTGTGCCGATATTAGGTGGTGATATGGATGAATTAGAAGGTTGCTGTGGTGCAGTCCTCAATACGGAACCAGCGGGAGCAGTGGCACCAAGAGGCATGGGCTGGCCCGGCATGGGACCAGGCACTGCTGCTTGCATTGGCGTATTTGCTACAGGTGGACCACCGGGGCCAACTTGCATCGCTCCGTCAGGCACTAACGGCATCTGCGAATAAATAACTGGTACTTGACCGGCCATGACCGGGACCTGAGAATATTGCATGGTGCCAGCCATCGGTTGAATAGATACAAGCGGACCATAAGGAGATGCTATTACATGTTGGGGAGGCACAGCTATAGAGCCAGCTTGAATGATCGGATAGGGCACAGCAAAAGGCGCCTGCGCATTTGCGGCATTGGAAGGAGAGGTGCTAGGAGCGATGGTGGTAGCATTCGGAGGACCCGGTTGACCCGCTATTACAACTGTTGGTTCCTGTCCTGGGATTTGGTGGACGGTCATAGGCATTGGTAAGCCGTGCTGAGGTTGTGATTGAACCTCTTCTGATTCTTGAAGCGAGCGATCTTGACGGATATTCTGGTTATGCTGAGCCATACGAAGTGCCCCACGAGCAGATGAGTCAAGATTCAAGTAGGCGCAATGTAACTTACCCTTAGTGCAATTGAAGCATGTTGGGAGGTTTTCGTCACACTTGATCCGTCTCTTTTTACAGGTACCGCAGCCTAAATGAGAGTTACGATGCTTTCTACGTGAGTTTTTCTTCTTACGAATGCTAGCGTCGGCACCGGGAGCATCGGGCGATTCATCTAGGTCATCTTTCTTGGGAGGCGGAACTGGGTTCTTAAGAGCAGCTGAGAAATCGTCCATAATCAAGAGTTCCGGGTTTATGTTTATGACCAGTCAAATCAGATGGGGTTTATCAGGTAATAGATAAGATAAATAACCCAGGACACGAGGTAACTCTTAAAGGAAATAGAACCAACCGGGTAAAATCAATAACTGGAGGAAACTATAATATGATTTGTCAAATACAGGTTGAGGACCAGGAGGGTATGACGATGCAGGTGATTATACAATACACTGATTAGTAAAAATGGGGTTAGCAGTATAGATTCTCAATAGCAAAAATATACGCTGATGGGCCACTAGGAGTACACGGAAGGACTCCTATTCTTACTGAAAGTTTAACTTAACTTGAGTACTGCGACTAAAGATGTTTTTTTTTCTGGTTATGCCCCTCTTGCCGTTTTGCCGGACACACCTCGTAGCAAAGAAAGTATCACAAAACCGTGCGTCGTAAATTTCATTCGAAACTTTATTATATACGGGGCGTCGGTAGACACAGCCTTCCCCTGCGTGAAGGAAAAAGGAGATGTCAAGCAGGTGAAATGCCGTGTTAGGGTCCTTGACTCTCTTTATTATAAGAGGATTTGATAACGGAATGCTCTATACAGTTATATGTTCCATGCAGTTAAGGTTTGGCACCATCGGGGACCTTGAATGTCGGCCGAATCTCCTCATTAACCTCTGAAGGGCTTTAGGTCCATCCGCGGTCCTATTGCGGGCGTGCGCGCATACGAGCGGTAGGTGCACAGAGTTCAGATGCATAAACTGCATGACATTATGGACTCATGCAGTATCACATCGATAGTCCGCATAACAATCCGAAAATGAAACAGCAATAACAACACCAGGGTTTTTAACCATGTGGCGAAAATCTAGTTAAAATTCTACGTTATCAGAGATCATCGTCTTTATGGCGGGCTAGTACTTAATTACCCGTTTACCACATATAGATGCTATAATTTATTGTTGTGTAATTCTCGTATTGATGATACTGCAGACAAGCATTTCTTCGTAAATGAACTTATTTCACAGCCGCATCGACTGACATAAGCGTGCATCGTACTCTCCAGCGCCAATCTCAGGCTTTAACGGTGTCTTCGATTATTGTTCATTCCGGTTACGGCCCGATAGAAACCTAATATTGCGTTACACCTGCGTTACTGCGAATCGTTTATTGTGTCTATACGTTCCAATATGGCTTACGCGCCGCGGCTGTCAATGCCACTGTCGGATATAGTCGATGCTGTTATGTCGATGCACCTCGTACTACGGTATACTAAATAAGGTTTTGCGGAGTCGGAAAGTTGTCTCTCCGGGTCCACATATGAATATGGCTCGACTAAAAAATTTTCTCAAACGGCCACTGTTATGGATTTTCTCTTACTTAATTCGCCATACTCCTGCAGTTCCCCTTGCTTCTGAGAGTTATAACTGGACAAAGCACGTCCCAGTGCTTCTAACTAAATCAGAAAAAGCTGCAGTTGAATGTCGTCTACCTATTGTTATTCTTAAGCCGCGCTGGAGTATGCGTGGTTCCTGTTTTAACAATAGTAATGAGCCCTGACAGCATCTTAGACACTAGAAAACAATGTTTAATTTTTCCAGCTCGGGCATAAGTCGATGAAAATAAGATAATAAGACACGAAAGCAGCTCATCATATTGTTGTCATTAGGTATTAATACGGTTAAGCGAACCGTTTATTTTAGCTACTCTCTATTTAGGTCAATGTCGTATTTGTTCTTGGGCTCCGGAAGGTAGGACTCGTGAAAACGTTGCATGCGTTTTTTCCACCATTTGCGGCCCTCGTGCTTGCTTACCTCTTCCATTAGTATATCGTCATCATTATTGTCTGACTCGGCCATTTCAGGTGACTCTTTTATCGAAACAATCCATTTATCCTCTTTCGGCTTTATATGATATCGGCCACCGAGCACAAGATCTTTGGCCACTACCTCTCTAGTTCTGCCTAATGATTCTATAGCAGCAACTCGATCTATAGTGTCCTTAAGTAGTTCGTCAAACCGTGGTTGAGATGCTATTTCATGAAATGCTCTCATCATGGGTACCGAATCGGCCCGAACTCGAGATTCGGAGTCAATTGTAAAAATATTTAAGTTGTCATACTGCTGAATATAGTCTGCTCGTGTCATGATTTGTCTAGCTCTCCAAAGTGGGAGCTCTGGAAGCTCATGGTCTTTTTGTTCGTCCTTGGCATCGGGAATATCCTGAGATATCAAGGTATTGAGTCTCTTTCGGTCCATAGCGACAAATTCTCTCATTAACATCATAGCACTGGTACTGAATTTACCTGACTCCATGACGTCGTCGTCCATTTCCATGCCAAGCAAGCCACATTGATTTAAGAACCAAGTCTTTTCGCGGTCGATGATTTCATGACAAGCTCGGACGATATCTCGGTGGCGGGCTACTTGAGAAATATGCTGAGGTCTACCACCAATCAAATCGTAAATCTGATTGCAAAGGTCTTTCGAAAGAGCTAATTCTGGATATTTGTTGCATGGGAAATGGGTCTCTCGGCAATAATTAAGCGCGTTGATAGTCTCTTTGCGATTAAAGTCACGGACGTTGATCAACTCGAGCCGAGTGCCTAACTTTTTTAGCTTTTCATAAACCCAGTAGTCGTCCAGATTAAATATCATCGTCACAAGTCCCAGACCACTTAAGCTTTCTGCTTTTTGTTGCAACAATTCCACAAGCTTTATACCTTCTTCATTCTCTTTAACAAGGTGGGCATTATTGATAATAAGAACTAGGGGTCTACCCAGTTTACGAGAGACTCTGCGTAACGCAACCTCTTCCAACTTGCTGAAGGCTCTTTCAATATCAAGCAACGCTGTGGTATCTCGTGGTCCTCTTATACTGAATAGCGAGCCGATATAATCTTCCGAATACGCAAAATTCAACGCTCGTCCTAGGCGAATCCTGAAAATTTCGGGATCGGCATGGGCATCGAATATAGCCACGTTATATCCATCTATCTTCTTCATTGCCTCGAGAAGTAATGAAGTTTTGCCTGTTCCCTTTTCACCAATTACGAGAAAGTATCTACCCACTATATTGCCACTTATGATGTCGTCTAGCAATTTTTGTTGCGGTCTTTCTACCCAATATTGTGTTAAATCTGAGTGTCCTTGACTCTCAGAGCGTTTGCTTGCTCGCTTATGCATAGAAAGTTCATATGCTGGGTCTCCAACGTCGAATGCCAGATCTATTTTATCCAAAACATGAGCATTATAAAGACGATGATAGGCGATTCCGGCGATTCCAAGTATAGCAATGGAACTGAAAGTTATACCAATTGTTTCTAGACATTTTATGGCAAATCGCCCAAGGCTCTTCATATACTCTTGGAATCTTTTTTTAGGTGGTTCTCTCTTCTCTTCTCTTTCTACCTCTTCTTCGAGCTCCTCTTCTTCTTCCTTTTCTTCTTCTCTATCTCTTTTTTTGCGATCTTTCTTCTCTTGCCGAGACTCATCATCCTCATCTTTGGGATTCGAAGGACCGTTGCTGCCTCCTCCGCTACCGTTGTTATTCCCACTACCACCTGCTGGAGAAGTCGAAGTAGTGCTTGGGTCGTTATATTGGCTTTGACCGTTCTGCGGTGATTTCTGTACGTTGGATTGCCTTTGTGAACCAGAATTGAACAGCTGACCGCTAGTTTTATCGACTTTTAAACTCTCTACATCAGTAGTTATAGCCTTGCTTTTTGGTATCGTATCGTTTTCTGTTTGATATTCTTTGGTATCGTCTTTGTTTTCACGTTCATCTTTTTCTTCACTATCCTTTTGCTGCTTTTCTATTTCACGCTTCTGTTTCATAAGAACTTTCTTCTCTTTTTTCAACTTTTTATTGGCTTCTTCTAAGTCGTCATTTTGAACATCTTCAAGAATATCAAATGGCAATAAAGGATTGATAATCGAACGTCTAGGAGTAGATGTAAAGGAACGTAAAGGAGACTTATAGAGGGTTGCAGGAGGTTTGCAAGTACACTGGTAGCCGACGAGGGGTCGCAATCTGACCACCGACCGGAACATGATGGTTCTCAAGTGTTGATACTCCGCTGATGAACCTGCAGAAATAGCATGCGGCTGAGCCCGTTACGAGTATTTTTCAATTTATTCTATAATGCACTATGAAAGATCGAACCCTGCACCCATATTAATCGCATATGTAAGTTTTGCTCGTAAAAGTTCCTTATCTTGGTAATCTGGTATCTTCAACAAATTGACACATGTCGATGCTGTAGGCAAACGATCAAGCTGGCGGCCAGAGTTGCGAATTCCAAACTTAGGCGCTAGCGCTTGGAATCCTAAAAGGGGCGCCCGAGAAACCGAAGTCACAAATTTTACAAGTTTACATCGTTCTTCCGGAGTCATTTCTTCGACCACCTCCCAGAAGTGTACAACGGTGATGTCATCGTCAAAGTAGCCTCCATACTCCACATTTTCTTTCCAGTCCTGAATGTTGATATCCAGTTGACCACCCGAGATAAGCATTTGTAACTCGTTAGGATCAAACATATTCAACCAGGTATTTGGAATGACTTCAAATAGTCCTTCCAAGAAGAACTTCGTTTGTATATGCAAAGATTGGTTTAATTTATAGTTCGACATTTGATGAATGTAGTTTAAACGGTTGTTCATATCAACTTTGACGTTTTCACCATTTGGAGGTAGCAAGTCAAAAGTGAAAGGCTTTCCTTCTACCGTCTCGTCGATCACAAAGTTGATATCCATACTTGCCAATTCTTCTTCTGTCAAATTATTCAACTTCATAAGATTGTTGAAAAGCTCTCCATCCAATGATCGAAGGTCGTTAATCGAATTCTTCATATGAGTCTTGGTATTGCACCACTTGCTAGTAAAGAATGGCGCAAAGGAAATATCGATTAGCACATTTTCAAACAAGCACTTTCCGACAATGTTTCCCAAAAATTTAAGATAAGCAAGTCTTTCTTTTTGCTTCGATAAATGAAGGTCCAAGCGAAGCTTCTTGAAAATATCGTCATTGGGGTAAAGCTCATTAGAAGCAGTCTCTTTAAAAAGATCGAATTTACCTCCAGGGAGAAAGCCTTCCTGAGCCACTCCAGTTAAGAACTCTTTTGTAATTCCACCGCCATCAATTCCAATTTCTTTGCCATGCTCGTTGAAGAAAGTTATGCTGAGTCGATGTACAAATTTAGCGCCACTATTATGGAAGTTATTAAATGCATCTTCAAGCATGGAGCCCCGCCTTATATTCGCTTCCAAGTATTGTGGAGGCTCAAAAAATGGGGTATCCTTGAGTAATCGTTCCTTTTCTAGATCGATCAAGCACTGAAATACCTTTACTCTCTTTTCAAACGGAATCATAAATGGAATCTTCGCTAACACCTCCAATTTTGCTTGTGAATCGCTAGTAGCCCTTGTCAGCTTCACGTTAAAAATATCATCGGGATCTTCATGCTCATGAGTGAAAATATCAGTTGATTGGTTCCGTTCCTGTTCTTCTGCAATCACAGCGATTAAGGCATCTGTATTAACACTCAATGATCTTGTTTCCCAAAACTGGCTGTCAAGGAAGTTTAATCTAGTGTTTTTGGAGTAAAGTTGATTCAAAAGAACAAGAGAGACGTCTTTAAGCTTGCTATAGTTCATAAACGCATCATTTGCGTTCCCAAATAACAACGTTAAACACAATCCTTTCTGGAACTTCATTAAATCGATTACATCCTTTACCACCAATTTGTCATCGGAAAAGCTTTCGGTGTCGTTGGAGACGATCAACCAGTACGAATATAACTCTTCGAATGTATAAATCAATTCCCAGAAGTCCTTAATCGAGTCAGCCGAAAGGTTCAGATAGACGTCTTCAAGATCCAGCAATGCAAGATAATCACTCTTTTTAAGTCTTTGGCTTAGAATTTGATATAATGCATGCAGTTTAATTTGCTCGAAAAACCATTTGTATGATCCAGGAGTTATAGTTAAGAGCATGCAAAGCTTCTTCTTCTCTGAAGGTATAATGAATATAAGGGCGGAAAAAATATGAAGTACCACCGAAGCAAGTTCATTATCTGAATTAGTAAAGTACTCAATAGCTCTGTTTATAAACTTTGACGAATAGAGTCTTTGAATCTTGGAAAATAGAGTTGGTGAAACACGAACGAGGTCTGCAGGAGTGTCCTCAGCATCTTCCATGTCTTCATCTGCGTCGTCTCGGCTAGTGATTTTGAAACCAATGGATGCTAAAACGGTTCCAATCACTATGTAATCAGCAGGCTCGAAGTCATCTAAGTGGAGCAGATCGTTCGAGAATACATTAGCAAGTATTTGAATTCTTTGTCTAGGTTGTAAAGATCTGATTACTGGTTCACAAGCTGGTACAGCTGTGCGAACGATTTGTCTAGTATAGTTGTTGGTGATTTCTGCCCATGGAGTAGCCAAGAAATGGGCAAATGCGAGTGGGCTATCTTTAATATTTACAGCAAAGATCATATCTACAATAAGCTTTTGGTCCTTAGTTTCCAAAAATATACCTCTTTCTAAGGTTTGCTGTAATTGGTGAATAGTGTTGGTAAATTTACAATGGTTTACCACAGGTTGCCGTAAAAGAGTATGTAGGACATCAAATCCATGTCTGAGCATAGCTACATTATCTGTTGACGATCTGTTCAAAATCCTACTAACAGATTCTACTAATTTTTGAGCCTGAACCTGGTGGAGCTGAGATACGTATTCGGGGTGTGATAAAAATGTGTCATTCAATGTGGAGAGCTGGTCGGTAATTTGTGGCGAAGGCCGAGATCTATACCATTGGCAGATGAAAATGAATTCTGATACCCAAATATTAAAAGACGTCACATTGGAAACTGTAGCTGATGATTCAAGCCAGTCGTTATTCATATTTTGGGCTATTCGGGACAAGTTTAGGTACGATTTAGTGTATGATTGAATGACAGCTGCTGCCCGATCTCGTTGTCGTTGCTCCTCACGATTCTGTCTTTGGATCTTTGTCTGTTCAAGATAATTACGGGCATCCTTCTGACGGTTCCCGAGGTTTACTACCCTCTTTTTGGTGTTCCCGGTGAAATTGATCATAGTTGAATGTAAGGAACGATTCGATAAGCGGCCTAATGGATGACAAAGATAAGACTGTATGTAAACTGTCGATCTCGAGACTTACAAGTTCCTGCTAACAACTCACTTTATCGTGTAGTAGGGGATTTCAGAACTATAGTAATCGTCATATTGCATTGGTTAAAATGTCAGAACATTAAAAGTCATTCATCTAAATAAAGGTGGTCTAGTCTACTCTAAAGTTTATTCTAAATATTTTTTTTTTTTTTTGAGATTTGCAACCTTTAACGCTAAAGCATATTTAGCAAATCTCCAAACGATGGAATGAAGTACAGAGGCACAAGACTCTCGTCTTGCTCTGGCTCTTGCATTTGTTGGGTGAAATAGGCCTCTGTTGTTCCACCGGTGAATACAAGCAATGATGCGCCATTACCACCACCAAGACCTCCATCGTTACCGAACTTGATATCGGTATAAAGAGTGTCACCAACCATAAGTGTCTTAGCCTTGTCGAATTTGCAATGGCTAAGAATAAATTGGAGCAATACTGGCGAAGGCTTTCCTACATCGATGAAAGAGCGATGAGCGGTGTAAGCCATATACTCTACAACACTTCCACCAGCTGGCAAAGTGAGGCCATTGGGTCCAGGGTAAGTTCTATCAATGTTTGTACCAATAAAAGGGAGCGATTTATTGTCATGAAGAAGATACTGGAGGGTCAGGGCAATACGCATGTAGTTGAAGGATTTAGTAGATCCAACTACAACGGCCCTCACCTCAGGGTCTACAGTTAAAAGTGGATGATCCGGGCTAAATGGGGTGTCCAATCTGGCATCAGTGCCTCCGAGCGCCTTGTATCCGGCTTCTATCAACTCTTGTTCAATGCCGGTGTCACCCAAAACCCACACTTTACTACCAACTGGTATATTCAATTTCTCTCTTAAGCATGTAGCAGCAGCGTAACAAGTAGGGAAGTATTGATCTTTCGAAAGACCCGCATACCCGAGCTTCCTAAATTTATCATGATAGTTGTTCCTCGAGGCCGACGAGTTATTACTCACGAACGCGAACGTTTTGCCCATTGCTGTGAGTTTCTCGATAGTGTTACGAACCTTGGGAATGGCATCTTCACCAAGCCAGAGAACACCATCACAGTCGAATAGGATATGGTCGTATTGGGATATTATGTCAGATGCATTGTCTTTATTTATTTCCACTGGTGCCATTTCGGAAGTGGTGTCTATGAGTAATTTAGACCGTTATAGTTTAAAATAGATTTTGTCGTAGTGCGAAGCGATGAGGTTTGACATAATTGAGTTCAATACCGAAAGAAGCATTTATAACATCCCCTATATCCATTACCTTTGTAAATAAAATGGAGCACTCTAGTATAATATTGCATGGGAATGATGATGATCACCTGAACAATGGATGTGACTCCGAACAGAGTAGCAAGGAACAAGATCAAGTTTTGAACGGTGAGCAGAAATCAAGCGATAGGGCCGAAACGACAAATAAGTCAGACAATATTATCACCGAACCCATAAGGGCGAAGCCAAAACAGAGGAAAGGTCAATCAGAAGAAGAATTTATAATACAAAAGGAATACTTTCATCGAGAAGGTCCCCAACTACATTATGGTGGTTGGCTTCAAGAAGAAGACAAACTAAACAGTTTGGACGAAAAAGTAAAGACTGATAGAGTACATATGCTTAATGCCTGTGAAAGGGCTTATTTTGAAAGAGACTATGAAAAATGCATGGAGTTAATCTCTCGGGCTGCCGCTCTTTTTGGTGTCAGTTTAGATGATGAGGACGACACAGTTAAGCTCCAGCAAGAATTCCAAGCAATGGGAAGAAAAGTAAAGAAAAGTGCAAAAGTCGAAAGGCATGTGTCAGAGCTCATTCATATTCGTGATAAGTGTTTGAGCAAAATGAATGATCTTTAAGGGTATATATTTATTAATTCATGATAATTACGTTAACTTCGTTTGAGCATGATTCGTAACTCTACAAAACTCACCATCCGCTTGGCGAAAACAGGGTCTTTGTCTTCGTCGCTGTCGTCATTGTCCCTAAATTCATCAACCACCTCGATACTTCCAGTATGAGTTTCTACTTGGTAGTTCAATTGCTTCTGAAAATGGAGTCCAATAGATATCGATTTCTCCATAGCTCGACCCATTCCTTTTACAGTAATAAATTTGACTTTTTCGTAATCTCCACCTTGGTATTTCTTATGTGAATGGCCAGTCTTATCGAACTTGTCGAGCATTTTGGTTACTCTCTTTATGGCCGAAATATACGGAGTACTTGATTTGACCATAAATGTGGTTTCTAGCACCACTTTCAGCTGTGGCAACACATTTGGACTATGCTTTATATGAGTCCCGCTGAATCGCAGTCGTGGCATGCTAGTTTATGGTACTGAATCTGAATCTGAATCTGCACAATTCTTCAATTCTTGATGCTCATCTCTTCATATGGAAGATATTATAGGTGTTGGGATTTTTTGTACCCGCGTACGCGATTCCAACGATAAGAAGCGGTACTTCAGTTGAAGATTCGTGACTTTAAGTGCAATGACAGAAGTTCTTATCTGTCACGAACCTATTGAAAGAAAACGTAATCGGAATATTGACGATGAAATTGTTACCAATGAGTACAAACGGATACAAAAAAAGATGATACATTCTGATGTTCACCAAACCACCGTCCAAATTATGATGAATGCCCTGAAAGAACTCCAAAGAGAAGGAGGCTACGAATACCACGAAAACGATGTGCAAGAAGCAAATGCCAATGAGAGTTACACTCAAAAGCCGTTCTGGCCGGTCCTAAACCGGGTGAAATCCTGATTGCGTAAATAGCCATTTATTCATTTTTGTACTATACAAATTCAACCATACAACCGTTCTTATGCCCGGGCCTTTCTGGCCTTCTTTTTGTTTGTCAACAACACCTTTTGCTTAGTGGACTCAGCCTCAGATTCAGACTCGGACTCGGATTCCATTTCTTCATCCTCATCCATCTCACTAATTTCCTCATCTTCATCATCCTCCATGGCAGCGGCCTTACGTTCAGCCTTCTCAGCCTTGCGTCTCAACTCGACGTCTCTCATCTTCAACAACTCAGGGTTATCTTCGACCAATTTCTTATCGGCAAGACGGGCTCTTTCCTTGTTACCTCTCATTCTGTTCTTGTAGAAGGCTCTTTCTCTCTTTTGTCTGATCTCCTCCACTCTGGCCATTGCCTTCAAGGTAGTAGCCACGAGGTCACGGTTGTATCTGACAGGGACGTTTCTTCTGGATGCAAATGTTAAAGTAGAGTCAACCACCAACTCTTTACCGGCGGCCTTTCTGAATGCCTTGGTCCATCTCAACTTACGAGGGTTACGACGTTGTTTAAATGCTTTGTGACACTTGGATCGGCAGAATCTGAACTCTTTGGCATCGTTTCTCACGAACATGATACCATGCAATGGGTACACAGGCGACGAGCAAAAATGACATGTGTATACTCTCATCGTTTATACCCCAACTCTTTCTAATCTAATTATCTCATCGCATCGCATCTCAAAAAAAAATCCTGGGTGGGTGCACTGATGGATGGGTGTTTGGATGGATCAGTCACTTAGATGAAAATTGCGCTGATTATCGAAGTCGAAGGTTTTGAATAAGTATGGAAGCACCCACTTTACCCATACCGGGAGAAGGTAGTGCTGCTGCCGCCCAGCAGCAGCAGCCAGTATTCACCGGTCAGCTTCAAAAGAAACAAGCACCCGAAGGCTCGGCCGAATGGTATTTCGATCGTGGATGCGACTGGATGGGCCAACACCCATGGCTCACTGGTATAGGGCTCTTTGGTGTTGCTTATGTGGCAGCCGGTTTTGTTAAGTCTAATCAGCCGGGACTCAATGGAAAAGCATTTATTAAGGGCAGTTTCGGCCAGAAGATGACTCCAAAGGAGGCACTCCAAATTCTCAACTTGAAAGAAACTAACCTCTCGAAGGCGAGGTTGAAGGAACAGCATAGAAAACTTATGATGGCCAACCATCCCGATAAGGGAGGGTCATCGTTCTTGGCTACGAAGGTCAATGAAGCTAAAGATATTATTGAGAAGAGAGGTGGCTTGAAAGATAAGTAGTTTATGAGTAGTAGTAGGTATAGCGGTAGCCCACCCTGTATATAGGTATAGACGGTTTCTAATGTGCCGATTTGTATGCAGTCTATTTGTAAAGCCAACACGAGCGTCACAAGTGGGCATCGGAATAGGAGAAACCAAACAAGCCATTGGATTCTAAGATTTGAAATTTTGGTTCGACAAACGTCTTCAATTCGTCCTTATTACGACTGTGGTGGCATTTTTGCATATTAATCATGACCACGTACGAAAAGATCGTCAAGGGCGCTACCAAAGTCAAGGTGGCTGCGCCCAAGCCCAAGTATATCGAGCCAATTCTTATGGCTACCCTGATGGATCATCGTACCGGCAGTGAAAACTTCGACACAATCATGAAAACTCTTCAAAGCCGACTTCACGACCTGGCCTGGAGTGTAGTTTACAAGCTGTTGTTGGTGATCCATATTATGATCCGGGAGGGTGACCGAGATGTTGTATTGGAATATTTGTCCCAGCGGGCACCAAATATGATCAATCTCTCACATTCCACTATATTCCGAAATTCCAGCCATAATACCGACGTAAAATACATCAGCAAGTACGCCAAGTATCTTCAAACTCGGGTCAAACAATTCGATCAGACCGGAATAGACTATGTAAGAGACGAACGGGCCAATAACAGTACCCTGCAATCGGGAGGTCGTCTTCGTAATCTCCTGGTGGAAAAAGGTTTACTTCGTGAAACCGAGAGCGTCCAGAAACAAATTGATGCCCTTTTGAGAAATAACTTTATGGAAAACGAAATTAATAATGACATGGTCCTTACAGCATTCAGGCTCTTGGTGAATGATCTTTTAGCACTTTTCCAAGAATTGAACGAGGGGGTCATCAACTTGTTGGAACATTACTTTGAGATGTCTCGAGTAGATGCCGAAACTGCATTAAAGATATATAAAAAATTTGTCGACCAAACCAAATATGTTATCGACTACTTAAGGGTGGCTAAGCATCTTGAATATGCAACTAAGCTCCATGTTCCTACTATTAAGCACGCCCCTACTGCATTAACGTCGTCATTGGAAGAGTATTTGGACGATCCAAACTTCGAGGCAAATAGACGGCAGTTCTTATTGGAAAAAAATTCAAAATCCAATACTCCAAGTAAATTATCTCCGGCTCCAAAGAAGGCCATTCCCCAAGCCAATGGTGAGACTCAAAGAGTTAATAGCATCATAGTACAGCAGTCTACTTTTAATCCGTGGTCTGTTGCGGGAGCACCACAAAATACAACACAAAATACACAGGCTCAGCCTGCCCAAGCGGTCCAACAGACCCAAACTTCCAACGCATTTGTTCCGGCTCATACCGGAGTTGGCTTTGGAGGCTATGGTCCTCAACTTCAACAGACTAACACTGGTAACCCATTCCTACAAGACGCACAACAGCAACAACAAATACAACAACAACAACTTCAACTTCAACAGCAACAGCAGGCTCAGCAACAGCAACAGCAACAGCAACAGCAGCAACAACAACAACAATATCAGCTTCAACTACAACAGCAGCAACAACAACAACTACAGCAGCAGCAGCAACAGCAGCAGCAACAACAATTACAATTACAACAGCTTCAGCAATCTCAAAGCCAACAACTGTTACAAAAACCCCTGCAATTCCAAGTCCAGCCTCAAGGTACTCTGCCAGGACTTCAACGGGCTGATACTAACCCTTTTGCTCTCAATCGGACTCAAAGCTTGCAGCAATCCAACACTGGAAATCCATTCGCTAGTTCCAGGTTCGCTGCCAATAGTACTACTACTGCATTAACGTCTGGCGGAGCCAAAGCTGCACCTTTGAGATCATCTTATACTGGCTCGAATCCATTCAAAGTTTCAGAGACAACTTCAAATTTATTTGATCAGGCAGCCATGAGAAATCAACCAGCACAAATTGTTAAGCAGCCTACTGCTGGGGGTTTAGAGCATCTTCCCACTATTCCTGTCTTTCCTGAAACACAACAACAAGCTCAAAAAGACATGTTTTGGAATCAGGCAAATGTTAATCTCCACCAGCAGTCCCATACTGGTCAGGCACAGTTCCCTCCTCAACAAGTGCAACAGCAGCCTCAATATCAGCAACTGCAACAGCCTGCTTTCCCTTTTCAACCTACAGGGCAACAGCAATTCGCGTTGCAGCAACAGCCGACTTATCTGGCGTACAATGGGCCCAGTCTTATTTAATTATTTAGAAGTACCCAAAAATTTGCTATATTATATTCTATAAAGATAAAAGTAGAATGGAAGCTATCAAGACGAGATTTCTTGGTCTGATTGTAGAACTGCCGCCTTGAGAACTAGTAGATTGGGACGATCTAGTCGATGGAGATGAGGGAGAGCTAGCACCGGAATCCAGCGCTGTGGTGACCGCCGCGGCCAATGACTTATGTTGACCGACAGAAACTGCGGAATCGGAGGCCGACCCTGTTGCCTCTGTATCAGAACCCTTGTCACTAATAGTAGCCTCGGCTTTCTTGCTGGCGTCTTTAGCCGAACGCAAAGGCTCAACACTGGCTGATGAAGCTTGTCCACCTGCAGAACTGCTCTCACTATCACTCGACGTCTGAACAGAGCTCTCCGTTGAATATGATTTTGTTACGGCACTTGAGCTAGCACCAGAGTCGTCATCAACAGAAGCTGCATCTGCTCTTCCGTTTACCTTACCACCTTTCGACTTAATAGAAGTCCAATCGCCGGACTGGTCGCTATAAGAATATTCTGAGCCAGTAGAATAGTCACTTACCAATACTTTTTTCACATACATTTTAAATGGTGCCTCACTGTAATCAGTTTCACCTCCAGACCATTCGATAGTTCCTGGCTCGTTTGAAGGATCGCCTCCAGCCCAGATGCCTGCTTTAAGATACATTGGAGTTTGTGGATATCCTTCAGAAGAGTCACTGCCAAGCGTTCTCACGGGGTTGCCATCAAAGTACCATACGGTTTGGTCTTTCGTCCACTCAATAGTATAATTATGATAGTCATCTTGTGGAGCTGAGCCCACATTGTGATACTGGCCTCTATCGTAAGTGGTCGTACTTCCCTTTGAAAAGTAGTTGGACTGAAACTGGGTATCATCTCCACCTAGCCACTCAAGATCAATCTCATCTAGATCATCTGATTGCAAAAAGAAAGAAGACACTATGCCCTTGCCTTTAGCAGCTTTCAAGAACACTTCGACTCTACCGAACATAATGTAGAACGTGGATTTAAGCGAAGGATTGTCAAAGCGTTTAGCCAATGTCATGGTGAGGCCATCGTTTTCGTCATAAGAAATGCCAGATTCGGTCGAAGTGGCTTTGAATAATGACAGCCTCGAGCTGAAATCTATCACGGTATCAGTTGCAAGTGCCTTGTCAGCGGGGCAGTTGGAAGTCGATATAGGGTTGCAGGCAGCAGAGCTAGAAGTTGCAGCCACCACGGCAACCATGTAAGTCACAATTAAACTTGAAGCAAGCATTGAACACGGAAACTAGAGTTGCATTCCTTTAAGTAGGAATGAGGATATGCTCGACACGAAAAATGATTTGCAGCCTTGGAACCATACACGAAAGGCGCAGTTCATTAGCGCCTAAAATAGTTCGGTAATTTTTATCGTAATATCGAACAGATGAAATAATTTTGGAGCTCAAGGAGTTGTTGATATTTGATTGATTATTATCGAGACTTAAACCTCGGGTTGATTCAAATCTACACTTCGGCGCCGTTCAATGATTGTCTTAACGGTTCCGTTTCGTGTTTTTCAGATGCAGGGGGTCCTTACCATCTGCAGGATACGTCAAAGATCCAGAAGCGCAACCGGGCTATCTTGGGGAAGGCTGAAACGAGGAAAATCTACAAATTGATCAGATCTAGTAGTAGTCGCTATCCCAAAAACGCTTGTCATAATCTTCTGTAACTTCTTTGTCTTCTGCGTAGTCAATCACCCACTTGGTGAAGCCGCCCTTGAGAACCCATACTCGAAGATCGGAGCCCTGCACTTCATTCAAGAAGATAAGTGCAGCCTTTGGACCCCGTGACTGGGACAAGGCACAGTGGAAGACCACGTCACGAACATTGCGCCTCTTTAGGTCGGCCTGAAGTCTTGGCAATGTGTTGCGAAAATCGCCTGATGGATAGTGAAGACAACCTTTAATATGGCCCCCAACGAAATCAGAGTCTCGCACGTCCACAATGGCGAATTTGTCGTTGTTGGCACTTACGCCGGTCCTCATCCACTCACGAAGTGTTCTATTGGTGATATACTTCAAGTCTGATACCGATACCATGGTGGTTAGACGTTAGCTATAGTCCTATTCGTCCTAACGTTGATTTCCTGGATGAACAATTTAAGTAGACTGCATATATTCTATCGGTAGCGATATTTGAAATATTGTTGCAATCAAAAGTGGGAAACAGTCGACTCCCAATATTTGGACCTTGGGTGTAACCAAAGGACCGGTAAAAGCTTCACCTGACGTAGACATCCTTAAAAAATTATATAGGTCTAGAGTGCTATGCTTGTTTTCTTGATCTACAAAATTTTTCACTATTTTTGTTGTCTTAATTTAGTAACGTCTCGACCTCCTATTTTCCCTTCTCATTAGCCTCCTCCTTACTATTGGCGCTTGCACATAAATGTGAGCCCATAACTACTGAGTCCATCGATTAACACATGTCTATATTGTTCACCTGCATGCAGGCTAAACTCCTCCTGTCGCGGACTCTTGCTTTTTTCACACCTGATCTCTACTGCATTTTCCGGTCTGCGGCTCCCTTTCTCCAGATAATCTAGTACACTCTGCTTTACAATGGCAGATTCTGCTAAGCTGGTCACTAATGACCACGATTCCAAAGTTGGAAGTCCCCTTTCAAGAACAATTTCGGTGGAATCTATTGCCCCGAAATTGACTTCTCTTTTCCGCAAGCGGAAGAGAACTAAAAATGAAAGTTCCGATGGATCTGGCGAATCCAGTCAAGATTCAGAGCATTCAAGTGATGAAGATGGCATAAATCATAAACGAATTAGAGTTGAGAAGACGAAAGAGCAAATTGAGTTCGAAGCTGCTGAAGCCAAATTGGATGAAGAATTGCCGGAGGAGTTAAGAAAATACCGTCCTCATGGCTTCCATTTTAACTTACCACCAAAAGATCGTCCTATTCGAATCTATGCTGATGGGGTTTTCGATTTATTTCATTTAGGTCATATGAAGCAATTGGAACAGGCCAAAAAAGCATTTCCAAATGTGGAATTGGTTTGCGGCATTCCTTCCGATGTAGAAACCCATAAGCGTAAAGGATTAACTGTATTAACCGATAAACAAAGAATTGAGACCTTGAAGCATTGCAGATGGGTTGATGAAGTTGTCGAAAATGCTCCCTGGGTAGTTACTCCTGATTTTGTAACGAAACATAGAATCGATTACGTCGCCCATGATGACTTACCCTATGCTTCTTCAGAGAGTGACGATATATACAAGCCGATTAAAGAGCAAGGAAAATTTCTCACTACACAAAGAACTCTGGGTATTTCTACCTCAGATATCATTACCAAGATTATCAGAGATTACGACAAATATTTGGTTCGTAACTTCGCTAGAGGAGCCACCCGTAAGGAGCTCAACGTCAGTTGGTTGAAGAAAAATGAATTGGAATTTAAGAAGCACATCAATGATTTTAGAACATACTGGACTAAGAACAGAGCCAACTTGAACAATGTGTCTCGTGATTTATATTTCGAAGTGAGAGAGTACATGCGTGGAAGAAAAGCAGACGCTGCTTCGCTTCTTGAAGGAAATTCGATCAACAGCGATTCAGATGACTCTGCGTCGCAGGTTCATTCGCGTGCTTCATCTCCACTAAGCGATTTTGCCGCTAAGTATATTGGCAATGCCAATAAGGATTTGAACAGATCTATATTCAAGAATGTGGCTGGATGGATGAAGCGAGATGATGACCAAGAGTCCTCAGATGTTGATCAGAGTAATGGAGCTGCCACCACTTCAAACAATAGGCCCATTGCAATTCCAAAAAAGCCGACAAGAAGGCCAGTCAAGAGGACCCGAAAGGCAGAATAAATGCACATCTAACTTCATTCCATTTCATGGTCCTACAACCCTATATTTAGCGGTGGATATGACCCTAATAGCAAACTCATCATTGTATCATTGATATTCCGGTAGCCTGTATGCAGGTGCATCAATATTTATACTTGAAAATTATCAATTATAGTTTAAAGGCAATAAAACTATTATGTCAGACACAGACGTAGCTCGAGTAGATGATGTAGAATCGCTACTACAGCTACATAATCAGATTCATGAGCAACAACAAGAATTGTTACGCCAACAAAAGCAGTTTTATCTCCAAGAAGGTTCGAGCTTCCCAGTAAATGGCAGATCTACTCGTAGTTTTACTCAAGGACTAATAATCGGTCAGCTAAGCGTTATCCTCGTCCTATGCATTTTTATCAAGTTTTTCGTATTTGCCGATTCGAGTTCCACTTCCGCCTCGTCTTCTGGTTCGTCAATACCGAAAGACGCTTCGGGTGTTCTCGTAAATCGAAAGAAAACAGGAATTGACGGTGAAAATGGTTCCGATGGTACCGACGAAGTCACTACAATCCTCGAGAAGACCTACTACGACGTGGATAATCATGCTCCAGAGTCTTTAGATTGGTTTAATGTCCTAATCGCTCAAACTATATACCTGCTCCGGTCGGAGGCTCTTCTCTCCGACAACATCTATCACTCTTTGAATGACTTTTTGGCCAAGCTGGAATTGCCTGACTATTTGGGAGATATTCAATTAATGGAGATTGACATTGGCGACGACTTCCCAATCTTTTCCAATTGTAGAATCAAGCATAGTAAGGATTATCGGGGACGCCTAGAAGCAAAAATTGATGTTGATTTATCAGACACATTAACCATGGGCATTCAAACTAAATTAATTCTCAATCGTCCACGGCCATTGACGGCAGTGCTTCCCGTACTGTTATCGGTTTCAATTGTACGATTTTCCGGTTGTTTAACCGTCTCACTTGTAAATACTAACGAGCAGGAGTTTAGCAATCCTCGTAATGACCGAACTGCCAGCAGTGATGATTCTGACGAAGACAAAGAGGGAGACGGAACTGCTTTGCTTTTTTCGTTTTCGCCTGATTATAGACTTGAATTCACTGTCAAATCATTAATCGGGTCGCGTGCCAAACTCCAGGACGTTCCTAAGATATCATCTTTGATTGAACACAGGCTCCGCAGCTGGTTTGTAGAGCGTTGCATTGAACCCAGGTTCCAGGTAGTTAAGTTGCCATCGTTATGGCCTCGTCGCAAAAACACCAGACAGCCAGCTCATTCGGCTGAGGAAGCTAGGCTGTAAATCTGAACAATGTTACAGTAGTTAGATCTTAAAGTTATTTATTCTATTGACTATATAAGTATTACTGTCAAAAATAAGGTCCGTGAATTGAAAAAATTGCATAAAGGGGGGTCTCCAAGAGGGCCGGGTATCGAAGGAATTTTCAATATAGAAGGCAAAAAATCTAAGTTGATTAGAAGTTCAACAAGATAGCCATAGCGGCAAGAACCGACACAAGAGAAGCTTGGACGGAGTTGGCGGCACCCTCAGCGTTAGTGCTTACAGCAGGGGCAGAGGATGGAGCGACCTTTTGGGTAGCCATAGTAGAAGCAGGAGCAGCTGGAGCAGCTGAAGATGCGGCTTGAGTGGCTGGGGCAGCAGGAGCTTGAGTAGCTGGAGCTTGGGTGGTTGGGGCTTGAGTAGCTGGAGCCTCTGAAGCTGGAGCCTTAGCGGCTGGGGCCTCAGTGGTTGGGGTTTGAGCCGCTGGAGCTTGAGTGGTTGGGGTGTTAGCAGCAGCAGGAGTAGTAGCTTGAGCAGCAGCAGGAGTAGTAGCTTGAGCAGCAGCAGTAGTTGGAGCAGCAGAAGTAAGAGGACAGTAAGTGGTGTAGACGGTCTCGTCCTTGGTGACGGTGGTGATACCAGTGGTAACAGCCTTCTCATTGCACTTGTTGTTAGAGCAAGAAGTGATGGTGACAACAGTTGTACCAACGATGTCAGTGGCAGTAGAAGCAGGGGTAGTAGCTTCGGCAGCAAGAGTAGTCTTTCCGTTACCGCTTCCGTTACCGTTACCAGATCCAGATCCGTTTCCGTTACCAGAACCAGTGTTAGCAGCTCCAGTGTTGGCAGCTCCAGTGTTACCAGATCCAGCTCCAGTGTTACCGGCTCCGGTGTTACCAGCTCCAGTGTTTCCAGCTCCAGAATTACCAGCTCCAGTGTTGCCAGATCCAGATCCAGATCCAGATCCGTTACCAGAAGTAGTAGAAGCACCAGTCTCAGATGATCCAGATCCAGAACCGTTACCGGAAGTAGTAGAAGCGCCAGTATTAGATGCACCAGTATTAGATGCGCCAGTGTTGGAAGCACCAGTATTAGATGCGCCAGTGTTGGAAGCACCAGTGTTAGATGCGCCAGTGTTGGAAGCACCAGTGTTAGATGCGCCAGTGTTGGAAGCACCAGTGTTAGATGCGCCAGTGTTGGAAGCACCAGTGTTAGATGCGCCAGTGTTGGAAGCACCAGTGTTAGATGCGCCAGTGTTGGAAGCACCAGTGTTGGAGGAGGCAGCAGAAGCAGGAGGAACAACAGTAGTAGTCACTGGAGCACTAGAAGCAGCGGCTGGGGCCGATGAGGAAGTGGATGGTGGAGCAGTTGAAGACTCTGGCAAGGAAGAGGCAGAGGACACACATGACAAATCCCAACAGAAGTTAGGCAAGAGGTTGTTTGGAGCTTGTAACTTAGGGAAAAGGTCCAAGTCGAGGTTAAGGTCAAGACCAAGATTAAGGTCGAGTCTCTTTTCTAATTCTCTCTTGGTAGAAGCTGGGGTAAACTCCTTAGCATCTTGGAAGTTCTTGTCAAGAGCGTACTTGATATTTTGTGGGAAGTACTTCTCCCAGAGTTGAGCAACATTAGGGTCGACACCGAGGTCAATGTCGAGCTCAATTCCGAAACCGTCTGGCAAACAGAACAAGTTGTTGTGGAGAGAAGCCTCAATGAGAACGGACACAGAGAAAGCAAATAAGTTGTTAATGCCAGTGTTAGCATTGGCACCAACTACAACAGCATCGCTCTCCTTGTCAGAGCCTAAACCAGTAAGCTTGGCACTCTTAGAAGCCTTAGAAAAGTTCTCGAAAAGTTGGGCAGAAGCGGCAGTCTCGAAGTCAATGGTAACCTTAAACAAGTTAGCCTCAACATGAGCAACGCTGGAAACTTGGAAAGCAGCCTTTGGCACGGAAGTGTCTCTCTTTTGAACTTCGGAAACATCTTGTACTTCTCCGGCCTCTCTCTTTAAGTTGAGTCCAAGGTCCAAGTTTTCTTGGAGACCAATTTGAAGAAGGGAGGTTGATGAACAAGGCGAAGCACCTGGAAGACCAAGACCAAGAGTGAAGTCAAAGTATTCACTTATGTTTAAGCTCAAGGCAGCAGCAGTGCCCAAGTATGAAGAGGCTGCAACAGCGACGGCTGCAGTTTTAGAAGCGGAACCAAAGATCATCGAAAGATTGAAGCGAATGACTATCGAAGTGGTTAGTTGATGGAGTAGGTATTGAAGAAGTAGACCAGTTTATATATGTTTTGCAAGAGAATACAACGATACCATTTTACCAAATTAGGCCACATTAGTCCAGGTTCCGTTTGATCCACTTCATGCGAACTACAATGAAGCTCAATTATCTCTACAGGTATTCGCGAGCATATTGCCTTCTGCAAGGCAAATATGGGCCCGGTGAATCGCGATGTGCTAGGAAATATCTCTTCCCATTCTAGAAGAATTGCACATGGCTGTATTGTCCAAACGTACGCCTACTTGTTCTTGAACATTTTTTTGCATTCGTGAGATCGGATTGTCCTGCAGGCGCAACCTTGGCAGCCACATTGATTTTCGAGAACAATAATAGAATGACGAATTGGTACAATAGATTCGACGTGTATTCGAGCATTTTAACTCTAAAAATACTTTGGTTTCTTTGGGCAATTTGCCTGCATTCGTTCGTCTAACAATATCGCCAACCCGTATTGTAATTTCGAGAACTATTGTTCTGACGTTGTATACAGTATTTTACCGCTCTAGTAAATATTTCCAGAACCCTGGCGCTGCAACCGCCCCGCGACGTGTTTTGACGTGGCGATGCTCATCGATCTGTACCGGCAGCCGACGGAGATACTACATGCAATAGAGCAAGAAAGAAAGACTCTTTGAACCAATCAATTGAGTACTCCACAACGTTCAACAGCATGGTCCAAGTGGTATGTACGCCTTAAACCTTGATTTTATTGACGACTATTCTGTACACGATTTGTTGCACTGGTCCATTGTTTTACGAGACCAAAACTAATGTTCTCATTCGGGAATAATTACTCCAGGCAGTTTAATTTCCTGCGTACACCGCTAAATCCCGTAAAATTAGTCGCGACGACGCCATCAAAAACGCACCTCCTAGGCTATTCGCGCACGTAACAACAGCCGAATACGACTGCCCAATGTTGACGCCGTAAACCATTGACGACGAATGGGATCGGCTGACGAAGTACGACATGTACAGCCTCCATCGTATTACATAATGTCTGGCATTGCAACATGGGCTATGTCGGATCCCGACAGTTTGCTGCTATATACCCGGGCTTATGTTGGACTTCAAATCTGCAACGAAGCACTGACGATAGCTACTTTGGTACACCGGACTAACTTTTTGGTCTGTGTGAGCCAGCGCTCCTGAATGCCTCTGAAAAAATCTTGATAGAGCCGAGATTATTCGTGCTCGCAACCCCTTCTCTGAGGCTTGTTTGCAGATTGCGAACCAATGCGACTAAATCACTAGACCCTTTGGGAATGGTTTTAGAGTTGATGCGGTGCCTAACCCTGCTACTGCAACGGGACTACTCAATTGAGAATCTCAATCAATAAACAGGTAATTAGAAGTAGCAATTGGGATAAAAACACTGTAGCCAAGGCCCTTTAATGTTTGATTGTTGGGTATTACGAACAATGGGTGCAAAACAATTCTTGATTCTTCACAGGCACAGAATGAAGGTGAGGGCATGCCACACAATTAATGCTGGGTATGAATACGAATCCTACAAAAGCCTACAGTGTAGTTTAGAATAGGTCAAGTATTGTCTATTAACCGAAGAAGTCAAACAAAAAGTCGAAGACTAATTAAAATACGAGTTAGAATTATATCGCCACAGTGAGCGAGGGGGTATTAGAATAGGAATTGCATGGTGCAGGTTCATATTATTTTGGATTAAAGCAAAAGGGCAACAATTGGCACCACAATAGCACCGAAAGACAAATGAGCGGCCTTCCCTGCGGCTCCAAGGGATTCTGCAGCCACTGTAGGGGATGGGGTAAAGGCGGAAACACTCGATCCTGAAGCAACCTCAGTTACAAAAGTAGTTGTTTGCGCTGCAGGAGCCTTTGGTGGTGGTGGTGTGCCCGCAGCCTGAGCAACTGGAGTAGTCTCAGCAGCAGCAACAGTTGTTGGCTTGGCTGGAGCAGCTTCAGTAGCTACACCCGTAACTGTGGCCTCTGCAGTCTTCACGTTGGCAGTCTCTGTCACAACAATATTCTTCACCGAGGTTACTGGGACTTCAGTGCATTCATTGTTCTCACATGATGTGATTGTGAAGATAGTGGTTTCAGTGGTAGCCATAGGTGCCGGAGGTGCATTAGTTGTTGTGGTCTCAGCGACTGTCAGTGAGATTGGACAGTAAGTAGTGTATACTGTTGTGTCCTTAGTGATCACAGTGACACCAGTTGTGAACGTCAATGGGCAATAAGTGGTGTACGAAGTCGTCTCGTCGGTAACGACAGTTACACCAGTAGTCACCGCAGTCTCAGTACATCCATGAGAGCAAGAAGTGATTGTTACAACTGTGGAGGTGCTAACGGTTTCAGTTGTGGTCCAGTAGCAAGGAGTAGTGCTGCTTAATGTACTAGAAGCAGTTGAAACGGCCTCAGAAGAGGAAGGAGTAGCAATAGAAGATGCTGGAGATGATGAAGAGGCTGGTACTGATGAAGTAGAAGCCACCACAGAAGACGAAGCGGGAGTTGAAGAACCAGGAACTGAAGAAGATGCTGATGTCAAAGAAGAAGAAGAAGTTGTTGAAGGAATGGAAACGCTTCCCAGGCTGCTCGAACTTGAGTTGGGTCTCACAGGTGGGACTGAACTTGCAGGAGAAGAGCTTGGTGGGTGAGAAGTTGGCACGGAACTAGTCTCTTCACAAGGTGTTGTGCTTGGGGCGCTAGAGCTTGGGGGAGCGGAGCTTGGTGGAGCAGAGCTTGGTGGAGCAGAGCTTGGTGGAGCAGAGCTTGGGGTCGAAGAATGCTCACAAGGTGTAGTGCTCGAAAGAGTCGAACTTGGGTGCCCTGAACTGGGTGGCGCAGAGCTAGGAGTAGACGATTCCTCACAAGGTGTAGTACTAGGAGTGGTTGAAGATTCTTCACAAGGCGTAGTACTTGGAGTAGTAGAAGATTCTTCACAAGGTGTAGTACTTGGAGTAGTAGAGGACTCTTCACAAGGTGTAGTACTAGGAGTAGTAGAAGATTCTTCACAAGGTGTAGTACTTGGAGTAGTAGAAGATTCTTCACAAGGTGTAGTACTAGGAGTAGTAGAGGACTCTTCACAAGGTGTAGTACTAGGAGTAGTAGAGGACTCTTCACAAGGTGTAGTACTTGGAGTGGTTGAAGATTCTTCACAAGGTGTAGTACTTGGAGTAGTAGTCTCATCGCATGGCGTTGTTGGTCTGGTAGGTCTGTGAGGTGTTGTTTCCTCGCATGGAGTAGTGGTTGGCTTGGTTGGGCGGTGAGGAGTTGTCTCTTCACAAGGTGTGGTAGTAGGTTTATGAGGAGTGGTTTCGTCACAAGGTGTAGTAGTTGGCTGTGTTGGTTTGGTGGGAGTCGTATCCTCACAAGGAGTAGTTGTTATCTTTACAGGCTTGTTAGGAGTGGGAGTCGTTTCATCACAAGGTGTAGTGGTTGGCCTACTTGGTGTGGTGGTTGTAGTATCATCGCAGGGTTCTCCTGGAAAATTAAACCAACCACCATGTCCAAATGCTGCAGCAGTTGATATCAACTGCGAAGCAAGTAACGCTTGCATTCCAATGTAGGAGAGCTTCATATTGGTGCACAATTATGGTTTGGCAGCAGAATTCGACTTTATTTATAGCAATGGTTTCAGGATTTGCAATCCATTCTTAGACGTAAGTCCAATGCATTGCCCTCGTATCTGGCAGCCATGCGATGATTTGTTCCAGGCTTTGCACTTTGAATGATCTTCGAGTAAATCGGTAAGTCCTACATCTAGAGTCCCGATTAGTTCATGAATTTTCTATCTTGGCCAATTTTGCAGCTTCTCAAGGAGGGCCCTTGCATAAAACTGTTGTTGATGATTTTAATGCAGAAATTGAGGCGAAGATAGACATGTTGACAAACAACATCCGCTTTCACGTATGACATCAATATCTTTAATCGTTGACACAACTACATTCCTGATTTCAACTGGAATTGCCAAGGTATTCTCTATTGATGATCCCATGCATTCTAACGTAATCTCAACAAATATTTTTTCGCAACCAAATTAGACGATCTACAATAATTGGACGGCGAACAGAGATTATAATTTTCACACGGCACTCTTGCTCCTACGCGCTTATTTTCAGATTGTTTCGCTTGGCTCATCACATCTGACTTTCCAAGAAATAACGCACATATGCGCCAATGTTTTGCATTTTGAGGCTGCGACAAACTGCAGCCATTCTGTAACTGGCGTCCTTGGACTTTATGCAGGATTTGGAACCAAATGGTCCCCTTTTTTATGCGATGTCCCTGTCTATGCAGGTTGCTGCCTTATCCTTAAAATAGATAAAGCCGAACACCCGCATTTAACCTACGAAAAAATTACCGTTGTACAGTACCTGCATATTACCTGCGTTGAAGTTGGCTATAACTTTGCATAAGTGTGCATGAAGGCTGCAAGGAGGGACCAAGTCTCACTCCTTCTAGAGTCACAAGCCCACAGATTTAATCTCACGGCGGTTAAATAGCGGTTAGGTTGTCGTTACTACTCTGCAGGGGTTGTTCATCAAAAGAGGGGTTCATTTTAGGGTTATTACTTTACTCTATGTAATTGTTTACTGCCGGCGTACGTAGTGCATATTTACTGCAATGTCCCTATTGTTGATAAACGGCCCTCATTTAGGACGCATGCGGAAAAATACACCATTAATTAACCTGAAACCTTTGTATTTTGCATCAAACCTCTATGGGCATCGTCAGAGGAATACGAGTCATCGTCATCCTCTTCGTCATCTTCATTTCCTGATTCGTCTTCGGCTGATACAATATTATTATTGTCAGGGTCACTGTATGAATCGGTATCGTCAAACCCCTCATCCTCGCTTGATTCGCTCTCTTCTCCGAAAAACTCGTCTAAACTTTGTAACTTGTAAGCAGGCTTTTGAATTGGCTTTTCATATTCTTGTCGAACACTAGACGACGATATGGACAGGCGGCTAGCCATTTGTTGTGTTGGTGGTACATTTGAGCTAGAAAATGACGATACTTTAGCGTGGACAAGTGGAGCTTCGGCTCTTCTTGAAGAGGAAATCGCCGGATCTGCAGGACCCCAATCATCAGATGCTAAGTAAGACCTTGCAGGACCGTCGTAAATGTATGATCCTGTTAGGGAAGGAGTCGGTTTAGGCACTTGAAGAAATAGAGCAGCTAATTCCACATGCTGGTGGCCTTCTTCAAGAAGCACACTGAACATGCGCGCTCTGTCCCTCGTATCATACGAATCATCATATTTAGCGAGAAGTAGCACATGATTTAACATTTTCGCGATAATTTGCTTTTTCGGGTAACTGGTCAGCTCACCCTGTTCTAAAAAATACGAGTAGACCTTCGCTGCTAACACAACGATCTGATATCTTACACTTTCGGATTCGTAGCAATAGTTCTTTAGTAGGATTCGTAAAACGTCTGGACCGATTGAATTCTCGGTAATCTCAGTAAATTCGCCGATCATCCATAGTATGCTTGCTTTTGCATTATCAGCGAGTTTGATATTTTCTCTAAGAATCATCGATAGCTGACGCACAGCTCGAACAATGACCTGCCGATCGTCGCTGCTCGCTTGTCTTTGTTGCAACAAGAATCGAATTACCGTAAGTAGCTCATTGGTGATTGACGGATCCATGTTCCGTAATTGCTTAAGTGCCCATTTGAGTACCACGGACGTCCAAAACGTCGATAATTGTGAGCACTTGCCTAATGCCTTGATGCATTGGCTTGCGATCTTATTATCTAGCGTTAACGCAGACTGCTTAAGTTCGGAGATAATATACTTTGCATTATATTCATCGATTAAGTTCGAAAGGATATCCAACTTGCATGATGCAACTGAATATGAGTCCGTTGGGAGGACGTAGAACTTTCTGAAATAGGCGCTGAATACGGTTTTGTCCACGTGAGTGATAGAAAGGATTATCATTAGCTCTAGGGTTAATAATTCCAATGACTGGGACCTGGTAGTAAGGTTGATCAATGACTTAGGTAAAAGTGCTTCGACAAACATAGACGTTGGTGCCAACGCGATAAATGCTCTTGTTACTGCAATTATCACGACCTCATGCCTGCTGTACACCAATGGTCGCAATGAGTCCAAAAACAACAGCATATCATCGTCCATAGAAACAGTATAGTTTCGATCGAGCCCTTCGTAGTTAACAGGAAGATCAATTTCACCATTGGCGAATACCAACTTCGGTTTGGCAATGAACTTTCGACAATAATTGGTCAATATGTCAATTAGGTATACCTGAGCCCATTGGTCAAATTCCAGAACGATTCTGCATAAGCGTCTAAATTGGCCATGTAAAGGTTCCCAGCTTTTAGAAACTTGAGATCTTACTTTATAGAATATTTTTACAGCTGTCTCTACAACAAGTGGATCTGCATCGGCTAAAAGTTTCTCTAGGAAACCAAACAATTGCCTTTTATCAATGCCTTCGATCTCGAATGACTTGCCAATGGCCACTGCCGCCGCCAGTCGCACTTGGCTGGAAGGATCTGTGATGACTTTTTTCAAACTAAGGAAGAGAATTGGAGATACACTGGATATACGAATGCTAGCTAGAGTCTTGATTGCTCGCTCCTTCTTTGCTGGGCTCTTTTCGTTGAGTAGTTTTTGAATTGAGTTGATGGAAAGAAGGACAGTTTCTGGTTCCACTTCAGCGTACCTTGAAAGGTAGAACAACACTAAAATGGTCACTTTGGATACCGGAGAAGTGATGTTTTTCACCACGTCAGCGAAATATGGGGTTGCATCCTCACCTCGGGATATGAGAGCGACCACACACTTCATTCCACGGAACACATCACTGTCGGTGCGAGAGTTGAGAAGCTTGGAGATCTCTTTAGGACGCAGACTCTCGGGGATGTCTGTAAGTTTCGAAGATGCGGATGCCTCAAAATTGAAGTCACGAGCTAAGAAGCTCAGCAACTTTCCTAGGGAGTCGGCCATAGCCTGATGATTTCGTCAAAGGTTTGTTCTTTGTATCTAAAATCAAATTGGTTCCATAAACGTTCATTAAAGATTATGTAATCTATATTAGACTTGTCTGTTCCTCAACTTCTTGGTTGCAGATGTCAACCGTTTGCCCATTGCAAGCTCTTTTGATGTTCTGAGACCAGTTTCTGGAAAGAATTCACCTATTGTAGACTGCGTTCCTTGCGACCTCTTTCTGTTCATATCTCTAATCAAAGGCACCATCACTTCATCTACTCTCTCTTGAGACCAGCCTACATTATACATTAAGAATGATCGAATTTGATCGAGATTAGGTACTCCCCATTTAAATGGGGTAGTATCGTCATCGACTTCTGGTCTTTTATAAGCATCGAAAACCACTGGGTCAGGAAATGTATCAGGAAGAAATAGCTTGCCATTCTTTACTCTGGTCAATAAGTTTTTCTGTAGGGACGATAAGTCTGCTTTGTTGGCTACCGAAACACTTTTTTCATCGATCCATTTCTTGAATGACTTGAGGTTACCAAATTCAGCAAGGATTTCTACAGCAAGGACTGGCCCAATGCCTTTTACTCCTTCCGTATAGTCGCTTCCGAGTAAAAGGGCCAATTCGATTAGATTCTCTTGTTGAAGTCCGATTTTCTGGTGAATGTCATCAATGAAGTAGCATTCAACATATTGCTTTTGATTAAACATGTTCTTGTACACTTTCTGCCCACCAAATAAAAAGCAATCGCTATCATCGGTGATAATACCATCAACTAAACCTAGCTGCATAAGCTCAGCGCACTGTGCTTCAGCTTCCATAGGAGCTGTAATATAAGGGATACCAAATCTGCGTAACAATTCTTGTACATCCTTAATCATTGTTTCAGTTACCTCATCTGAATCTCTCTTTGCCCTCTGAAGTCTCTCTTGGAGAAGTTGTTCTTCGGAAATACTAGTTGATGTAATCGGGATATCCAGGCTTGATCTAACAGTGGATTTGAGAGCCTCGTGGTCCTCAACTTCGTCTTTCATTTGCTGCATGAGCTCTTGCTCTTCCTGCTCGTCAAAATCGTAATCTAACAATACTGCTTGCCTTTCTTCTCTCTTGGGAACAATGTTTGTAACAACATTTAAATCTTCATTACTTTTTGGTGAAGGGGATGCTTGCTTAGGTTCAACTTCAACAACGTCCTCGTCATCGCTATCTTCTAATTTCTGGCCAGGCTGATTGCCGTCATCGATTACCTCTACGTCTGATTCATTTCCAGAATAAGCGTCCTCGAGCATTTGCTTCGCTTCGGCCCACGGAATCAAGCCTGATTCATCATTAATTTTTTCTTCTGTTACTTGTTGCACACCTGCTGGCTTTTGATATGGGTTATTTGTTTTAGAAACTTGTTCGTTAAACCACATTGGAACTTCGGGATTCACACGTCTGGACTCATTCTTGTGCCTATTTGATTCAACATCTTCACTCTCTATACTTACCTTCAGGTTTGATTGGCTCTTCTGGGAGGCACTAACAGGATTAGCAGCCAACGAAGATTCCGAAAACGATATTTCGAAAGGTCCTGGCTTCTCAATTTCGGGCATGAGCTTTTGTCTTTTTGCCAGTGGTTCTGTATTATCACTCTTTATGTCTAACGTATTCCAGTTGAAGATACCTCCGGTGCTATGTTCTTCTTTCTTTTGCAACAACAGTAACTCCTTCTTCGATTTTTCGATAGCTTCTTTCAATTGGCTCTCATAATGGTTAGAAGTTTTAGCCGGGCTGCTCTTATCAGTCGAATGTTGGTCATAAATGGATTGAATCAATGCCTTTTCGAGTTCTTCGTCTTCAGATTGACCGTCATCACCAAGAGGTACATCTTCAAGTTCGAAGTCATCTTCATCATCGTCAAACTCTGGTTGTTTGGTTTGCTTTTGGGTGGATGGCTTGTAAAACTGCCCACTTTGTCTATTTAAAACAACTTTTTGAGGCAGGCTGTTTTGGTCATAGTCAAAACTCGAATCAATGTTTATAGGTTCTTCAGACGTCCCAATGGACTCATTACCCAGAAGTTGAAGCATCCATCCATTATCATTTCTCACAAGGGCGTACTTACGGTCCTTATCACCTGCAATTCTTTTCTCGGTATTTCCGTTTTCCCCCATTCCGCTGACATCCATTAAGCGCTGGGTATAAAAATTACGTTTTTGAACTTCTTTAATTTGAAATTTAGAGAAATTCATGCTATCAGGAAAAAGAGCTTCAAGTTGTTCTTTACTGAAACCCATCCTCAATCGAGATCTCAATCTAAGATGAGACAAAATCATATACTGCGTGGGAAGTGGCAAGTTTGCAAACTCTTCTGAGTTGGGATCGACTGTATTTATATCGATTCCATCAATGTAATTTGCGTCTAAGTCATACTCACCTCCCGTCTCCTCCATTGGCATAATTCTTGCATCATCAGCGGCAACTTTAAATTCTTTTAGTTCTGGAAGGTGATATTCATCATTCTTACGAAATTCAGACGACAGACGGGGAGGAGGCGATTTAGTTACTGAGTTTTTGGAAGCTGATTGATGCAGGGGATGGACATTAGGAAGATCTTCTAAGAAAACCATATCACCATCACTAGCAAAGTTGGTGGGATCACCCTTAGCTTTCGATTTACTTTCATTGAATTTTTGAACTTGAATGGCTAATAATTTTCTTGCTGTCTCGGCAGTAGATTCTGTATTGCCTTGGCGTCTCTCCCGACGTTTCATAATAGTTTGTCTTTTCAAAGCGGGTGCGCCTCCGTCGAAAACAAATACCGGGAGGATCCCGAAGTATAGGAGCTTGCATATTCGGCGGAAGAATCCCACAATATGCGACTGAGGCAACGCATTACCTTCGCTATCTCGAACGGCTTTCAAGAACTGGTAGATCCAAATAGAAGCATCGACCGCAAGCTTCTTTCTGGACAAAGCCTCTAGTCGCACCGGACGTGCTGTGGGACCTACAATATCCCAAAGAGAGTTAACTCCCATAGGATTTCAAATTGATGATGAATTAGTTGAATTAGTATTAGATAGAGGTTTAATCTCATCAAGTGTTATCTGCAGTAACTATGCGGCGGAACCCCAAAAATTCGCAGCCATTAGATTGTAGAGCTTTTGTACCCACTACAAGGTGATGAAATTTGCCAAGAATACCATTAAGATGGAGAGCGACAGAGCTGAAAATGGGAAGGTTAACTCAATAGCTGTAGAGTATGCCAGAAATTTTGATCCAAAATTGAATCAGATCGAAAATTCTAACTTCGGGTTTGTAAACCTGACGCCTGGGAGACCCTCTGACATTGATCAATCCCCTCAAAGACTGGAATTGGCAGACCAGGGAAGGCAGAAGTCGACTCTATATGCCCTTGGTGATACTCGAGCTGCAGCAACAATGCCAGTGAAAGAAAAAGTTTCTAAGTGGATTCAAAACGTGCCTATTACATTCGTTTACGAGGATAGCATGTATTTGCTGAATTGTTATCCAGGTGCCACCTCTATTTCCAGTAGCAGCTCATCCGAGTGTATTGATATGGAGTATTCAGGTGACTTAATTGAATTTCAAGCAAGAAAAGTAACCAGATATGCGACCAGGTTGTACATGGCTGAACCCGAGCCAATGGCTTCAGGTGACGCCGAGGAACTCACCATGCGGAGTCATGGCTCTTTTGGTAATGGTGATGCACCGCGCATGTATTACGATATGAGTAGTCGTTAGTTAATAGATATAGCTAGTAGTCTATGTCACATTATATAACTATATCTAGTTCGTCAATGCGATATTCACCGACATCTTCCAATTGAGGATAGAATGGCACTAATGAATCTCGATTGTGCATGTAGGCATTATTGTACAATTTCCAGTAAGGATCTCTCACTTTTTTGGCCGGGTGGAAAAGTCCCGCCCAAATATAATTTATGTAGCTTCCGGTTCCGAGAACTGCTCTCAAGGCATCCATTGCTTCCAAGATTCTTGTAATAACGTGAGGGGATGTTTCAAACACATTGGGAAGTAAAAGGTTAAGATAATGCAAAAATACTTCGTGTGATCCATTATCATTTTTACCGATACAGTTTAAAGCCATATGTTTCACAACGGTGGCGGCAATCTGCCTATGCACCTGATCTCTATCGGTTAAAGCATCCTCCAACAACGGGGTTATAGCATAGAGGTAATCTCTAGTCATATTGCCATCAATGTATTCAAACAAGAAACTTAAAGCCTTTAGAACACCGTTTTGTACGTTCTTATCAGGAGTCCTATATTCATTCATTAATGCAGGCAATACAGTGAATGGAGCACAAGTCTCAGCCACGATTCCTATGGCCACTGCTGTACACACACGAAGTTGTCTTTCTTGAACCTTCAAATTGTTGAGCAACATTACCAAAATATCCTGAGGACCTATTGTCATTGATATGTAACCAAACGATTCATTTGCTGCAATCCTGATTCTCTTTTTGGTACTTTTGAGCATATCGAGAAGCTCAAAACAAATTCTCATCCATTCTTTAGCATTGATTGTTTCAGCATTCTTTTTAGCGATCAAGCCCACAAGTTTCACGCAGGCTTCTTGGACTTTCTCTTGTCTATTCTTCAAGATGGGGGTTAATGTTGGTAAGAGCTGATTTAATGATGGGTTTGTCATTCCGTAAATTGACTCCCTATCCAAGCAATTAATACAAGAATGTAATGCCATAAGGATAGATCCCAATACATCAGGATATACCTCTCCCAATGACTCGTACAAAATTAATATCAATTTTAGAATTAAGTCATGATCTCCAGGAGAGCACTTATCGATCACCGGAGCTATGAGAGTTATCAAGTCTGCAGCCTGCTGACGGACTTCCGGAAGCTTGTTCTTTAATCTGAATAGGATAGTACTCACGATAGAGTTGATATGAGGTTGTAATCTAGTATCTAAAGCCTTGGCAACAGTACCGAAGCTTTCCAAGTATGCTCTATTTTGTAGCTTCTGCTCTTGAAAAGCAAAGAGAACTCCATCAATCAAGCTCAATTCTAAGCGCGAGTCCATTCCAAGAAGCTCTTCGGGATCTGAGTCTATGGCTTTGTTGATAGCGCTGACACTCATAATACGTAAGCTTTCGTTTTCATCCTTAGAAAATACCACGATTCTCTCAAGCATGTCTAAGAAATCGAACTTTGAGGCCAACAGGGTAGTGGCCTCGATAACGAGCTTGCTAAGCATGGTTGTATCTGACGCAGTCTTCCTATTCCAGAAAAATTTTAAAAATGGCGCAATTATATCAACATTATAGTTTGGGATCAATGTCCTTGACAAAGGCAAATTGATAAGAATTCTCAAGATGGTTTTCTTCATTTCTTCATCAGGAGAGTTGAATTCTCTCACTAAAATATAGGTTATTTCTCGTGTGTAGTAGTTTGCATATTCTTCGTAATTTGTATCGAATGTCATCAATGCAATGATTGATGAAATACACCTTAAAAAGCTAGCAAGTCCCTTTCCTCTATGCTTACGAAGGCCGAGCCAAGCCGGCTCTAAAGCAGGCTCGAAGAACTCTATACCGTACGGCTTCACATTTTCAGCAAGCTGGGCCAATGTCAAAGCAGTAATAGTTCTTACGCTGAGATTTTCATCCATCAACCCGGGAGTTATTACATTGACAAGTTGTGACAAGTAAGGGAGGATAGTTGTGCCATTTCCTCCACCAAGTATAATACATAATTGTTGTACAATCTTCATTCCAGTATGCCTTGCCATCCAATTCTTCTTTGATTTGATCACAGCCTTCAAAAATGGTATGAAATTAGCGAGACCAAGAGTTTCTGCGACAATAGCAAATGTTCTTGAAGTGAGGTTACGAACATATTCATCGACATGGTCAAGATCAGGTCTGAGAGCAGAGATCATGTTTGCTAATCCGACCGAGCTTGCTAACGATGAAATTATCTCCCTCGCTTCCATTCGGACGTTAAATTCCTCCTCTATTAAAAGAGGAGAAACCAGGATTAAGATCTTCGACGTGTATGGCTTAACCTCATCTCCAAGTCTCTCTAATATTCTGCCAATTAATTTAACTAATATATGTCTTTCTTGATCATCTAAACTTGGCTCGACAATTATTGGAAGGATTTTACGGAAAAGTATTTGTGGACCGAAGTATCGAGCGTTGTCGGTTATCTGCCTCATGGACTTCTTTCTGGTCTGCGGGGTACCATTTTTGATTTTCAATATGAGAGTAGTAGCCTTGAGCTCTTTTTTCTCCTCAGATGTGCCCTCATCGTCTTTCATAGTTGCTATACTTCCAAAGTGCTTCAAGTCACCTTCCTTGAAAAACTCTAAGCCATCTACAATATCAGTCCTAGGGATGGTCTCTAGAGCTCTCTTCTTGCTAACAGCATCCTCCACAGGGGGCATATAGAATCCTTGCTCTTCTACAATATCCGCCATAGCATTTTTATTATGTTGGAAACCTGGGGGTGGAGGGACATATCGATATCCTGGAGGAAGGATTTTATCTAAAACTTCGTGTGTAAGTGGTATGCCTCCTATAATTGGGACATCTGAGGTTATGGATTTAATTAATGCATTATTTTGATGGTGTGCCTCTTCTTCTTGTTTCCTATACTGTTCTGGAGTGACATCCCATCGTATTTTACGTTGGCGATGTGTAATAGCCTGGGGACGCTTGCCATTTCCATTCTCTAGCTTTTCTTGGATTAATTGCTGTACTCTTTCTTCTTCTCTTCGAAGCTCATTTTGCTGCATTCTTTCCTTATAGGAGTCTGGACGATCTAAGGATAAGTCTACAGTTCTATCATACCTTCTCTTTCGATAATTGTCTTGATGTAATCCTGCTTTCAACTCCAGAGTTTCGATTCTACTCCTAGATTCCTCCCTCTCGATGTCTTCCTGAAGACTTTGAGGGATGGAATAACTGGCTGTTAACGTTCGTTTAGACATGTCCAGTCAAAAGCAAATGGTTATCAGTATTATAAGAATCTCACTTGTCGTGCGCGCAGTTAACCAAGCGATGAGATGAGATGACAGAGTGAGAATACAGATGTCACAGAGCTCTTTAGTCATCCTTAACAGGGTGCTTAGTCTTAAGGAAGCATCGCCGTTTATCCTTATACTAGATTCCCTTGCTCAGTCATCTTACTACTTAGTCCGAGAGATCGCTGAAAAGAACAATTCTATTATCTACTTATCGTTCGAAACACTAAATAAGCCCAAGTATGCTCTGGAGTTCATTGAATGCCCCGGAAAGTCTTTAGAACAAATCTTTGAAGAAGTAAAAGCGTTTGATATTAAAAAGCCAGTTATAATAGTTGACTCGCTTAATTTTATTGCTGCTTCCGATGCTACTGCTTTTATACTGAAGTTGATCGCAACTTTTGGATCCACGATAATAGGAGTATATCATACCAATATTTCCTCAGTTAATGCTGGTAAGGAATTTTCTTACTTGCCTTCTGCATTAAGTGCATTGAGTTTCATATCATCCTCAGTGCTTGAAATCGAACCAATATTTATAGATGAACATGACCAAGAGACTCTTGAGTCTAATATTCAAGAATTCCAGTTCCCGGTGGGATTTGATATAAGCTCTACGAAATTCAAGACTACTTTGCATTATAAGAGGAAGTCGGGACGGACATTGATTCATAAGTATGTGATAGATACTGAAACTCATGTTTATGAGGTTCTTAAAGAGGAAGTGCATCAATCGCAAGAAAACGAAGGTTTACTTGAAGACTTAACTACCTTCAATTTATCTACTAGTAACAAGCAAAAGCTTGCTAGAGAGCAGGTAGAGCTTCCATTCATGCAAGCACAATCAGCATTAGGCTCTGCGGGAGGAGCTATAGTTTATGAATTCGAGAAAGATGATGATTACGACGAGGAAGATCCTTATGAGGATCCTTTTTGAGCATATATAAAAATAAACTCTACAAATTACTATTAGTGTATCATCATCTCCAGTTAAACCCATCTGAAGCTTAGGGGTTAACCAACTAAAAGCATTAGCCCAAAAAAAGAAACCCGACGCGGGGCTCGAACCCGCAACCTTTTGATGACTTACATAAGAGTCAAATGCTCTACCGATTGAGCTAGCCAGGCTGTTTCTTGCTTAGGGCTGACATTGAGGCGATTATAACTCTTCTACCATCTAAAAAAGTCTTATAAGATTGAAGTATACCTACAGTATTCCGTAAAATTCGTTCATTTTTCTATTCTAGCACTCCATTTAATGTATTTTTCGTAAGTGTCAAAAAATTTAGGCCCTTGTTCGTCTGACGACTCGAGAACCTTTGGAGAAAAGGCACAACTACATATCCAGGTTCCAGACCGATTCCATCTGGCAATGCCTTTCATTTCTTCACACAATGCAACTTCTTCCTTTGTTGGAACAGGAAACGCTGAGATTCCTGCCGGTCGTACGGGTACTAAGAATTTGGCAATCGTATTGGGAATCCAACGAAACATAATTTGGTCTGTAGCTATGTAGTGATGTTCGGAGTCCAAATTCGAGGCTTTCCTAGGATATTGCGAATGGAAGTATGCTGGTTTGTCGGGAACTGTTCCTTTTAGGCTACCGTAATAATATTGTAGAAGTCCGGAATCTTTCGATAGCAAAATATCGGCTACATATTTAATTCTGTTTGCACCTTGGCTTAAACTGGATTCGGCGTCATGGAAGTGTTGTCTTACTAGCTTAAATAGATGGTGGTCTTCGATGTTTATAGCATCTTCGAACATGACTATAGTTGTTCAATATATGTACAAGGTTTGAATGATCAACTTTAAACTTTGTTCCGATTCGGCGCCGTGGATGCGAAAAATATAGTGAGATGGGCTCGTGACTTCTAGAAAGCTCGTATATTATGATGAGGGTCTAATTCTACTTTTAATAAGGGCCTTGAGCTTCGCAAGACGACCTTCTGATGCAACAGCTTCTAGCTCTTCCTCTGTTATCACCTGTTTAGTTAATAAGTTATAGATAGTACCGAATGCGAGGGACATCACTGTACATGTGAGAATGATTACATTATAAGGCATGGAGAAATCGGGTGTTGGAAGTGTTAAAAGAAGACTGGTGGTCCTTAGCTCATACTTTTCGCTCTCGCTATCTTCCAAAACTGTAATCATACCCGCTTCCACCGTGAATCCATGATTAGCATCTGGTGGATACTCAGCGTACAACAAAAGTGTCTTTTCGAAATCATAAGAAAGCACAAGAGACAGCTGAGGCGGTAACAATATGTCGAACTCCAAGTGAGACGGCCTACTTCTGTCAACGGCAGGTCTGTAGAATCTTGACTGGATAAATTCGTCTTGTTCCTTAGGGGAAAGAGATTTGGACGACGTCTCATTTTGAAATATAACTTGAAGAGAATTCAAATGCAATCTCATGAACCAAGGCAAAGACTCGAAATAAACGAATGACTTGCTGGACTGAGTAGGATTAGAAAAGACAGTGCGTAGTCCACCCCGGTCCTGAGAATATCCGGTTAGTGATCTAGCGACCGTCAATGGAGGCTTATCCAATGAAGCGACTTTTGAGCTATCAGACGAAGTAAAGTGAACATCATAAACAGCAGCCTTTTCAATGTCAAAGATAAGACTATTACCAATTTCTTTAGGATTAATTTCATTATCAAAGTCATCCTTGATATTGGCATTCCAGGTATCTGGGTTTCGTTGTACTTTAATTACAGTCGAGCCAGGGGCATATTCAAAAGCAGGGCCCAAAATTTTTTTGCCGAATACGCTTTCTAATGACCACGAGACTTCAGAAGGGTCGGCTAATGGGAAACATTGCCAGATGTTAAATATCTTGGACTCGTCGCAACGCAATTTGTCACCTGGAGTGGGCCTTGGTATACCTCCTTCTACTTTACGACGAATTGATCTCATGACATCAATCACAGCATTAACTGACTGCTTCATTTCTAAATGGCATGACTCCTGGTCGCATACGGTGTCCAAATCGATGGACATACTGTGCCATAAAGAATCAAACACTTTATGGCCATTGAGCAACGACGAAATACCAGCCTTACCTCTTGTAGGCAATAATTTAAGGAACGGGGTAAGGTTCTCAGTACAGATAGGTTCACTTGGAAGCACTGCCCTGAAGTAATAGAGATTATGCTCTTGGTTGGCGACGTGGTGGCCCTTTTTATTATTTTCAACGGCTTGGTACTTAGGGACGGTAGTTATCGTATCATCAATAAAGTTTAAGGAGGCGCAAAAGAGACCTGATAACGTAGAAGATAGCTTGATCCAATCTTTCTTTGCGGCTTCGTACGTTGGAGCTTCAATAGTGGCCCAAAGTTCAACACCAGTTCCTCCGCTTTTTTTACCGTTATATGGAAGTCTACCCCATTCATCAGGATCCCACCAACCTTGGGTGAACCTTAGGTGGAGCTCTCTTGTATTGGATGCCTCGACTATAGGGCCAAGTACATGGGGGAAATACATATAGTTGCTGGCATCTTTGGATTCAACTGGAACCAGTGAATTGTGATACGTTAAGGTGGTGGACTCAGAAGAAACATCAAACTCAAAAAGACTTAAAAGCTTGTTTCTGGGCAAGGGGCGGAGAGTGAGTGTTTCATTGAATGGAATCGCCGAAACCACTTGGAGAAACGCAACTATTCCCACTAGCCACCTAAGCATTGTGAAGCTATGAGTTGAAATTTACGCGCGAAGGTTTAACAGCGGATCAAGCAGTGATTCGAAACGAAAACTAAGAGACGAAGGTCACTCGAAAATAAATACAGGCAGCCAGTCCTCGCGGCTATAGTTTTATTCGTTTTGATACTATAAATCAATCTAGCGGTTATTTTCCCACTTGTACGGTGCAATACTTATATGTGGTTAATTTTAAAAAGTTCACGGCCAATTGTAGAATTATTAAATTTTGTAAATTGTAAGAATAATTGTAGATTTCATGTTAAAAAATCAAACTTGATTAAACAGACAATTTCAGAAGCTAAAAAGCGATTCATATGAATCCTATCGTCAATAAAGGCTGAAATCATCATACTTGAACGAACGCAAGCTACTGAAAGTCACATATATATAAACTTATTTGCAGCTTCCTCCACTTCGCATCGCGATTCTTTGTGTTTACCAAAACAAACCCCATCCATGGTATCTCCCCACGGTGTGGACCTAATAGAGCAGCACAAGGAGAATATCCAACTTCTACCAAATGGTAGGAGTGCTCTGAAGTTAGCGGAAGGGTTCGCTGCTACTGGTGCCCAAGACTATAAGCGAGATCGAGCACAACAACGTCAGTCCTTCGAACAACAACTAAAGAACTGGGAAGAAATGGATGATCCACTTCTGGTATTTGTAGCATATTTGGACTGGATCCATAATACTTACCCCCAAGGAGCAAACCATGAAAGTGGACTTCTCGGTCTCTTGGAAAGGTGCACCTCCAGTCTACGTGATATATCCCACTACAAAAATGATCCCCGGTATCTTCGAGTATGGATGGAGTACATAAACTATCTGGACTCACCACGGGATATATATCTATACTTGGCAAAGAAGGGTATTGGGAGTCAATTGGCATTATATTACGAAGTATTTGCTAACTATCTCGAACAACACGGCAACGTCGATGAAGCAGATGAAGTATATGAGCAAGGTATCATATGTTGTGCCCACCCGCTCACTCGATTAAAGAATTCTTACGAAAGATATAAGCAAAGGAAGCTGAACTTTAAAGCTTTAGAAAAACCTGTTAGACAACCGTTAGGAGGTGTAAATGGACCGATTGTAGAAATGCCTTCCGCTCCTGAACCATTGCAGAAAAAGCCCCGGCTCGAAGTCTTTAGAGAAGATGATCCGAATGATGGAAAAATCTCCCAATTTTTTGGTTCTCCCGACATCGACCGTCCTTTAGGTACCATAGGTGAACGAACGAAGGAAAATAAATTAAAAGCGAAGCCTTGGTCCGGTGAGATGATCAAACAAAATGCCTCTTCTTCACGTCCAGGGGCCAATCTGTTCACAGTATTTAAGGACGAAGATATTGATTCAGATAGTACAATCACCGAAAAAGTCCTGACGCCCTTAGGCATGTACACTTTGGTAAAACATCCTGGCAAGAAGCCAGAGCGGCTCCAGATCGACCTTTCATTACTATACCCCAAAGGTGAGAAGGAATTGTGCCTAGAAGAGCTCTTGCTACGAACTATGACATCTCGTAGAGCAGAAGAGGCTCCCTCCTCTATTAATGATACTGTTGATACCGAAGTCCAATCAGAGTCATTCGCTCATCAACATACAGAAACGACAGAAATAAACTCCGAATCTTTTGCACATCAAACAGAGACAACAGAACACTTAACAATACCTTTGAAAGGTTTAAGCGACGTTGAGGTGAGTCTGGCAGAGCCGACCGTTACCATGTATTCAAAACTTGCAGCAAATGATGTGATGAATATATTTAATCAAGCCGCAAGAGAAGTAAATAACGAATCTGATCACGAAACCGATACAATGACCAATTATGATGGATTTGTCACAGAGACTGTGAACCTTGAACCGCAAGTTACCCCGAAAAGTCAGAATAATAGTGTTCAAAGCTCGCCATTTATTGATATACCTCATAACGAACATCCATATTCAGACCCAGTTATATTATCAGGCACCCCCACACTTATAGATCCCACAGATGAAATGCAGCGAAGATCTTTAATCAGTAGCCTCCCCATTAACATAGAATCGTACCCTGGCTATCATCACTATCACAATTCCGTTAATCGGCTCCCGGTTTTCAAAGGAATAACCAATGAAAAAACTAAATACATCCCTAAAGGCAACAGGCATTCAATAATTGATTTTTGTGGTGACGAAATACTTTGTCTTCGTTGTCAGTTAGGTGAAGGCGGTTACGGAGTTGTGTATCTTGTAGAAACTGAAACCGGTAGCTTGCAAGCCCTCAAGGTTGAAAGCCAATCATCTCCCTGGGAATTTTATATCCTCGAACAAATTCAGCTTAGACTTCAAGCCAAGAATCTGCAAAATATGGTAGTGGCTGCGAAATCTGTCCACTGTTTCAAGGATGAAACCTACATGGTCATGGATTACGTTAAGCAAGGTACGCTATTAGACGTCGTCAATTACTTTTCTGATAGAGACTTAACTTCTACCAGCAAAGGAGCCGATGAGACGTTATGCATATACCTCGCGGTAGAGTTACTCAAAGTCGTACAAAATCTTCATGCTATAGGAATTATCCACGGAGACTTAAAAGCAGATAACTGTATGTTGAGATTCGAAGAAGTGGATAATTGGAGTGAATCCTTGTCTGCAGATTCTTGGAAGCATAAATCGATTACTTTAATTGATTTCGGGAGAAGTATTGATTTGACACTTCATAAACCAGGAACACAATTCAAATGCACATGGCAAACAGATGAGCAAGATTGTCCTCAAATGAATAATGGAGAACCGTGGTCATATGAAGCTGACTACTACGGTTTGGCCGGAATCATTCACACTCTATTGTTCGGAGAGTATATCTCAGTAAGACAACAAGGTAATCGTTATGTCCTTCGAAGAACTTTAAAAAGATATTGGCAACAGCATCTCTGGCAGCCTTTCTTCGACCTATTACTTAATCCATACGAAGAAGGTCAATATAAGCGACCACTTCTTTCACAGCTAGCAAAGCTCCGGTCTGAAATGAAGCAGTGGTTATTGGAAAACGGACAGTCGAAGGGCCTTAGAAAAACAATGAGCGAAGTGGAAGATTTCTTAAACGAAAGAGACCGCGTTTTAAGGCATGGATTACGATAACATGATAAAACCTGTCCAATATAGGCTACGTAGAAAGTATAGGGTCTGTCTAACCTGTTGAGTATGGTCCTGCATAATACATATTTAATTCACCTCGGTCAAAAAGTCTCACCCCACACTTTCTTCAGGCTACCACCCGGTCTACTATGAACGACGACCTAATCAACAGCGCTGTTAGCTTTCTTAATGACCCTAATGTGGCATCTTCTCCGTTAACTAAGAAGGTGGAGTTTTTAGAGTCTAAAGGTTTAAACCAGCAAGAAATTGAGGAAGCATTAAATCGAGCTAATGCTGGTTCATCACAATCGGTGCTGACGTCGTCATCACCGACTACTTCTCAGCCAGATAGACTGGCACCTATTGACTACTACAATGTCGCGCCCCCACAACTACCAGAGCGTAACTGGAAAGACTATTTCATCATGGCTACGGCCACTGCCGGGGTTACTTATGGTTTGTACCAAGTTGTCACCAAATATTTAATCCCCAGTATTATCCCTCCATCGCAGGAAACTATTGAGGATGACAAGGCAAAGATTGATGAAGAGTTTATCAAGATAGATAAGTTATTGGAGCAGTTGACTACTGATCAAGGAGACATCAAAGAGCAAAATGAAGCCAAATTAAAGGAAATCGATGTGGTAATTGACAATGTGAACGACTTCTTAGGCAAGTATAACAAAGACAAGCTAGCTTTCGATGATGATTTGAGACTTATGAAGTTAGAAATCCAAAACTTGAAGAACAGTGTCGAGAAGAACATGGACTTGACTAAACAAAGTATGAAAGAGGAGCTCGAGGACATTGGAAGTGAGCTTGAGTCCCTTAAGCAGTTACTTCGCTCCCGTGGTGTCGGTAACGGAGATTCTAAAGGCGAAAGTAGCAGAAAGATCGCCCCAGTATCGTCTATCCCTTCTGCCAGTGAAATCTTGAAGAGAGCTAAAGAAAAGAGATCACAGACAGAAGCCAAAGAAGAGTCAGCTTCGCCCAAGGAGGAGGAGAAGAATCCTGTTGCCACCCCACCCGTTCCCGAGGAGCCCGGTTTGAACAGATCAGGTATCTCTAAACCAGTTACAGTAGGTGGAATAAGCGCTGCTGGAATTCCCGAGTGGCAGCTTAAGCACAGGGAGAAACAGTTACAAGAAGAGAACCTGAAAGCTGATGAAAATAAAGAATCTGAGGAGAAACAACACATTCCAAGCTGGCAACAGGAGCAGCAACGCTCGGACGATGTGGTCAAGGAACAAATAGCCAATGTTGGTGTGCCACAATGGCAGCTTAATGCCAAGGCAGAGTAAGCAGTTAGTTATATATTAATATATCCAGAGCATATATCAATTCATGTATTCCAATGTCATCGAACAATGCAGGTCTTCCCCACACAAATTGATTTGTCTATCTATTGATTCGCGAAAAATTTCGACGACTAGATCTTCAGAAGTTGAATCTTTCAGACCATTGGAGGCCGTATTCCAGGACGATTAGGATCCCCTTTAGTCTTCTATTAGTCGTGGGTTTCACTCTTTGCCTTGAAGGCGGTTCTCAGCTTCAAATTAGCCCCTGGTCTGCATTCCGTTTTTCTGTTCTTATAAAATAGTTTGTTTTACTAAGTTTCGTTTTCCCCCATTTAATTGCAGTTTATTTCTAATCCCTTGTTTTCTGTTGTGCCCTTAGCCATGGAAGCTCCCGAGTCGTCAGAAAAAAAGCTTCAAAAGGTTGCATTTAGCCAACAACTCAATCTTATCCAGAAGGCTCTTCAAACCCAGCTGAGGTCTCCAACTCCGAATAATCAAAATGGACGGTACAACCATTCACAACTTCCGTATGGTCAAAGCAGTGCTGTACAGAATCAGACGCAGCAAAATAAATACGCTTTGGCGGCGGTAGCTGCAGCTGCAGCTGTCCAGCATCAACAACAACAACATTTTTTGTTTCAGCAGCAGCAACAGCAGCAGGCTCAACAACATCGTCACAAACAACAACAGATTTTCCAACAACATCTGTTACAGCAGCAGCAGCAGGCACAACAGATTCACCAAACGTCTGCTGTTTCGCAGGGTCAAAAGCTTTCCCAAGATTATATCTATCACCCCCCATATTCAGGTAACCAGACGGCTCAAACCTCATTGTTCATGGAAAGCTCTCCATCCCAGCTTCAGAATAAGTACGATTTCAGACCTAGTCTTATGTCACTTAACGGAAGTAACAATCTGATCTCATCTTCACCTAACTCCGTTGACTTGATGGGCTCTCAGAAGTTTTCCGGAATTGTTGGCGATGAAACTGACGCTAGTTCACCGATAGTATTACAGCCGCAACATTCTGCAAATTCTGCTTTGAGAAATTCACCTCCCAACTTGTTCTTGAACGGAACTAATTCTTCTACATCAACCGTTCAACCAGTTCTTACGTCGCCTATCTTGAACTCTACGAGTAGCACTTGGAGCGCTGGGCGCCAGTCAATCTGGGGAAACACCACAACTACTAAGAACATGACGACGGGGCAAAAGAAAGACGGGTTTGATCCATTATGGTAGGCTATGTTACGGATTATTAGGCTTGATTTTTTTTTATTAAGGATTGGAAGGAATGGGTAATTTTAAATATTTGTTACATACGTACTATCTTTTAAATATTAATATATATATTCGTTATTCTATTTAACTGACTGAAGATCCTCGCCGCTTCTTCTCCGTAACTGTGCGACCTCACTTTAATCTCAATTGATTAATTCTCAGTTTGGAATATCGTGGCTAATGTCAGACGATTTAACATTTCACAAACTCGTGAAAGGTTCGGTTAGCAAGCATATACCAGAAAGAACATTTGTATCGCTATTCCAGCAATTGAACCGACGTCGTGCTGTTGAGCAGCCTGAATTGATCCAATTTCTACTAGAATCACCTGGCGACCATTCGAAAACCGCACAACTAACCCAACGATATGCCTTGGCTATTGCTGCATCCTCCTCGGAGCAGATGAAAATGCTTTGGGAGTCTTTACCTGAGTTGTCGGATAAAGACCAAAATCGATATTTAAAGGGAATTTATCAGTTACTAATGTTGAAAAAACCTGTAACTGTGCCGAATGACATTTGTTCAGAAATTATGAATCTACACTTTCCAGATTACCTCATAAAACTTTCTAAAGGAGAAAATAAGACTAAAAGTACTATATTTGAGCATGCTATAGCTACTTGGGGTGCTCTCGTAGATCAATTTCATTCATTTGTTCATACAGATCAGCTTAAAAGCCTCGTTTTATCGTTGATGCCATTAAAGGAGAAAATCGAAGAACTGATATTCAACTACTTCTTTACTAAATCTCAAAGTATTTTGAAAGCAAATAATGTCGAAATACCGCTAAATGTCGAGACACCAGTTTCCTCGCAAGGAGAGAAGATCGACTCGTCGGCAACTATTGTACGGCAACTCTCTGGTCCTATAACGAATATCAAGAAAAGTAAGCGAGTATTCGAGATAAAAAAGTTCATTTGGTTACAGTCTAGCATGAAAAACTGGACTTTCAACCGGGAACAGTTCCTCAATGATTATGAACATTTCTGTCTTTCGAAATCTCAAAATCATATTGTGAAGAAGTCCTATTCCTTAGTCTACGATATCATTCTTTCACTATTCAACGGCTTTGCTGTCTCAATCTCCTGCAACGATGACCCCTATGTGCTTTTCAACTGGAACAATTTCATCATCACCAGATTGCCGAATATTTTATCTGCCGTCAAATTTGTTCCTCCCTCCAATAGACAATCCAACGACGAGGCGATTCCAGAAACGTTGGAAGATGCCATTTTGAATGCCTTTAATGCCCTTGATGAATCTACTGTGAGAGTAATAACTAATTTAGATACGAAAATATTCTCATACAGTGACCTTAGACAAGCGTTTATTAAAAGTTGCGTCTACAGCAAATTTCTTGCTACGTCTTCTTTTCATCGTTTTTTTCCCATGGAAGCACGGACTACTCAACAAATATTGGCTCACGAGATGAATCAATTTCAAAATATAGACTCTGTCGACAAAGGGTTTGACCGAGTCCTTTTAAGTGTCAGTACCGAATTTACATCTTTAGAAGAGTCTGGAATCTCTGAGTATATTCTGTCTTTGCCCAATCTCCTTAAGTATCTGAGGTCCAAACAAATTGAATATGCGGCTGCACTTTCTCGTATATTTCAACAACTAATTGAAGAAAGAGACAACGAAAAGATATATCGCTTAATACTCGTGCTCAGTAACAATGTCGCTGCACTTAGACTCTTTGCGTCTAATTCCGATAGGGGGCCACTCGAATTAGTTGAAACTTTGATCAATTACATTGATAAGAACGAATGGAACGCAGATGAAGATAACTTCCAAGAGTCGTACACTCATTTTGGAGTCATATTGCTAGGCATTATCAGAATTGTTGAGGAATTCAAAATCGATTTTTCGAAGGTAATGGTGAAATCCTCTTACGTGAGTCAGTACTTATGTGACTTTTACTACCGCCTATGCGAGAATTTAAGTAATGTTTCAAACTCCGATTCTACCGAAGAAAAAACCATCGTGGAAAATTATAATAATTTGAGTGGAGATTGGATAAACGCGTTATTTGACGACACAAACGATGGGCTATCAGATGAACTACTTCGGTCGGTCAATATTAAACAGATCTATAAGTTGATCCCTATCTTATTCCAGCAAGCAATAACAGCTACCGTGTGCAAAAAGATAGACTTCAAAATTCTCACAAACGGTACGGACTATCTTTCACAGCCATTTTTAACCCCAACAACTTTGAGTATCATGAAATGGCTTGTAGAAAGGATAAAATTAACTGGTCTCGAAGGAGTTTATTTTGATACGTTATATGAACTAGTCAAAGCCAATTATCGCTCTGAGAATGAGGATGCAGTTAATGAGTCCCTTTTCACATTCAGAATAATTTTATTAATGCTTGCAAATGATATCATCATGGCGATTGAACAGTTTCCTCTTTGGCAAGACAATGAGAAATCAAAAAGCCTTCATGATACTGTGACATCAGTTCTTGGAGCAGAAGGACTGAACAGGAAAAGGAAGGAAGTATTGAAGGGCTCGAACACAGGGGATTTGCTTAAAAAGAGTGTATTAGACGTCCTTAATGGGGATAATACCAAGTATTCGGCCATTTACACTCTTTTGAGTCAGATGGACACTCAGTACCTCATGCTGTATTTACAACAAGAAGTATCGTTGTTCGAGAAGTCAGTGAATGCTAGTGAAGATATCAGGATATTTTTTAATTTGATCACATTCGTCATCATCAATGGTTCCGTTCGGACAGAACGTGAGCGAACTTTTTGGGTCAATAAGTTTGAGCAGAATGCGGAACCACAGGCTAAGATTGAAGACTACGATAATAAATTCAATTCGTCTTTGGATTGGCATTATAGCAGTATCTTTGAAAGTAACTCGACAGAGCAAGAAGCGGAAGATGACTTGTTCGATGATCATGTTGAGACTAACTCTAGTACAGGCGTGGTTCGAATGGTAATAGATATGAACAAAAGCTTTGGTCTTCTCGATTCACTACTGAACGGAGAGATGGGAAATCGGTTCACAAGATTTCTACATAAATACATCCTCGAGGAGATTAAAAATACTGTGGTTAGAAAGTCGTTATAATATATATAAAACTTTTATTCAGGCCTTTTCGTGGAGCGCTTCATCAATGTGGTGAACCTTATCGCTTCCTAAATCGTCATCGTCAAGATTAGACTTAGGACCACTATAGTGCCTGTAACCATAAACAAGGTAATAAACTAAAGATAATGACCAAACGCCGAGATTAATTACACTAGTATAATTCATCGTATCTTTAGTAACATGCTCCCCTGTAGGAAAGAATGTCATACAGATGGCATAGGTCAACCAGGACACGGTGACACAATGAATTGCAGTGGTAATTGTCTTCCCAAAGTAAAACGGACCTGGGACAAATCTATCTCTTCCAGTTGGAAGAAGTACCAAAAATACGGGCATACCCCATGCGAGATAGTTACTGGCTACCGCCAACGAGAATAAAGCATTAGCGGCAACTGGACCGATCAAGATCAACAATCCAATTACCAAAGAGAAACAGCCGCCAAAGGCAGTTGCTCTAATTGGGATCTTAATTTTGGGGTCGACATACTTCACATAATTGTAAACGAACGGTAAACCATCATCTCTGGCAAAAGCCCAAATTTGTCGAGAAGCCGCAATCAAAATTGAAGCACCCATGAGGTACTGAGCAAAGGCAATCATAGACATGAAAGCGATAGCCCACTTTTTGCCTAAAGCATCATAAATTATTTGAGCCATTACCAGGCCTGATGGACTCTCTACAACTGCATTAATGTCTCCATTTTTGACACAAGCAGTGGCGCAGATGCAAATAAGCCATCCAAGCAATCCACATACACTAATGGATCCAATGATACCAACAGGTATTGATCTCTTTGACTTAGCTTCTTCAGACATATGCACGCACGAATCGAAAGAAGCAATGGTCCAAAGTGCCGGCATCCAAGAGATCATGAAGGACCAACCTGTAGGCCAGGTCAATGTGTTCTCTAGTTTTCCAAAAATAAAACTTCCGTCATTAAAACCATGCTTAGAAGCCCCAATTGGTACAGCTATAAAGAACACCACTATGATAAATACATTGACATAGATAGAGAAAGCTTGTAAAAAAGCAGTTCTCTTTGATGCCACACTGTTGAGTAGAACATGCGATACTGTGCATGCAGCAAACACGCCATAATTCTTAGCGCTTGTTATTTCAAAGGCGCCATCTTTCCCAAGATAGACAGCCGATAAAATTTCGGCTGCAAACCCCGAATTAATCAGACATAAACCCGAGCAAAGCGATAAGGTATTCGAACAACCAACCACAAAACTTAATGGAACCCGGACGCTATCGGGACAATAATAATTGGTCCAGTAGTAAAGACCACCAGAAGTAGGAAGCAGCGATGCAAGAATAGACATCGAAGTTCCCACAAATAATGTAAAACTCGCTCCAGCAAACCATCCCCACACTAGTCCTACAGGGCCCGTTTGATAACCTTGGGCCATAACACTTGCTATGGAAGGGAGCAACCCCATGATGGAGAACGCAATACCAAAAACTTGAATTGTGGAGTAATTTCGATTAAGTTCTTGCTTGTAACCGATCTGAGCCAAGAGATCATCTTCGTCTTCAACATGTTGAATACTTCTGATCTCCGAACGGTGGGACGATACATTGTGAATATGCTCGCTGGTTTTTGACCTTATCGTGGTCAAAACGCCGCTTGACATACTGTGCGGAGTCGTTGACATATTCTCACGGGTTTCTTGAAAAATGTTGATGGAAAACCTCGATAGGCTTTATACTGGCATCATTAAGGTTGCGTGAGGGGTGAAATTTCGGTAGGTTAGGGCTGCCTTTACAGGCAGTGCCGCAAGATCATGCATAATGTCAATAACTTATCTATGGCGTTTTTGCAATATCTTATCAGCGCCTACCGTAACGGGTACTCCCAAACACCGTGGAGCGCCTCCACCCTCTCCTCATGCTGCAAGGGTTGCGAGTCGCAAGGGCAATCTTGAGACGAACAATACCGAGTACAATTGACATCTCCAGTGCGGCTATGGACCCATGATGACGTGTAATTATAATGATGGCTATAACTGGCTATTAAGGCCGTAGGATCAATTCTCTGAATAGTGATCTTGGACGTTGGAAACCAGCTTATCAGTGCCGCTATGCTCTCTTGTGACGTCAATATAGTTAAAATATCCTTGCTATCCCCCAACAAATAATGTAAGCTGTTCTAGTCGTTAGTCCTCTATTCCCCGCTAACCAGCTTCTTCACCAAATAGTATCGAGGTTATCTGCAGTACACCACGTCTAACTTTGAAAACTACGCGTGCAGGCAACTCCATCTATTAGTCAAGATGTCTAAACGGTTGCATGAGGAAAGGGGACCAGATCAGGCCCACTCGCTCCCAGTAGCATCGCAGACTCTCTCGTCTCAGTCGACTGCTTCGCAAGTTGAACTCCTGGAATCGCAAGAGCATCTCCTAAAGAAAGTGAGACCTAATGGCACTGAAGAGCCCAGTGAGTTCGAAAGGGAGTTACTTGACATGACCCAGGTTGTAAAGGAGATAGGTCACGAAGAAGACCAGAAGTGGACCCGTCCGGCAATTCCAGACACTTTTGATCCAAAGAAAGATGATGTTATATTCCAGCAATTAGATGCTGAAGAATTTACAAATGGCGATTACACCCAGGCCCGATTCTTTGGTATTACTATAGAAGGTCATTCGGTCCTTTGTACGGTGACTGGATTCCGTCATTACTTCTATGTTCCTGTGCCCAGAGGATTCTACAAGGAGCAGCATTTGCATAAATTCAAACAATATCTCAGTAATAACTATGTGGGAGTGATGGACGTGGAGATCGCCCAGAAGGAATCAATCTGGGGCTATAATCAAAATGTAAAGACTCCATTCTTCAGAGTATATGTTGACAACTCCAGAAACATAACCAGATTGAGGACATCATTTGAAAGAGGTGAAATTCAATTTGAAAACCTTTTCCCTGCCCAAAGCGTCAGCTATGATAATATCAACTATCTTTTACGATTAATGGTCGATTGCAAGATCACAGGTATGTCTTGGATCACCTTGCCCAAGGGTACTTACAAAATGACCGACAAAAACCTTTTGACGTCCCGGTGTCAAATCGAATGCTCGATAGACTACAAAGACTTAATTTCGCATCCATCTGAAGGCGAATGGCTTAAGATGGCACCACTTCGTATTCTATCTTTTGATATAGAATGTTCAGGTCGTAAAGGTATTTTTCCTGAAGCAGAGCATGATCCTGTTATCCAAATAGCGAATGTTGTCCTGAAATATGGTGAATCACGACCATTTATTCGTAATGTCTTCACAGTGGATACATGTGCTTCCATCATTGGATCTCAAATATTCGAACATAAAACTGAAGAAGAAATGCTTTTACACTGGCGTCAGTTCGTAGAGGATGCCGATCCTGATGTCATTATCGGTTACAATACCTCCAACTTTGATATTCCATACTTATTGGACAGAGCTCGTGCATTAGGTCTTCAGGAATTTCCTTACTTTGGTCGTATGAAATCAATAAAGCAGGAAGCCAAGGATTCCGTTTTCAGTTCCAGGGCATATGGTACCAGAGAAAACAAAGTTGTTAATATAGATGGAAGAATGCAATTGGATTTGTTGCAGTTCGTGCAAAGGGAATACAAATTGCGTTCTTATACTTTGAACTCTGTATCTGCCCATTTCCTAGGGGAACAGAAAGAAGATGTACAGCATTCGATTATTACCGACCTTCAGAATGGTAATAAGGATACAAGAAGACGTTTGGCAGTCTACTGTTTGAAGGATGCGTACTTACCAATGAGATTATTAGAGAAGCTTATGTGCTTGGTCAATTATACGGAAATGGCTAGAGTTACCGGTGTTCCATTTTCTTACTTGTTAGCTCGCGGACAACAGATTAAGGTCATTTCACAGTTATTCAGAAAGTGTTTGGAAGAAGACGTCGTCATTCCAAACATGAAAAGTGAGGGAACTAATGAAGAGTATGAAGGTGCCACGGTTATTGAACCAATCCGTGGATACTACGATGTACCAATTGCAACATTGGACTTCAGCTCGTTGTACCCATCTATTATGATGGCGCACAATCTTTGTTATACCACTCTTTTGAGCAAACAATCTATCAAGTCGTTCAACCTTTCTGAAGACGACTACACACACACACCAAATGGTGACTATTTCGTAAAAGCATCTAAGCGCCAGGGTATATTACCTACTATTCTACGGGAACTTCTTTCAGCCAGAAAAAAGGCTAAAGCTGATTTGAAGAAGGAGACTGACCCTTTCAGAAAGGATGTGTTGAATGGTCGTCAATTGGCATTAAAGATCTCTGCTAACTCTGTCTACGGTTTCACTGGTGCAACAATAGGTAAATTGCCGTGTCTCGCAATTTCTTCATCGACCACTGCTTTTGGAAGAGAGATGATTGAAAAGACTAAGAATGAAGTCCAGGAAAAATATTCTACCAAGAATGGTTTTCCTTATGATGCCAAAGTCATCTATGGTGACACTGACTCCGTTATGGTAAAGTTCGGTCATACAGATCTCGAGACTTGTATGAAGTTAGGAGAAGAAGCAGCAAATTATGTTTCCACGAAGTTTCAAGATCCCATCAAATTGGAATTCGAGAAAGTATACTTCCCATACCTATTAATTAATAAGAAGAGATACGCAGGTCTTTACTGGACGAGGCCGGAGAAGTTCGATAAGATGGATACGAAAGGAATTGAAACTGTGCGTCGTGATAATTGTCGTTTGGTACAGAATGTTATCACTAGAGTTCTTGAGTATATCCTCGAGGAGAGAAATGTTGCGAAAGCTGAAAAGTTTGTTAAACAAACCATTGCTGATCTTTTACAAAACAGAGTGGACCTTTCCCAATTAGTAATTACGAAGGCATACTCCAAACAAGATTATGCTGCTAAGCAGGCTCATATCGAACTTGCTGAGAGAATGAGAAAGAGAGACCCAGGATCTGCGCCTACATTAGGTGACAGAGTGGCATATGTCATTATCAATTCTTCAAGTACTAAGAATTATGAGAAGTCAGAAGATCCATTATTCGTATTGGAAAATTCCTTACCCATTGATGTTAAGTACTATTTGGAAAATCAGTTGGCAAATCCTCTAATGAGAATTTTCGAGCCGATTTTGGGAGAGAGAAAGGCCAAGGATTTGCTTTCAGGATCACACACAAGAACAATCAAGATGAGCGCACCGAAGACCGGAGGACTCATGAGATTTGCCAAAAAGGCTGAACTTTGTAAAAATTGTAAGTCGCCTTTGCTGCCTTCAAATCATGGTGCCTTGTGTGAGAATTGTATTTCAAAAGCTCCTCAATTGTACGGTGATGCAATGGCCCAAATGAATTACTTGGAAAATAAATTTTCTCGTTTGTGGACTGAATGCCAGAGATGCCAAGGCTCATTACATCAAGAAGTCCTTTGCTCTAATAAGGATTGCCCTATATTTTATATGAGAAAGAAAGCACAGAAGGATGTCTTCCAGCAGGCTCGAGAGTTAGCCAAATGGAATGAAACTGTTTGGTAAGATTATCGATATAATTTAATAATGATTGCAAGTTTGCTATTTAGTATACATAGTATAAATGGATGCACGAAACTAATAATGCCTATACTGTCAAGATCACTCAAGAAGTTCAAATCTCGACGCGTCGTCATCAATGTCCATTGCTTCTGCGGTACTAGCCCTAGATGGGTATGACAAAATGCTCTCAGTCACAGACCGAGTATCATTTGACAATTGACCAGGTCGACCGTTGGTGATAATATCGTTTGAATTAGCTTTCCTTATCTTAGGACTGGTGCCATTTGGAGACTCCATACCGGAGGATGAATTACTAGTAGCAGCAAAAGCATTAGGGGAAACCACTCTGCTGCTGCCTGGACTCGAGCCGAGGGTTAGGTAATTTGAACTAGAGTGTTCACCATTTTTAATCGAGCCTTTCTTCAAGTTCTTGGCAAAGTCAGATGTCCGATTGCTGTTATTTTGCTTCGACAATTCTTTCAACTGCTTGATATTGTGGATGCACTTGCTGATTGTTTGCATCAACAACTTGGGCTTCAAAGGTTTAGATACATAATCATCCATGCCCTTGGCTAAAGACTTTTCTCGATCACCCAACATAGCGTGTGCCGTCAATGCAATAATTGGAGTCCTAAAACTAAGTGAATCGATAGGATTAGACTTCTTCTCCCATTGTCGAATCTTTTCAGTTGCCTCGAAACCTCCCATTACAGGCATCTGCACATCCATAAGCACAACATCATATTTGTTCTTCTGAATAGCTTCAAATGCCTCCAAACCATTTTCCACAACCTCAACCTTGTGGCCCTGCTTCTCAAGGATTCTGACGGCCAACTTTTGGTTGACCAAATTATCCTCGGCCAACAAAACCTTGTACGAAATCGACTCGTCGGTATTCTGCGAGATAGATCTCAGCTCGAGAGCGGGTATGATGGCACTAGCCAAATCGGTGATGGAGCATGGAGTGTTTCCGTATGATGAGATACCAAGGTCAATGCAAACTCTCATGTTCAATTCTGGAATGGAATGATGCAATAACACCAAAGGAATATACTTAACTTCAGGAAGGAGACGTAAGTCCTTAGCAGTAGCAATGGAATCAATCATAATAATATCATACTTGACTGGATCGGTCAAATTAGCATCACCAATATTTCTGACAATTACAGGAATCAATCCCAATTCGTCAATGCCATTCTTAATATCGTTCAACTCGTCCTCAGTGTGCTCAGTTGAAATGAATAAAACATAATGAGAGCTGAAAGGCAATAATTGCTCGGTTTGTCTTGTGTATCTAATGTTGGACGGTGAAACGCTCACAGTAAAATAGAAGTTTGATCCCGATCCGTAGTCTGAAGTAACCCAAATCTCTCCACCCATTAAATGGATCAATTGTTTGGAAATCGACAAACCTAAACCAGTACCTCCGAATTTTCTTGTTGTAGATCCATCTGCTTGACAGAATGTATCGAAAATCAAGCCAAGTTTGTCTTTTTCTATACCAATACCAGTATCACTGACACATACTTCCAAGAGCAACTTGTCACTGTCTTCCACGACCTTAGTAGATTTTTTAACACTGACACTAACCTTACCTTGTTTGGTAAACTTGATAGCATTACCAGCCAAGTTCAAGATAACTTGCCTCAACCTGAAAGAATCTCCAATTAAGTTATCAGGGAAGGAAGAGTCACATTGGTAAGTCAAATCTAACGACTTCTCAATGGCCTTTACTGCTAATGTTTTCAATGCACCAAACACGGTTCCTCGTAACGAGAAATCAATTTGTTCGACAGTCATTCTGTTAGCTTCAATCTTTGAAATATCCAAAATATCATCGATAATGGTTAACAAAGAGTTGGCCAAATTATGAACAATAGAAAGCATCTCTCTCTGATATTGAGTCAATTCAGTATCAAGTGAAAGCTGAGTCATACCGATAATACCGTTCAATGGAGTACGAATTTCATGGGACATATTAGCCAAAAACTCAGACTTGGCACTGTTAGCCAATTCTGCAGCTTCCCTGGCGGCAGTGTTCCTTTGGATAGATTCTCTTAAATTCAATACCATCTGATTAATCTTGGTCTTTAAAGCGTCCATCTCACCACTGGCTTCAACAGTGATAAATCTGGTGAAATCACCATCAGTTGCAGCAGCAGTAATCTGAGCAAAAGCTCTCACTTGAGATGTCAAATTAGAGGCCATAGTATTGACATTAGATGTAATTTCTTTCCATAATCCATCGACATCACTTACTTGGGCCTGGATACCTAATTTACCGTTGATACCCACATCCCTGGCAACCTTAGACACTTCGGAAGCGAAAAGTTGTAACGAATCCACCATCTTATTAATAGTATTCTTCAACTGCAAAATTTCACCCTGGGCATGGACATCGATTTTTTGCGACAAATCACCATGAGCGACAGCAGTTGTCACGGTAGCAATCGATCTCACTTGATTAGTCAAATTTGTTGCCATTAGATTTACATTCTCGGTGACAGCTTTCCAAGCACCCTCTACGTCCTGGACATTGGCCTGACCTCCTAGAATACCTAGAGTTCCTACTTCTCGCGACAATGTGGTTACTTCTAGAGCGAAGTTCTGTAATCGATCCACCATTTGGTTGATAGTTAACTTAAGATTCAAAATTTCTCCCTTACAATCAGCAGTGACCTTCTTTGAAAGGTCTCCTTTGGCAACAGCAGTAGTAACGTTGGCAATATTTCTCACTTGTGTGGTCAAATTAAGGGCCATGGCATTCACATTATCAGTCAATTCTTTCCAAATTCCTTCGTAGTCTTCAATAAGAGCTTGACCACCTAAGATACCTAAAACTCCCACATCCCTGGCCACTTTCGATACCTCGAATGCAAACGTTCTCAATTGATCCACCATAGTATTAATTGTTATTTGTAATTGCAAAATCTCACCTTGGGCATGGACATTAATCTTTCTTGACAAATCACCACGAGCCACGGCTCTGGTAACGTCAGCAATCTCTCTGACTTGGTTGGTCAAGTTAAGGGCCATAATATTCACATTATCGGTCAACGATCTCCAAATACCAACTGATCCCTCATTCTTGGCTTGACCACCAAGCTCACCGTTGGCCACTTCGGTGGCCACTTTAGTCACTTCGTTAGCGAAAGTTTGAAGTTGGTCCATCATTGTATTGATAGTAATCTTTACCTTGAGAATCTCGGGGTCGGACTCCACAGTATGAATCTCTACCTTCTTGGAAAGGTCTCCCATGGCTACCGAAATAACCACAGTACCTATTTCGGAAAGGGCTTGCTTAAAGGCCTTGTTGGCCATCTTGGAGGTTTCAAGCTCCTCGTTGACATCGGCGATAGTAACATCCTGTGCCTTTATGTGGTTTAACAACTCCGTTCGTAGCTGGGCATGACTTCGAGCGAACGCATCCGGGTCCTCAAGAACCGATATCAACTCAGCCGCGTTCATCGCCTTTTTGAGTTTCTTAGTTGACGGAGCAGAAATCTTTGGAAATGTCAAACAAGGGGTATACAGTAAAGCCACTTAGACGCACTGTCGAATTGCCAAGGTGGTGCTGTGTATTGCTCCTTAGGTAACCGGTTGTAAACTCGTTACAATAGAAGAAAACCAGTGAAGTAAAATTCACGGGATATGGACGGATAAGGAGGATGAGGAAAAACGATTCAGTAGAGAAGCTTAGGAAAAACTAGCAGCGTCAGATTCAACAGTTATATCTTGCCGGTGCTACCACGAATTTTACTTTGGAACTGACCAAAGTACCTGCTTCCTACTTAAAATAAACTTACTTGGAGATTGAAACCACCCTAAATTTAGGTCAGGCCCAAACACCAACTACCGACAATGGATTGCAACCTTGTTAGGTAACACGGATCGGCTTGTCACCAAAAAATTCGATAAACTGAGCTCGTATAAAGCCGATGACGTGCACCCGTAGTGACTGATCGATTGCTCAAGAAATGATGAAAAGGTTGTTGTCGTCAACCCTATTGTTTAGGGGATAGACGCCGCACTTGCAAATTTTAAACTAGGTGCTTATGTAACCGTAATCTTGACATGATGGATAATAGTTGTCTCGATTACGTCACTGGCAGTTACGCATTAAGTAATCGATGTCTTAAGTTTGCCTTAAGGGGCATAGCAGGACACGTATGTTACTAAGAAAACGACCTAATTGAGGTAATAATCTAAGCCCTACCCAACGCTTTTTGAGCAGCAAACTACCTTAATTTAATTTTCGAAGCGGACGTATGTTTAAGGCCGATAGAACTATAGATCAGCTGCAAAGCATCATGTACGTCTATTTATCTATATTTAAAAAAATGAAGGTGCCATTCCGAAAGAACTTCCAATCATTTTACTCCCCTTATTTGAGCCGTAAATGATTACTCTAGTCGTATAGATGCTGATGCCGCAGTTGGTTTTGCATACTAGCTTCAACCACCTAGGGACTGCATAAATCCCGGTTAACGCTCTTCTATTTTTTTAAGCACATGAGAGTCCGGCTGCAACAAACTGTGATGCTACAAATTTATATATAGGATGGAATGTACCTTTGCCATATGCAAATGAAGTTCTTTATTGTATTTTTGGTGCTTGCAGCATGCAATTGCATGCTTCTTGATTTAGACAAATATTCACGAAGACGGGTAAGCTCTGTAAAGAACCTTATTTCAACTGCTTTTGGCAAAGAGCCTACTCCGGAAGAGCCTAAACATTATATCTTATCGAACAGAAATATGCTTTCACCTAAAGTATTGAATCACATAATTAAAAAGAACCCATTTTCTGTTTTGAGTTTTAACGATACTGGCACGGTTTTGGTTGCAAATATTCCGGCCGAGGAAAAGGCTGCAAATATTTACACGTTTTATGAAGTCGCTTTTTCCAATGAGACAAGCATCAAATCGCCGATGCTACCTGCAAGCGGATGCTTAGAGGTCGCAAATTCGGATGGTAACATGGGAACTGTGGGACTTGTTTATGAAGCTAAAATGACAGTGATGCCTTTGACTACATTAACTGCTCAGCGGCCCCTTTCTACGTTGGCATTCAAATACAGCATGAATCTTCCGGCGACTTCAACTGAAGGTAGTTGGAAAGGTACGCATATCTGTACAGCTACTAATGGAACCACTACAAAGCTAATGTACCGCGTACCCATGTTGGAGTACCAGGTAAAAGTTAAGAAGGTAACGTTCGATAAGCAGGATAAGGTGGTGGAAGAGGACTCCGACTGGATTAACTACGAACCAATTAGACGGATTTCGCAGCTCATGCCGACATTCTACTGCGTAAATGATAAGGCCGAGCTTCACTGTGGAAGTCTGAATGTAGAGATCTCTCAGGACGGCTACAAGTATATAGCGTCGCAGACTTGATCAGATAATCACAAGCAAGATCGATTATGTAACTAAAAAACTTTAATAGACTGTGTTGAAAGAAGCATGTAAAATTCCAGGACGGACCGACGTAGCAGTCATCAGCCGTATATTTGAGCTGATCACAGGGATGTCTACACCAATCACCCAACAACACTGTGATTACTGCAGGTGGGGCTTTCCGTTGCTGTCTCGGCTATCAACGATTTCGGCCGGTATACAACCAAACCCTCGGTCCAGGTACCCCACACTGCGAATAATTTAAAAGAACCCTACCGCTGAAAAGTAGCTTCAACAAACGTTATTTATACAAAGTACTTATAATGACTACATTGGACCAATCTTTTGTCACTAATGGTGTATGGAAACCAGATCTCTTCAAGGGAAAAGTTGTATTTATTACTGGTGGTGCTGGTACCATCTGTAGAGTCCAAGCTGAAGCCATGGTGTTGTTAGGTGCCGACGCTGCCATTCTTGGTAGAAATGTGGAAAAGACCAAGAAAGCTGCCAACGAAATCCAAAGCTTGCGTTCTGGCTCCAAGGTTTTGGGTCTTGGAAACGTTGATGTCCGTGATGTTCACAGTATTGTGAAGGCTGTGAAAGAAACCGTGGACCAATTGGGCCGCATTGACTATGTGATTGCTGGTGCCGCCGGTAACTTTTTGTCCGACTTTAACCACTTGTCTTCCAATGCCTTCAAGTCGGTGGTGTCTATTGACTTGTTGGGTTCGTTCAACACCATCAAGGCCTGTTTCGAGCAGTTGAGAAAGAACAAGGGTGCCATTATCTTTGTGTCTGCCACCCTCCACTACTACGGAGTTCCATTCCAGAGTCACGTTGGTGCTGCCAAGGCTGGTGTGGACGCCCTCTCCAACGCATTGGCCGTGGAATTGGGCCCTCTTGGAATCAGATCGAACTGTATCGCTCCAGGTGCCATTGGTGGAACCGAGGGTATGGACAGATTGACCCCACCAGGCCAAGCTCCATTAAATGAGAGAATCCCATTGCAAAGATTGGGAGCCACTAGGGACATTGCCGAGGCTACGGTCTACTTGTTCTCTCCAGCCTCTTCTTATGTTTCTGGTACCGTTCACGTGGTCGACGGTGCATTCTGGCACTTAGGTAACATGATGGGCTCCCTCTACCCAGCTGCTGTGATCCAACAAAACCTGGACCCAGAAATCAAGTTGTAATGAGTATATTTATATGGTAAGGTTATAAGTTTTATCTTCTTTGTAGGCTATCAACCGTCTGTATCTCTTGGCTTCAGGCTGTGGGTGCTGAGCCCCCGCTCTCCTGCAGGCTCAAATTCCAACTTCACAAGAGAAGCTTCATTGTCCAACACCACCATGTTCCCAGGATCTGGAAGACATAGCTACCAACAGCAGGGGTATCCACCACCAGGGGGCCCTCCTCAAGGCAATTATGGCCCCCCTCAGGGCCCACCTCCCCAAGGCTACAACTACGGACCACCACAAGGCCCTCCAGGAGGCTATGGACCTCCTCCAGGCGCTCCACCTAACAATTATAATTACGGCAATTATGGTCCTCCTCAAGGCCCTCCACCTCAACAAGAGTACCGCCATGGTCTGGGTCAACAGCCCCAAATGTACCTGGAGCATCGCCAGCTGGGACCCATCGCTAGCGTACCTTCGGGTAACCAAAGTTTTGGCCAGAATACCGGCATGACTTTCCAGTATTCCAACTGTAACGGGCGTAAGAAGGCACTTTTGGTGGGTATAAACTACTTTGGATCGCAAAACGAATTGAAAGGTTGCATCAATGATGTCAAAAATATGTCTCATTTCTTGAACACCCGGTTCGGATACTCATACGACGATATGGTGATTCTTACCGACGACCAAAACCAACGGAACAAGATACCCACCAAGGAGAACATTATCCGCGCTATGCAGTGGTTGGTGAAGGATGCTCGTCCCAATGACTCGTTAGTGTTCCATTACTCCGGCCATGGAGGAACCACTCAAGATTTGGATGGGGATGAAGACAGTGGATTGGATGACGTCATTTACCCATTGGACTTCCAACAAGCTGGTCACATCGTCGACGATGACATGCATGCAATCATGGTGAGACCTTTGCCTCCAGGTTGTAGATTGACTGCTCTTTACGACTCGTGCCATTCTGGTACCGCCTTAGACTTACCTTTCGTGTATTCTACCAAGGGAGTTGTCAAGGAACCTAACATGTGGAAGGATGCTGGATCTGATGCGTTGGGAGCATTTATGAATTATGAACGTGGTGATATTGGAGGAGCCATTTCTGGACTTGGCGGCCTTTTTAAGAGAGTCACTCAATCAGGAAATGCCGATAGACAACAGGTGATTAACATTAAAGCTTCTCCCGCTGATGTCATATCCATTTCTGGTTGTAAAGATGACCAAACTAGTGCCGATGCTCTGATTGGTAATTCTGCAACCGGTGCAATGAGTTGGTCGTTCATTAAGACATTGTCTGAGATGCCAGACCAATCGTACTTGTCATTGTTGAACAATATGAGAACATTATTAAAAGCCAAATACTCCCAAAAACCTCAATTGAGTAGTTCTCACCCTCAGGATATGAACATTAGGTTTATTATGTAGAATACACACTGAAACAAGATTACACTGTAGCGGTCGTCGTTATCTATATATTCTAATGGTAGATTCCCATTCAGTCCTCTTATTGAATCATCTATCATCTTTTTCACGATTCGGGCGTGTGGTCTAGTGGTATGATTCTCGCTTTGGGCTTAGGTCTACTAGACTGAAGTTTGTGAGAGGCCCTGGGTTCAATTCCCAGCTCGCCCCAATTTTTAAATTTTTTCTTGCCAAAATTTTTTTTCAGATTCCCCATATCGGTGCATGGGTGCTCGTATCTACAGTTGGGCCACGCAGAGCATTTAGTAAGGTTATCTTTGGCAGAACTGCAAGCCAGATTTGTTTCGATCATTTCATCTGTTGTTGGACAAAGCTCCTATTCATAGAGGCAACTTGGTATAAAGCCCATCATAACAACGTGAGATCATGGCGTCATATACCAAAGAGCAAGAGACGATTGTTCTCAAGGTTCTTTCATACAAGTCTCACCAATACTACGAGATCTTAGCCGTAGAGAAATCAGCTAGCGATTCCGAGATCAAAAAGTCATATAGAAAGCTTGCTATTAAGCTTCATCCAGATAAGAACCCACATCCACGATCATCAGAGGCATTTAAAATTTTAAATAAAGCATGGGAAGTTTTGGGAGACGAATCGAAGAAGAGAATATACGACCAGACGGGCGCTGATCCAGACAGCAGGTTCTCAGGATACGACAGTGGCTCGTCATCAGGTGTAGACCCGCTGATGTTCAGAACACAATTTACCCCTCGCGGTGCTTTTGGTCAAACCATGGGCGGAGGATCTCTCGACGAAGAGTTATTTAATTTATTCTTTGGTGGTGGCGCTTCTCGAGGACCAACTTTTGCATTTGGAAATAATGGTTTCACCTTCCAAACCTTTGGTGGTGGTGGAGGTCAGCATCCATTCTTTGCTTCTACTGGCCCTAGAACTAGAAGACAAGACCGCACAAGAGACCAACAATCACAGGAACAACCATCCGTTCTTGACACCATTAAACAACTTGCTCCTTTACTTCTTTTCCTCCTTGTACCCCTTTTCTCTGCGATCTTTTCCGACAACTCAGCTCCAGAATACTCATTTACCAAAACAAGCGTATATAATGACGAAAGAACCTCACCTAGATACAAAATTCCCTTCTACGTTGAAACGGACTTTGAATCCAAAAAGCAGTTCTCTGACAAGCAAAAGAGGCAGTTTGGTTACAAGGTTGAAAATAGCTATATTCAAGATAAAAGGGCTAGATGTTCTAGAGAACAAACTATCAAGAATGAGATGCTCGAAGACGCTCAAGGTTGGTTCTATACCGATGAAGCTATGTTAAAACAAGCACAAACCCTTCCAATGCCCAACTGTCAAGCGTTACGAGACCTCAATTTAATTTAAGTATAACTTCGTCATAATATAACGGGGCGCTATATACAAATATACCCGAGTCGTTTTAAATATCATGCTTGTAATATCTTCTGTACTTTGTGAGATTTAAGTAGCTCCTCATAGATACACCAGCTTATACCAGAGGAAAGACCCTTCCGACCGAAACGGAGAGACAATCCCCGGAAAAGATTACGGACTCCTCCTTCCTCACGCAAAAGCTGCTTGGTAACTGCAGCAATTGACAAATGCTCTCCAGGAGAGGATGAAAGCTGGAGCCTAGTTTTAATAGCGTCAAATGGCGCAGTAATTGTTGTTGCCATCAGTGCAGCCAATACAGCGGCACTTGTATTGACAAGAGTAGACCGAGATCCTTGGTTATCTCGATCGATTATAGTGAGTGATCTAGGAATCACATCATTTTTAAAAGATTCATAAAACAAAACGTATAAGCCGGCATAAGGACAATCACGAGCAAGTGTTGCAATCGTTCCTTTGAAAAAATTTCTGATTGAACCTTTCTCTTTGCCGTCTAAATAAATACCCTCCACACCTTCGTACATGGAGTTATAATTATAGTAATTCAGTTCAAATCTGGTTTTAATGATTGTTATAGGCATGGTGATAAAGCCTACTACTGCTCGTACGATGAAACCAGAAGCCAAGTTATCAAGAGCACCCAACTTGGGTAAAACGCTGGTCTTCGATTGAGTTATACTATTCCCATTGGCTCGATAATTTGATACATAGGTTCTGGTTTGTGATAAAATGGTGAAATATAATCCAGCTCCGACCGAGGTTCGTAAAGTAGAAGGCAAAGCACCTCTCCACAAATCTTTAAATCGAGCGAGTTTTTTCAATTCTTTGGTGATGCTTGAACGGTAAGTAATATTTGAGCGTTGTTGTTGTTGGAGCCTGGTTTTTAAAAGATCAAATGGTTGGAGGGTGAATGCGGATATGAGACCTGCCAACCCACCGGCCACAAGATGCGAAGTTGTGCCCGGCTTGACCTCCGAATTGGATTTATCCATCAATGGTGGTGCATGTAAAGGGGAGTTGGTTACGTTCTGAATTCAAGTATGCAATAAATAGAAACTTAAGTATCTATAAATAACTGCCCCCAAGGAATGTTCGTCGTAAAAGTTCACCTACTTGCGGCCGCAGTGAAAAATGCTACTGATTCCAGAGGCTGATTTTATATACAGTCATGTCGAGAGATGGTTCCAAAACTCCATCAGTTGTTGGGATATCACTAAGGTAGGATCTACCGGAGACAATTGGGATATCTCTGAGTCATTGCTGAAATGATCTTTCCATAATGCGAGACTGGATAATGCTAGGAAACTATGAAATGGATCAGGACGCAGGCCCCGATCTTTCCCGAAACCGCCAATCATAGCATTTTGAGAGCTATTTAGAAGAAAACCAGCAGCTTGTTCAAGATCAACTAGTCGTAAATAGCTAGAATCTAAAACATATAGGCTTCCTGTACACCACCATGAGTAGCATGTGTCGGCAAACTTGTTTTCACGACCATTAAACCCACCATCATCCTCTGGGATCCAAGGTGGATATGAAGGGTATTGTCCATATAATTCTTGCAGGAATGAAGTTTGTCTATGAATAAGCCAGCGCAAAGTTTCTTGCGGCCATTGAGCTGCGGGAAAGTCATAGTTTAATTGCTTGAGTGCAGCTAGGCCACAAAATGTAAATCCAGCATGGGCCTCAGAAAGAGGAGATGATGCCAAACCTCCATTGTAACATACACGAGATGTTATATATGCTTGTAATGACTCGATATCAATATCATTCTCGAATGTGTCGTCGTATTTACACAATCTTCGAATGCACGAAGCCATGTACGCCGTTCGCATATCGGTTTCACCGAATGGAGAGCCATTGGTATCCAACGTCGGGACGAAACCGCCCTTTTCTGGACCCAGAATGATCTGGCATTTTTTTAAAAACTTCATCACTTGGTGACGGTCTATACGTGAGAAAAAGTCCAGTTCAAGGGCCAAGAGACTCACTAACCCAAAGAATGTAGCAGAGAGACTGGGGTAATCATAAGAATGAGGATCTCTGAAGGTATTTTCATTTAAGAGGAGTGACTGACTCGGCCGAAATGCTTGCAATCCCTCTCTGGAAATGACGTGAGAGTATAAATATTCGGAGTAGTCGTTACGTTCAGTCTCAGTGAGATCTAGCTTTCCAAGAATTTGAAGTCCTTGAAGACAGAAATATACCAATGCTAATTTATTGGCATCCTCCGACTCCGCCTGAGCCGGGAAGGATGAGAGGCACATCTTGAAGTACCTTTCATGTTTGGCTAAAAGTAAAGACATTTGGATTCAGAGACTGCTTGATTCACTTTATCAATACTGTCGGTTATGTAATAGGATAACTAATCTTATATAACGATAATTCACACACAAGCTTCTTTATGTTGCAAAAGCTTTTACCTGCAAGCTGAAAGCCAATTTTTCTAAGGCATGCTCTAAGCTTAGGAAGAAAACTCTTCAAGCGCCATTGTGGCATTGGATATCCAAAGTCTTGTGACAGGGCCCCGGGAAGACCCTGAAGTTTTGGCACGAAATTTCCGAAAGCCCCGGATGGCTTATGGCTCACGATGACGCCAGTTTTGAGGTGTCCGCTGTACGAAAGTAGCAGTTGGAAGTGTGGAGGGTCATAGGTCATCACATGAATCGATTGACGAGCAACCCAGGCTGGGCCACGAAACTAGGAATGTTTCTCTTCAAGTGGTAAGAAGTAGTGTGACAGCAATGGCCCACGGGGGGTCAAAAGGTGGAGTCGGCAATCGCACTGTTTTATACAGAGGCTAAATAGGCTTAGATGGCCGATTGTAGGCTGAAAGCAAAGGGTGGGAGCAGTTACGGAAACTTTATTCCTGAATGTGCCTTGTTAAATGCAAGGCTCACTTCTTGTTGTAGTTCTCGGTTGGAAAATCAACACCAAAATTGGCGTATAACGATTTTGCAACGTGAAATGAAGACAATAGTTCAAGATGGCGCAGTAGAACTTTAATTGTTATCCAGAGCCACATTAATATTGCTTTCTCTGGACGGAGTTTAATCTGTGGTCCTGTGGACCCTGTAGTCTTTCGTATGATTCGAATGGTTACGAAGGTGCTCAAAGGACGATATTGTCAAGCAACGGCCTTAGTTATCGTCTTGGCTTTACCATTCAACGATTTTGATTACGAACATTTTGCAGTTTGTAGTTTGTTCGTCATAAAACCTCGTGGGATTCAACGCCCGCAACCAAATGAAGTTAACGGGTATGTGTAATTTGCTGCGGCCAGTGCGTTATGACAGACTGCAGCGCTTTAGGAAACTCGGTTGCACGTTCCCTACCGATTTAGAGGCACACAAGCGTGTCTCGATTCAAAGCCCCGTTCCCCGACAACGCTATAAAAGGTAATGGTCCCCTAGTTTCAAGAGCCAGTATCTTTCACTAAACAAATATTAACATGAAGTTCTCAACTGCAACCATTGCTTTGCTTGCCGCTGTCTCCGTATATGCTCAAGCTGTCCCTGAAGTTAATGAAGCTCTTGCTAAGAGAGCTGATAGTTCGACCGATTCTGGCTCCTCCGCAACTGGCGACTCGACTTCCCCAGATGACTCCAGTGCTTCTGACAGCTCCGACTCTTCTAGTGACTCAAGCTCTCCAGATGACTCCGGAGCTTCTGGTGCTGACAGCACCGATGATTCCGGTTCAACTGATGATGCAAGTGCCACCGATGACTCCAGTGCCAGTGATGACTCAAGTGCCAGTGACGATGCAACCTCTACTGAGTCTGACTTGACTGAATCGGATGCTGCTATCTCGTCTGGTTCCTCTGACTCCTCTGGCTCGGGAGACTCCTCGGCTTCTTCTAAGGCTTCCGGCTCAAGCGCTAAGTCTTCTGGTAAGTCTAGCTCTTCGTCTGGCTCTTCATCTTCAAGCTCCACTGGTGCTGCTCCAGGCCAAATGTCTATCGGTTACGGTCTTGCTTTTATTGCTCTTGGTGCTGGTTCTTTCTTGATTTAATGTAACGAATACAAACAAATATTGTTTTAATTTTACTGTAGAACTCCGATCATTATCATTTGGCGTTAATCCTTGTAGATTGAATATATGGGTTGTTTGAATGCTATTGCTGCGGTTTCGCCAGGGAAACATTTTAAACTTCAGGTATGCCGCCAAGACAAGACCAGCTTGTGACTGAAGTAGCAGAAAAACTATTAACGAAGACCAAGATAAGGATATCAGAAGCGAGTTGAAAATTTATGCATTAAATGACCTGATGAGGCATTAAAGTTTCTTGCCTGTAATTACATTCAATTGGATATCAAAGACTAATCTCGAATATACATTGTCCCAATGGACTTGATACAATTCAACGTTCATACTCAGTTTCTGCTTGCCAGAACTGAAGGACTCAAGTTTATTCGATCACGCTTACAAAAAATTTGTGTAAGAGAGAGCCATTCGACAATTATGGGTCTCTGCAAGTCATGGAAGCTTTTCAATCTAAGAGTGGGGTACATTTAATATCCATACTTCTTGAAGTATGTTTATCTATTTTTAAGCGCGGGTCTTTGATTTCTCGTAAATTAAAGTTGTTGCTATGAAATTGGCTGCGACATGTCACTCGAATGTGGGGAAGCGCCCCAAAAACATTGATTGTAACAGCCGTGCGACCATACTTAAGCTCTTCACTTTTATGCATGAAAACAAATGGATTCAAAATTAAAAAAAGGACAAGAAGCGAAAGCAGATAAATATAAAACCAAAGTTTCTCTGACCCAACGACCACACATTGCCGCAAATCCACCTTCGATCAATGACGAGGAACTACCACCGTATGACCAGGAATCGTTTGCTCATGCATACGGCTTTCTCATTTGCCAAAAGAGTGTAAGTAATGACATTTATGTGTTCGTTCTGGAAGATTCGCTAAATAAGTACAACTCGTTCAGAAAAATTGACGAGAAATCTAATCAAGACCTGCTAAAGACAGTATCCGATTTACAACTGCAAGGCGTAGGCATACCACTTCTTTATATGGAACAGAAGAAATCATGGGGAAGCGGGACCAGTTTTATTATTTATAAGTACTTAGCTCCACAGCAGGGAAAAGTGTTCAATCCAGAGAATGACAAGGAACTATTCTGCACAGTATTTCGTTCAAAACATAATCACTACATCTCTTATGTATTCGAATTTTCTGCGAAAAACGTAAGAATAGAGCTAGTTTTGAGTCGAAGATATCCATTTGGTGACCTCAGGATAATTTCTCCCTCAAAAGTTAGCAATTATCGATGGTTGAATACCAAGAGACCCTCAATCGTTGTTGATACTGATTGTTTTCAATACGAATTACATAAACTTGAGCCTGGTTCTCCTGTGATGTTTGACAAAGGTGGCTCTTCAAGTAGCATGCTAAGAGGTCCTTTAAACGATAAAGATGGTGCTTCTTCAAGCAGTAAAGCTGGAGGCTCTTCACGAAGTAAAGTTGAAGGCTCTTTAAATGTTAAACTTGACACAACTAATCCATTTGTCGGACCTAATCTCAATGATTTCAGAAGACATAACGAAAGCATGGCATCTTTCTTGAAAGGAAGCAAGCTAGGTACATTAGATAACTTTAATCTTCCATCCCACGTTCTGTCTTTTAGTGTCAAGGCAAGAGCTACTTTCTTGTCTACTCTATTCTCAGGGTATAATCCTAAAACTAACTTTGAAAGCATTTTTTCCGTCCATGAAAGGCTTTTATGGTACTTATGCATGGCTCTGGTACTCGAAAGGAAAGAGAAGGTAGAAAAGACGCCGAGAATGATGAAACGGGCAGCGGATCAAGCGTTGCACCTAGTTTTCAATCCGACTCCCGGGTTCGTCCATCCTTAACGATATTAGTATAATCGTAACAAGTCACTTCTAAGCCTCAGTCGCAACCATTTTTCACCTAAGGCAACAATAATTATTAGAATTAAGGCACAATGTCTAGACTATTTAGGAGATAGTTCACACCTCACGACACACAATAAACCTTATTGCGTTTCAGGCTGCATATTTAGTTAGTGTAATGAAATATAAATGACATATATGTCATCTTCTTGCACGTCGTATATGACTGAAGATAAGGCTGCGGCCACTTACGTGCGGCGCGCTTGTCCTTAAAACGAAGGAATTCTTCTCCACACTTATGAAGATGCCCCAGAGTAAACAAGAAGAGTACGAACAAGAAATAAAAAGAAACGAACAACACATAGATGATGATCTACCGTCGTATACCCCAAGGGAAAATGTAATTGATCATCAAGAAGAGTTGCCGCCGTATGAAGTGCCCCCGAATTCTTACGTCTACATCTTCCTTATCTGTCAGAGTGTCGTTAGCGATGACACTTACGTTTTCGTACTGGAGGATTCGCTCAACAAGTATAAATCTTTCAGTAAGATCAAAGAAAAGTCACCGTATGAACAATTCAAAACTGTGTCTGATCTTCAAAGTCAGGGCTTGGGTATACCATTGCTTTATGTTGACCAGAAAATGACAATTGGAAGAGGACCAGGAAGCATAGTGTATAAATACCTCCCGCCAAAGCCTGGCACTATATTTGATAGGAAAAGAGACAGAGAAGAGTTTTGTAAAGTCTTCCATAACAACCATTCTCAGTACGATTCTTATGTCTTTGAATTTACATCAAAGATAGTAGGAAGAGTAGAACTCAGCATTCATCGAAGATTCCCATTTGCTGATGTACAAGTTACCAATAGTTCTGGGGTTCATCATTATCGTTGGATACACACTGTAAATACTTCCTATATGGATATTACCGAAAATTTTGCGTATGATTTCCATAAACTAGAGCCTGGTACGCCAACAATGTACGATGGTAGAGAGAGTTCGAAAGGGAAGCTCAGTCTGTCTAATCCGTTAGTGGGGTCGAGACTATCTGTCTTCAAGATGACCGACCGCCGAAATGGTGGTAAATACATGAAAGGAGCTAAAATGGGCCGAGTACTGAAACATATTGGTAGTGGGCATTCATTTCATTATTCGCCAAATGCTACAGCGACATTTGTTTCAAAGAATTCTGGTCCTGATGTCAACTACGAAAGTGTTCTCTCTGTCAGTGATGAACTATTGACTTATGTATGCATGTCAGTGATATTTGAGCGCAGAGAAAAGGAAAGACTGAGAGATAGAATGGTCCAGAGTTTGAGCGGAACACCTATTCACTCCTCGCTCTCTTTCGGACTTACATTATAATTTTTCCAAAGTCAAAACGTATGGCAGTCGGACTAGTGACCAACTTTTGATTGATGATTGAGACAATGACTGGTAATTCATTAGAAGTAGAATTTAATATGGCTGAATAGCAGTGAAAGCTGTTTGATGTTAATTTCAGGACAAAATTGTTGTCTGCTAAATCGCGTATATCTATCGTAGAAGGAACCCAGTCTAGCGGATGTACTTCGATCGGAGCCGAGCTGTCTAAAGAAGACTGTTGCTTTACGAAGGACATATCGAAGTTGAACTTCGAGATATCAATGTTTAGACCACTGCCTATTAGTTTTGTGAATGCCTCTTTGAGAGTCCAAAGTTGGTTAAATGCAATATATCTATGAGTAATATCTTCAATACTTTCTAGTTGTCGCTTCTCATTAGGATGAAAAATAGGTTCAAATTGTTCAATAAAATTGTCCCTTGAAATCGCTTGCTGTCTGGCATGAGATAAGTCAACACCTATAGGCTCCGTGCAGTTAGTTTGCACCACTATTGAAACAATATCATTAGAGGTACTGGAACTAAATTGAAAATCAGAGCACGGTATGTCAGGTTTCCCAAATGACGAGTAAGTAAATTTGATATCTGCCAAAGGATCTTGCCCAAGTAATGTCCCAAATACAAATTTCTGTAGTAAATTAGTTATAATTTCTTTTGCTTGTGCATGGAGAGACTTCTTTTTTCGAATCTTTCTCTGGTCGTAAAGGTTCAAAAGATTAAGAGTCATTTCAAAATTATAATCATCAGTAAGATATTCTAACAATTCAGGAGTTATTGAAGCATAGAATAGAAATACTGGGGACTTTTCGCTGGCAATTTTGGAATCGATTAATGGGCGAAGTGAATCTACCGCATCTAGGGCCATAAGAGGTCTTTTGAAGTATTCCCGTTTTCTATGTCGCACTTTTACATTTTAGGAAAGAATAACCATATTAATAGCCATATTAATAACCATATCTCAATTCTATTTAGGAATTCTATTCTATTGGGTCAGGTAAAACTTAGGGGCAGCTGCACCAGCTTGGTTTGCCTTGGCGATTTCGCAAACTTCAAGAACTGCTTTTTTAATGGCTTCGAAACTTTCATCTGAAATTTGGTAATGGAAAGCTACTCTGCCACTAAAAAATTTAACATTGTACTTCTCCAGGACTTTCTTTAAATCATCGTAAGTGATTTTGTTCTTGGCTGTATCCACAAATACGAAGTTAGTATCAACTGGATGCTCTAAGGCAATTCCGTGCTGCTTACAGAGTTCGCCAAGCTCGGCGGCCATTTCATGAGTACGCTTGAGTTTTGGAAAGTTCTCATCAATAGCTACAGCAGCCATACGAGCAAGAAGACCTGACTGCCTTATACCACCACCATTTTGTTTTCTGAAATGATTTGCCTTTTGGATGAACTTTTTGGTTGAAACAAGAACACTTCCCACTGGTGCACCTAAAGTCTTGGAGAGACACAAGGAAACAGAGTCAAAATATTGGCAGTACTCTGCGATGGAGATACCAGTAGCAGCAGATGCATTCCATAACCTCGCACCGTCCAAGTGAAATTTCACATTATTCTCCTTACAGAAGGCCGAAATCTTCTTAATTTCTTCAATGGGGAATATGATCCCGTGAAGTGTGTTCTCCAATGAGATCAACTTTGTTGGAGCAGCATGGATCTCCCCATCATCAGGGATAAAATTAGGAATGATATCGTCCTCTAAGGTCAAATAGTCGCCATTCTTAGGCACAATTGGTTGGGGCATAGCCTGAGAGAGAGTTGCCATTCCGCCAGCTTCATTACTGTAGACATGAGCGCGATAGTCGCAAAGGATACTATGTGGTGGTTGGTACAAGTTTGTTCTCAACGCAATCTGATTGGTAAGAGTTCCACTGACACAGAATAATCCAGCCTCTTTGCCAGCAAGTTTAGCCACGTTTGCCTCCAACTCGTTCGTAGCTTGATCTTCATTGTAGACAGCGTCTCCGACGGTTGCCGTAGCAATTGACTGTATCATTGATACGGTAGGTGTGGTGAACGTATCACTACGAAACTCATTATGAGCTGGGCTGTTTTCAAAACCAGATAAATCCATTGGAAAGATGATTATAATCAATATTTCGGATCCACAGCCTGATAATACACCCCGAGATGTGCGGCGCGCGCAGTACGGTCAAGGTTAGGCAAAACTGATCAATAATTGCCCAAGAAAATATTCAAAGAGAGTTGTAGCTTAGGGAACTGGGAGGTATGGCCATTTTTAGTCATTCTAACTTCATTGTGATAAAGTAAGTAGTTATGTCAGAGAATAGTCGAATTTATACGGATAACGGTGAAAATCTCGGAAAACACCTACAACTACTGAGGGAAACTAAACTTCAGTCTAAGTGTATGATCCTTAGCCGATAGTCTCGTGGACCCTCCACATTGATCACAGGGTACGTATATAAGATAGCCGAATTCAAATCAGGTCAAGATGTCCTGAAAATGCTTAATCTTGATTTGAAATTTATCAATTTTCCAGCGGAACTACTCAAATAGGAAAGTAAAAGCGAGTATGGGGTCGGGGTCCAGAGAGTGCTGCACAATGAATAGGCTATATAAGTTTTCCCCCACCTCCGAAACCGACTTTCTTTTGTAGAAAATTACTCAATTGTCATGTCTCTTCCCTTAGAATACAAGATTACTTTGCCCGATGGACAATCGTTCCAACAACCCTCGGGATTGTTCATCAATAACGAATTCGTCAAATCGAAGTCTGGAAAGACTTTGGACTCCATTAACCCATCTACTGGTGAAATTAACGGTTCAGTTTACGCCGCTGACGAGGAAGACGTTGATATCGCTGTAAAGGCTGCTAGAACTGCATTCCGCTCATGGAAAAAAGTCAGTGGTGAGGAGAGAGGTGTTTTGATTAACAAATTTGCAGACTTGATGGAACAAGAAAAAGACTTGCTTGCATCAATGGAAGCCTGGGACTCTGGTAAGACCAAGGAGACTAATGCAGTCTTTGACATCGAAGAGACCATCAAATGTTTCCGTTACTATGCTGGCTGGGCCGATAAGGTTCACGGAAAGGTTATTCAAAATGACCCAAAAAAGTTGGCTTACACGATCCACGAACCATACGGAGTCTGTGGACAAATTATTCCATGGAACTACCCATTAAACATGGCTGCTTGGAAGTTAGCCCCAGCATTGGCCGCAGGTAACGTTGTGGTCATTAAATCATCGGAGGTCACTCCTCTTTCCCTCTTATATCAAGCTACTCTTTTCGAGAAAGCCGGTTTCCCTCCAGGTGTAGTCAATGTCTTGTCTGGTTACGGTGCTACCTGTGGTAAGGCCTTAGCTAGCCACATGGATGTCGACAAGATCGCCTTCACTGGATCTACCGCAACTGGTAAGATCATTCAGCAATTAGCTGCAAACAACTTGAAGGCTGTTACCTTGGAATGTGGTGGTAAATCCCCTTTGATCGTCAGAGCTGATGCCGACTTGGAGCAAGCCGTTAAATGGGCTGCTTCTGGTATCATGTTCAACCAAGGTCAAGTGTGTACTTCCACCTCCAGAATCTACGTGCATGAGTCAATCTACGACGAGTTCTTGCAGATGTTCGCCAAGCATATTGCTGAAGAGTACAAGCAAGGTGATATGTTCGACTCTAAGGCTATAGTGGGCCCTCAAGTGTCTAAGATGCAATTCGACAAAATCTTATCATACATTGATATCGGCAAGAAGGAGGGTGCCCGTGTCCTCTTGGGTGGTGAGAGAAACACCGATGGAGCTTTCGCCAAGGGTTACTACGTTAAGCCAACTGTCTTTGCCGATGTAACTCCAGAAATGAGAATTGTAAATGAAGAAATCTTTGGTCCTGTCGCTGCCTGCGCTAAGTTCTCTACTGATGAGGAAGTCATCGGGTATGCTAACCAAACTCAATACGGTTTGGGAGCTTCTGTCTTCACGAAGGACATCACCAAAGCCCACGAGATGGCAAGAGATATTGAGTCGGGAATGGTGTGGATCAATTCTTCCAACGACTCTGATGTTCACGTTCCATTCGGAGGTGTCAAGATGAGTGGTGTCGGAAGAGAATTGGGTGAGTACGGTTTGACTATGTACACTCAAGCTAAGGCTATCTACGTCAATTTGGGCAACAAGTTGTAATGATTAAGTTGAATTGATTTTTCAATCACTAGTATAGTTAGAAGGCAACTGAAAATAAATTCTATTACGCTAGTTTTGGCTCTGTAGGCCCTGGACAGTGCCGATCCTTATATAGGTGAGCCGCGATGCGGCTGCAAATTTACGGACCTGCGTTTTATACTCTGAAAGGGGATTATTTGTCACAAAATATCTGTTCTGTTGCTAATTCAGAGGCATTAGAGCTAAGAATACAATCATTGAAGTTAAGCTTTGTTTGGGTTAGCGGTTAGGCAGCATGAAGTACGAAGTGTTCTCTCCGTCTCGAGCACTGATATTATAACTGTTGAACTTTATGCACGAACCCGAGTAGTTAATATACAGGTAAAAAGTGATTAGGTCTGATAAGTAACTCGAACGTGTTAAAAGGAAGAGAAACGTGTTGGCCGTCTCAGTTGAAAGAAGATGGATGACAATGAGAAATTTGTTGTGTACACCACTGGATTGGTGAAAGCATTGTCTTTTCTATCAGACGTCATGGTTGTCGTAACCGGAAGTGTTCAATCCATTGTGCAGGCTTGTGACTGCAACGTGATTAATTGACGAACGAGATAGACGAAAACGGCATTTTACGAAATCAACGTGCATCATGCCTTCTTACGTATTAATTTAGTTCCTGAAGATTTAGGTAAAGTCCAAGACCAACTTCGGCAAGATCAGAAGTAGAACGTCATTTCTACGAACACAATAGGACTACATATTATATACAACGTAATTTCAGTTTATAACTATCAGAGGTTATTGAAGATTAGTGATTAAAAAGTTGTGATCCCCATATAAGAGAGAATCCACACGAAATTACCTGCTGCCCTAAGGTAAACTACTTTAAAACTATAGTTGCAACCTTACGTAAACGGATTCTACGCCACGCTTACCTGCACGCCTCACCGTTGAGTGCCATATTTCTGAAATATTCAAAGTGTCTTTCATACCACCAGTCAGTTTACCACCACTTCGTTTTTAAACTACTTTCCTTCAATATTGCTTCAATGTTGTTGCAGTCTTTTTCGTCGAAGGTAGGAGGAAGTCGCATAAATACAGCATTTGACTTCACGATTTTTCCGCTCGTATCCATCTCACAACGTTGGTTAACCTCAGACACCAATAGTTGAGAATCCGCACCTTTTATCTGAATACCTTCAATACTAGGTAAATCATATAGCCATTTGTTATCTTTTATATCAACTTTTGTGCCATATAAATCAAGGATGCGTAGATTTTTAAGATCTTTTAAAGCTGTAATGGAATCAACTTCTGAATCCCTGGCATGCAAATATTTAAGTGACGATGGAATTGTGATTTTCTTGTTACCCGTTGATTCTAGACTGACGACATCAGTCATCGAGATATCAAGTGTTTCCAAGCCAGGAGGTAACTGTATACTTACGTCATTTAATCCATCTAACAACAGTGAGCCATAAAGCGATAAATGTCGAAGCTTCGATCCAGGAGCAAACAGAATGTTCTTAAAATCGCATATGCATTCTTCAATACATATCAGTTGTAATGTTGAAGGAAACACAATATTTTTGCCTCGAAGTTCGCCCGTGAGATCGTCACAAGAGCTCATTGAAAAGGAAGTCACCCCTATACCGATTTTACTCAAGTCCGAGACATTTGTATAGCTGAATAGGGCATGGTTCACAACTGCGTTGCCTGTGATCTCTGTTAGAGTACAGTAATATAGATTCAACTTGTCAATGCTCTGTGCATTGATGGTAAGCTTTTCGTTCAGATAGCCGGTGATGTTTAGTTCCCTTAATGTGAGCTCAGAAAGATCTAACGAAAGTGATTGTCCTATGTTTTCAACACCTATACCATAATGTACGTCTAGGTATTTCAACGATGAAGGAAATCTTAGCAACCAACAAGATGCGCATCCTTCGATATTCAATTTAGATAACAGATTAGGAAATATCAATTTGTCTACGCTATCGTCATACTCGACCGAAATCGCAGTTAGAGTTTTGAGGAGTTCAGGAAATACAGTATCTTTGTTAAATACAACTGGGTTCTCTGATACATTCAATTCCTCAAGCAACGGAAATTGTTTTGCGATATGAGATATGTCTGTAAAATTGTTTTCAGAAATGTCCAAACTAGTAAGTGAAGCAGTAATCAGGGACGAAATTTCTTTCCATCTAATATTAGTCAAGTTGCAATCTTGCAAAGTAAGAAATTTTAAGTCTGGTACAACATTTTCGTCGAGAAAGTCTAGCGAGTTTAAATGCTTAGATTCCATTGTTCTTGTTACTATCAGGAATCGCTCCAAGTTCTTGAAAGCGCCGTGCAGAATCTGTGGAATATCTGACATCACAAGCAGCCTTAACATGTGGAGGTCTTCTAGACATACTTCCTTGGATAAATCATATCTGTGGGGACCTTCATACGACCTAATATGAAGGTATGAAGACAAATCGTGATCAACGAGAAAGTTATTGGATTTGACATGGCTCAACTCTCCAGAATTGGTCAAAATCGGCTCACAAGGGTAGTGTGAGTACCCCGGTGCCTCAAGCGTGATCAGCTCCAAGCCCGTACAGTCAGCTTCAAATTCGCTCATAAAATTCCGACTGTCAAGCTTGAATGACTTCATATACTTAAAAGGACCTAATAGTAAGTCTTGCCTGAGTATATACATGGTGAGTTCGCCAAGTTGAGGGATTTCATTGAGAATTAACCTGAAAGTATTGTTTAAGTCAACGTGTCCATGCTCGTATAATGACAAGGAGAGGTAGCCGGTTATAGATGGTAATAGCTTCATCATATTAACTAATTCCAATATGTCATAGTGTCCACGGATTAAAAAATTCGTCGCTATTTTCTTGAAGTTTAGATTGATACGAAGGCGTTGGGCTTTTCTTAAAAGCCCTGTCATGTCGTCCCATAAGATCATTCCATTCTCAAAAATCCTTCCATCATAAGCTCTAGCTTTGATGCTCTCCCAAGATAAGTCGTCAGACCAACCACCTCGGCAGAAATATACATAGGGACGATGTAGAATTGTCAATTCTTCGGGCAAATGTTTTACAACAGCTGCAAAAATGGCAGTGTATCGCTCGTCAACATTTAGGATGACATTTAGCAATTCATTTGCATCGAGTTGAGCCACTAGCTTGGCAATCTTAGTTGTTGCTTCAGCTTCTTCATTCAAAGTCGACAAAAGTTTCGCTACTCCTTCGATGTTAAGATATGACAAAATATTGTCAATTACCTCACTGGGTGAGTCCCAGAGCAAACTTTTAGAATTGGTCATATGATTCAAAATCCCTACATAGTATCCTGTTTTATATTCAGACAGTCTAACATATGAGTCAATGTTGGAAAGACTTCGAGTTGACTCTATAATGACTGCATATGATTGGATTCTGTTGAACTCTATACACTCCACGAAGTAATTTCCACTATATGCACTCCTCTGAGTAGCGAAGACAAGGAGAAGTGGAGAGATCAAGACAATCTAACCCAAAAATATATAAAGAAAATGAATGACCGGGAGAACCCTGTTAAATAGAACTCTTAGCAGGGGTGAGGTATTGTCATCATTATCATCCTGTGAGAATGAATCAAATGACCAATCCTAAATGATGAAGTTCTATTCAAAGACGTCTCAAGTCCGAAGGGATAACAATGTACCCCGCATCAACAGGGGGAAATCTATCGGATAGAGAGATACTTTCACCCGAAGGGTTGTTAACAGACTCTGGTAAAAGATCCGAGAACATCCGAAACAAGATCATAAGTAGAACGAGGTTTCTACAGTGCCGATAGGGGCAAATCAATATCTAATCCCAATTTCAATATATAATAATCAAACGTTATAGAAGAGTATTGATTGATAGTCGTAATTCCGATACAAAAGAGTATCTGAACGACAATACCTGCTGCCCTCAGGTAAAGTACTTTGCAACTACAGTTGCAACCTTACGTAAACAGAGTTTAAGGTTGTTTTATCTGCACGCAGATCCATCATACACTCTACTCATAACATCATCCATACACCATCTCTTGAGCCTTTAGGAGAGAGGTGTTCCACTTAAAGCGATTCGTTCTAATTCTAAAAGTTGGGCTTCGTCGAATTAAGACAAGCTTTTACGGCAAAAATGCCATACTATGCGGTGGCAGCAGGAAGAAGTCGTGGTGTCTTCAATACCTGGAAAGAATGTGAAGCCCAGGTGAGTGGCTATCAAAATGCTAAATTCAAGAAGTTTAAGACTATGCAAGAGGCACAACAATTTGTTAACACTGGCAGTAACATTTCTAAAAACTTGTCATCTACTACATCAGGGCCATCAAGGAATACATCCTCGCGTTACGAGCCTTATAGAGTTTCTCAACGATCGCTTTCCCTGTCTAGTAATTCGAAATACGAGTCCCAAGAAGACTTGAGGAATTCCCAAAACATAAAATATGTCTATGTCGATGGGGCTGCTCGAGGAAACGGTAAGGGTGGTATACCCAAAGCTGGATATGGCATCTATTACGGTCCTGATGATCCACGAAATGTAGCGATGCCGTTGTCAAAGGTTGACGATGTGCATTTGTATACTCCTACGAACCAACGTGCTGAGTTACACGCCATGAATCATGTTCTAAAAAATATAGCGGAGGAATTGCGTTCCTCAGATGAACCTCCAACGGAGAAATACGGAATACGATCTGATTCGCAATACACAATTAAAGCTGTTTCCGAGTGGGTCAAGTCATGGAAGAAAAATAACTGGAAAACTGCTGCAAGTAAGCCAGTTGCGAATAAGGATATCATATCTGAAGCAGCTGACAACTACGATTTTATTAACAAGTATTATCAGGAAGTAGGCTTGGGTAAGTTGGAATTGCAGCATGTTCGTGGTCACATGGGCATTCATGGTAACGAAATGGCTGATTCCCTCGCTAACGCAGGAGCTGACAAAATGTGACGTCTTTAGGTATAATTTTGAATGAAGCTAAAGTAAAATCGTATATACTTTTAAATTATTTACAATTCAACATCATTTCCAACTTTGTTAGCCAATGTCTTATCTTAAATCCTGCATATACCGGTATATCATCTCATCACCAGGAAGGTGACATGAGACTATCATGAGCGCCTTTGCTGCTCTCAATGGATCGCAAACCGTCTCCGATATGTTTAATCACCTTGAGGAGGACGAAGAAGATATCGGTTATATCTTAGGTTCGTCAGACGAAGAGTTAGACGTAAATAAAGCTGGCGATGACTTTAACTCAAGAGATGTGAGTAACTCACCAAAGCGATCCATTTCAGGCTCTAGATATGCCTTAACACCAGAAGTTTCAGAATCTAACTTTGCCCCAAATGATGATAACCTCCTAGTATATGATGATCACATTATAGTGGGACTTAAAGTTGGCGAGTACCTTTTGATCGCAGGTCAATGCTCTATTTCCATTCAAAGAGGTGCTATAACCGTAAATGAAACAGATTACTACCATGCTGAACGAAATAAATCTATTGACATAACTGCATCTTTATCTCAATCGCTTCCTATAATATCCAGTACACAAATTATTAATAGAGATGGTGTGGAGGATACTGAGACAGAAGAAAATAAGCACCTATTCTCCAGCGACTATAAGTCAATAATTAAATTGACCAATATTTATAATGGACTCGAAGATATCGGAACATATTGGAGGCCATTGAAAAGGTTCTTAAGACCATATCAAGATGAACTAGCTACCTACTCTGAATCTAGTAATTATGATTCACTTTTCGAAAACTATTCTTTTGAAATAATCTTTAGACCGTGTGGTACTAATGGAATGGCATTAAATGACGTTTGGGGTAAACTGATGCGGTCACTTATAGACGATTTCACTCTTGATGGAATACCGAAAACTTTGATGGTAATTGGAAACAAGAACAGTGGAAAATCCACTTTATCAAAATCGTTGGTAAATTCGTTGATCCTTAACAGAGCTACTCCTGTAGCATACCTCGACCTTGATCCTGGTCAGTCAGAGTTCTCTCCTCCTTTCACACTTTCAATATCTGTGGTTTCGAGACCTGTTTACGGGATTAATCTTCTTGATCCGTCGGAAACAAGAGAAACCCATTATTATGGATTCACGACTCCTCAAAGCCATCCTGAAAGTTATTTATCCATCACTCAATCTCTTTTGCATACTTATTTCACCAAAATCCAAGTTCAAGGAATACCTCTCATTGTAAATACCCCGGGTTGGATTAAAGGATTTGGTTTGGAGATACTTTGTAACATAACGGCGAAATTGAACCCAGACTTTCTTGTCCTTCTCTCCACAAATCCTGATCCTGATTCAGATATTCTTTCGGAACTTACATATAAGAACTTTAAGTTGTTCCAGGGGGTGTACCAACAGTCTCGCTATTCTCCATCACAGTTGAGAACATATAACAAGCTCTTGTACTTCCATCGCCAAAAATTAGAAAATGGTAGACAATTCAACTTCTCAGAGCATTTGCTACTCAGGCCGCCTGTATCTTTGCCTTTTCAGACCGAAGAGAGTATGTCGTTTCTTGGTATTAATGCCATCCTGATTTTAGGAAATGAACCTGATTCAGATTTTGATACTCTGGACTTGTATTCCATCTTGGAAGCTACAATTGTTGGCTTCTATTTAATTGATCGAGATTACTATTATGCATTCAACCCTCAACATGATTTTGGTTCAGGTTTGCCATATATAATGGGCCTGAAACTATTATCAGAAATCATCGATTGCAAATCTCCAGATATTAAATTTGCGGGTCTTGGTATCATACATAGTATCGATACTAAGGCTCTTGCGTTCAACATGTATCTTCCATCGTTCGTTAAAACTGCGCTTCACGAAGGTACCAAACAACAGAAGATTATAATTATGGTGAAAGGCGAAGGTGAGATACCAGTTGTTGAGTTTCTAATGCCTACTTTAGTCAAGGAGAGGCACGGACAAATGAGAAAAGCGAAGCAAAAATTAAGTAAGGGCAAGCAAGTGGGTGAAGAGATACCAGAACTTCCATATGTCAGTTTCAATACCAATAAAGTAGCTGGTGTATGGAAAGTTCGTCGCAATGTCATGCGACGCGGCCAAAAATAGGCATGAAACTTTGCAGCAATTAACTGTGGATGTTAGGATGTATACGCACATTTCAAAATTGGATTCGGTGGAGAATTCAGTTGGTACCTTACAAGATGAGAAGTGCTGCTATTTGTGCATTTACCTTAATCCTAGGAGTGGCCCATGCGGCTCTCCCTGGAATGGATAAGCTACTTAACAGACAAAAAGAGATTAGTGTGGAACCTGGTCATCAATCCTTGCCTAACTTATTATCGATTAATGATGTTAGCGATCTCGATTTGACGTGGGAGACTTCTAACCTTCGATTCGACACTGGAAGACTTTTGTTGTCACAAGGATCGGGCTCTTTATGGTCAATTGCCCAATTGGCAAATACTGGCGAAGAGTGGACAGTAGAATTTACATTCAGATCATCGGGAACAGAAACTGCCGATGCAAGATTCGCTGATAATGGATTAGCGATGTGGTTCGTGGATCCTTCAAACACTCAAATTAGTGCCTCTGAAAATTTCGGTGGTCCAGCATATTTTGATGGTTTCCAAATATTGATGAATAACCGCGACTCGCGAGGTCTCCGTATATTTATGAACGACGGAAGTGTGGCTCGTCAGAACTTACTCAGTGATTCCATTGGAAATTGTGATTTCAATTACTTAGATTCGTCTGTCCCTTTTACTATAAGAGTCTCCTATTCGAAAATTAAGAATTGGTTTAAGGTTCAAGTCGATAATAACTTATGTTTCAAATCTGATGCAGTTGCAATTCCTTCAACTGCTAGCGATTTCAAGTTCGGAGTAACAGGTAATGTCAACCCATCGTCTCAAGAAGTTTTCGAAATTTTGAAGTATGACGTATGGTCTCATTTGACTGAAGATGCAATTGACGACCATGGCTTGATGGCTGATGGTAATTTGAAAGTCCAATACAAAACAGTCGTGGTAGGTGAGGATGATCATGTTCCTCCTTCACAAATCAGGCAATCATTAATGGAGAGAAACAGGCAATCGCAACAGCAAATCTTAAATCAAATGTCGCAACCCGACTTTAGTCAGATTACCGACACAATCACTGCCCGTTTAGACCAGATTGAGAGGGCTATAGCTAACATAGCTAATGTTCCTGCTTCAAACCCCGAAGGTACTTCTCACGAATCCGTATTTGCTCTCCAGCAAGATATCAAAAACTTTCAACTGTCAATCACTGACCAATTTTCACTTATGGTGGAGGCCTTGACTAGATTAAACGATAAAGTGATTGGAGAGGTTAGAGAGCATCAATTCAATATGGACGAAATCTCGAGAAAAGTTGATCTTTTGATGGCTAATCACAAAGAAATTGCACATCAGTACGACAAGAAGCAAGATCCACCAAATTACTCGGAGATCACTAACTCTATAGTCAAATGGGTCTTGACTCCAGTAGTATTCTGCATTGTAATATTGAGTGTCTTTATCTACAGATTGAGACATGATATCAAGCATTCAAAATTGCTTTAAATGTAACATAGCTTAACTACATAGGTATTTAATCGACTAAAATGACTTCTTTGTCTTCTTTCACATCCTTAGAAAGGCTTTCAGATGATGCATTATCGTTTGTCTTCTCCTGAGTCTCCTTTTTGGGGGATCTCAGGCGCCCTGCGGTTGGACTGCCTTCGTTTAAGATCGAACTAAGTCTCTTTTTGGATGGAGAAGTGGATCTTTTTAAGGTAGTGGTCGGCGTTTTGGGCGTGGAAGGAATTGGTGGTAATTCTGGTAGTTCTGTTTCTTTGCTCGTTTCATTCATTTTCTTAGTCTTATGAACAGCTTTTTGCAATTTAGTTTCTAACCGACTCTTTGATTTTACGGTGCTAGACTTCGATGAGGACGATTCCGGTGAATGCTCTGATGCAGTTCGAGAAGAGTTCTTTCTTCGGAGCTCCTTAAATATTCTATCCTTATTTTCAAATAAATCGTTGACGAGCCTAGACTGATGCTTGTCATTATGGTATCCCGCAGTGCTATCAATAGGAATGGCATCTTGCTTAGGTTTTAAGAAAAGCATGCCAAACTCTTTAGATAATTTACTTCTCAAATCGGATGCAATAGTCTCATCCTTAGACCCAATGATTTGAATTAAACGAGTGAGATGGGTCATTATGGCGTCCAACGTGGCTAAATGCGATTTAGGAAGCTCAAGCAATACGTTTTGTAATCCAGTAATACGAGACTCGTGAACTGACTTATCATCAGAAGTAGCAGGGTAGTTCGCGTAGAGGGAGCGGATAACATCATAATATGCATGCGGTACGACAGAATCAGGAAGTTCCATAAAGTATAACTTGAGAACATTTGTAACAACAATGGGTTTGTTCGCACTTAATAATTGACTGATCTTCGATGCATCGGTGACATCGTTCAATTGAAATCTAAGTTGATGGACTTCAGTCAACAGCACCGGCTTAATCCACAAATTTATTCTTTCATCATCATTTTCAAGCTCGGGATAAACATAGTCTAAGTGAGACAAAATGCACTGGATGAGTATCGGTACCACTTTACGGTCCAATCTTGATTTTACCGAAAGATCTACACCAAAAGTTTGCTTGATGTTGGAATTGTAGTAGTTATCGTACAAGATAACATGAGGCTTGAATCTACCTGTGGCATAATTTTCAATCAAGAATTTGAGATCATTAATTGGATTGATCGTTTCCTCTAATACCGCCAACTCCTCACTAACTTTAAGTAAAGTAGAGGCTTCGCTGGAGAAGATGTTGATAAAGTCCGATGCAGCTCTCTTTAAAGCGTTCAATCTATCAAGTTCACATTTTTGCATGAATGTGAGATGATCCATGATAAGTTCTTCAAACTCACAACGAAGTTTATCGACTTCGACGGTTTTCATATAGTATTGTGCATCCAATGACTCTACTTCTTGAATTAATTTGGCAAGCTGAGTTCTATCATTGAAATCAACAGCAGCGACACCAATAGCCTGCTTCATATCTTCGAAATAATCGATAAATTGAGGACCCTTTGAGAGCGTCGACAGTCTACTGACTTCGCCATCGTCATTAACTGAGGGCTCTGAAACTTTTGCAATCTCAAAGGCGATGGGTTTCCATTGATATGAGTATTGCGAAGAGTTAATAAATGTCTTACCGCCTCCAACAGTTCCAATACCTCTAATGAATCCATAATTTAACAAATCTTGACTAATTTGCTCTGCTTTAACAATGTTTTTGTTCAATTGAGGCATATTGTCCAATAGCCATTGAGTTATGGCGCTTCCAGGAGTTACGTTGTGATATGTTCCCAAAATTGGCACTTTCTTTGACAGCAAATGGACGCTTTTAAGCATGTCGGCGAGAAGAGCCCGCAAGCTCTGTTCGTCGTATTCTGTAGTACCTAGCACATATGAAATTTGACTTACGTCTTCCTCCGGAGCCAGAACTTCTTGTGATTGAGAAAACTCGATATCTTTGATCTCAGCGTTAATTTCTTCTTCTGTATAATGGGATTTGAATTCTTCCAATAAGCGACACTTGTTGAAATAACGTTTCTGGAGTTTGTCCAAATTACTCTTACCATTTTTGAAAGCCTTATACTTGTCATGCAATGTACTTTCGGAGTATTCTACTCTTTGCCTATGAGCTTTACACCATTTAGAAAAAGGCTCTACAACCTGCGCTCTTATATCGGCGGCAATTTGATTGTGGTACTCTCCTTGGCGACGGAAATTCTCATTAATCTTTAGATAGGCATTCTTGATTGAGGAAGTGTAGTCGTCATTGGTGTGACGTTTACTGGAAGCCTTTAATGACTGAATGGACTCAAGTTGAGATCCGTAGACGTACTCCAGTTCCATTCGCTTGGTGAAAATCAGAACGAAATCATCATTTTCATTCACACCTAGATGAAGTTGTTCAAACAAGGCAGCGAATCCCAGTTCATAGTCCAGAGACCAAAAACTGTCGGCGAATGACATAGCTGTTCGTTTCCTGATCTGGTTATGATTCCCAAGTCATAAATACACGTCTACTATATACAGGGGTATTGTCGCAGCTCGGAACTTGCATTATTGACTGAAAAACAAGACGACTACTATAGCAAAGATAGCAAATAATATTATTTAATATATATAGAATACAAAGCATTAATTATCAGTATACTTCTTCATGTTGTCCCAACCGACTGAGTTGGAGTTGGGGACTCGAACACTCTCCACATTGAATGCGAGATCATTATTAACTGGATTGGGGTAAGTAGTGGTGAATCTAACCGGCTTCTTGATTGGCTGTTCTTCTTCGGCATCAGAAGTGTTTCTGAGGTTGAGAGGAAGGCGATTAGTGATTTCTTTATAGGTCTGTGGCGGTAAGATGTTGTTAAGAACAGTAACTCTTGGGTGGAGGAGTTCCGGTGGTATTTGAGCTTGAGGATTTTGCGATTGTTCCGCAATTGCAGCCTCTCGTTGCTCTTTCTCTATAGCTTCTTTCCTCATCATTCCTAGTTGATCGAAATCAATCATCTTGAATTCGTAAAAACGATCCCAAGTTTCCTGAGATATCTCTCGGTAACTATTCACGAGAAGATTGAATTGTAATGATGCATGAAGCATTTCCATGTTCTCACCATCGGCAACTTCATCTCTATTTCGGTTTAAATTCTCTTGAACCACCTTATTGTGGAAAGATTTATGAACTAAACCTTTGATGTGCATGTCGTTTCGATTACGCCGCAACCTATCTAATTCTTTTGGGGTTTTATGGCTTTTGGGGATAATAGTTTTAGATGATGGAATACGATTAAGTTTGTTGGCGAAAGATGCATCCTTGTAGTTACCACTTCCTATACCACGATGAGACTTCGTATAAAAATACTTTGAATACCCAACGTCATTTTCGGCATATGACAACTGCTGAACATTCTTCAGCACCTTCGTGTCTACCTTCTTCAAGTTTGACACTGATGCTGATCCAGAAATGGTTCTAGAAGAATAATAATTGGGCACTTTGCACAAATGGCTTACGTTGAACTCTTGGATGTAACCTTGTCCAGGAATTAACGATTCTGTCAAGTCCATGGAGTTAGGGTCAATGCTGGTATAGTATTTACGAGATTTCCCAAGAGGCTTACGGTGGCCCAAAGGTTTTCTTCCTCTTTTTCCAGGAACAGGGGGCTCTGGAGCAGGCTCTGGTTGTACATGAATTGAAGAATAATCATTTTCCTGAGCAAGCAATTCCAAATCAGATGGCGGGAGCTTAGATGGTGGTAGTAAACGTTGGTACATTGGTAGCGTCTTGTAATATTTAAATTTGGAAACCCTCGTTAAAGAATTGAAAGTAGCGAAACTGAGGTCAAGAGTAGCCTTGACATCACCATATTGAGGAAGCACTTGACTTAAAGTGATCTTATTTTCATCTGCGAGTTTCTGTTGTGTGGTATCACTCGGTTGTGAGTCAATTTCCATAGGCTCGCCCAAGAGAATATCTTGATTGGAAAGGATGGACAAAATATAAGTTGCTGGAACATAAAACAATCGTTTATCAACATCGGCATTTTCGATTAAATTCTTCGCAAGCAATTGGGAATTTATCTCTGGAGTCGTTCTACGGAGATTTTGTTTGATATTGTGTTTTTGAAACCTGCTCAAAAGTTGATACGAAGAAGGAAAGCGCCATAATAGGGCAAGGTCCTTCACTAGTATCATGAATGAATCCCCGTCTGACAATGTGAACAACGGCACTTGGCAATTCAGAGAAAAGTCATCTGGTACGGATACATTGCTGCTAAGCTCCGGCTTTATGACATCTGTGAAGCTTAATGGCTGGCTTAGAGGAACCGATGGATATACTACACGCATGCCTCAAGAATGATAATTTACTTTCTATCGTTTTATTAGGATTTGTTCCTGCAGGTAGTCTCGGTATCCAGCGGGTCGGCGCCGGAACCGTGCCTGAAAGATTAAAGAGTGTATCAAGGTTATGACAGAAAAAAATATGGTTAGTCTAGCTATATAAAAGACGAGCTACACATTATACCCAATTGCTCTTGTCGTATACCTATTACAACATCGTTGTGCTTAGAGACCGGCCCAGCTCAATTCAATAGGTGTAAGTGTGTGGGTGAAACTCGTGAGACCTCTCCTGCACAAACCCAAATCAAACTTTCCAATCTTTACCACGATAAAACAGCAATGGGGTTGACCATATCGAAACTTTTGTCGGGCCTTTTTGGCAACCAAGAGATGCGTATCTTGATGGTGGGTCTTGATGCCGCTGGTAAAACCACCATCTTGTACAAGTTGAAATTGGGAGAAATTGTCACCACTATTCCCACCATTGGATTCAACGTCGAGACGGTGGAATACAAAAATATCTCTTTCACCGTGTGGGATGTTGGTGGACAAGACAAGATTCGTCCCTTGTGGAGATACTACTTCCAGAACACCCAGGGTATCATTTTTGTTGTTGACTCCAACGATCGTGACCGTATTGCTGAAGCCAGAGAGGAATTGCAGCAGATGTTGAACGAAGATGAGTTGCGGGACGCATTATTGTTGGTGTTTGCCAACAAGCAGGATTTGCCAAACGCTATGAATGCTGCTGAGATCACCGAGAAATTGGGTTTGCATTCAATTCGCCAGCGCCCATGGTATATTCAATCCACCTGTGCCACGTCAGGTGACGGTTTGTACGAGGGTTTGGAGTGGTTGTCCACTAACTTAAAGAAGTAGCTATAGAGTGTAGATGACTATGACATCATTGTGGGAATACAGGCAGCTACATAGCTTCACTGAGGTGTGTAAAGGGTTCACTTACCCGCAACGGCCGAAACGGTTCTTATTAGTAGCTAATCGGAATATATATTATGGTGAAGACCTCGGTGTTGATAAAATTTACGACAAAAAAAAAATCACAGGTAGATCTGAAATATGACCACGGTCCTACTCTAATCTTATGAGCCGACTTGCTATGGCCGTATTTGACGCCGTATTGGTTATCTACATTGAAAAATTAGTGGCCTCCCCCGCAGGCTGAGGACTGCATGTGACGGCTTTTCGGCTACTCAAATGCAGGGAGGTTGCACTTCCCTCGGTTCCCCTCATAATTGACTTATATAAATGGAGCCGCTTAAAACCGTCGGCGTCTATTCCAATTTGTAGTGAAATATGTCTGAGGGAGAACAATTATTGTACGAGGTCAAGGGTAAAACCGCTGTTATTACCCTTAACATTCCTGACAAGCTTAATGCCTTGGGTCCCGAGGAGTACCAACTCTTAGCTGAACTTGTTCAAAGAGCTGATGAAGAGGAAGACACTGTGGTTACACTTATCCAATCCACCGGTCGTTTCTTCAGCGCTGGCGCTAACATCACCAATTTGGGTGATGCCACTTCGTCCGAAGTGTTCTCCTACCCATACTGGCTCAAGAACTTTACAGGAAGAAACGTGTGGCTCACTGATGTGTTCCAACACCACAAGAAAGTGTTGGTGGCTGCCCTCAATGGTCCTGTTATTGGTTTGTCTGCTGCCCTCGTTGCTCTTTGCGACTTGATCTACGTCTACGATGAGTCCAAGTTCTACTTCCTTGCTCCATTCTCTAACTTGGGTTTGGTGGCTGAAGGTGCCGCTAGTGCTACCTTATTTATGCGTCTTGGATGGGCCAAAGCCTCGGAGGCTCTTCTCCTTGCTAGACCTGTTCCTGGTACTGAACTTGACAAGGTTGGATTCTTTAACAAATCCTACAAGGACCAAAACTTGAAGTCGGTGGAGGAGTTCAACGAGCGCGTCCGTACTGATTTAGAGGCTCAATTCATCAACTTGTACTATCCTTCTATCTTCGCCAACAAGCAATTGCTTAAGGCTAACAGGGACCAGCAAGTTAGTGCTGCCACTTCTACTGAGTCCGTTATTGGTTTAAGAAGATGGGTTGAAGGAGTTCCTCAACAAAGATTCGTCCAATTGGCTCAGAAGGAGATTAAGCATAAGTTATGATTGCCTTATACAGATTAATATAACGTATGATATTTATGCATACTCGTATTTACTCTATATACTTCCGGAGTACAGTATGATTTATCTCGATAAATTATATTGATTTCTCCACAATTCGCGAAATTTATCATAATCGTAAAATAATACTACCAGTATAGTTTGTCTATGAGCTACAACATCCCTAACCCCAGTTTATTGGGGATAGTTTTGGTCATCAGTACTCATAGTGGACCCAACCTAGTATTTCTGTGGCCTCCTGAATACGGAGTGGATAAAACCCCAAACTCATCCAGTAAAATAACTAGAAATGATAGTAGTCAAGTGGGACCGGATGATAGTCTCTCTGCTAATAGACTGGCGGAGTTAGCCGATAGCAGCGACGACGATGCATACTTTACATCTTCCGGCGAAAGTGATGATAGTAATGATGACTTCAGATTGAATGAAGAGTGGGATTCTAAAGTAGTCAATTATTACATGGGAACTAAAAAGGACCTTGTTCTGTTTCTAGATGACGATGAAAAGAGACGAAGAAGTACTAAGAATGACTTATCAAACTCTATATCCCAGATTGAGAACAGTCCTACATCCAGCAACCTTCGAAAGACCATTTCAGCAGTATCTGATTCCAACAAAAGTAGCAATTCGAAAAATTCCAATTCCAACTTGAAATCAACAGTTCAGCAGGCGAAAAATACAATATTGGGCTTTGAGCCTGAATATTTATGTGAATTGCTTTGCCCACCTAAACTGATGTGTAATACCAGATTTGAAATTACCATAGATAACAAGGTATTTATTGGATTGCCTATTCATAGCCTAGAAAACGGCGAATGGCGTCATAAAGACAACGTCAAGTCTACAAGATCAGAATCTAAAGTCTCTACCGATGGTCACAATATCGAGCCAAAAAGCTCAGCCAATTCAGAAAAGAAGTCACTCATGAGTATGTTCCATCTTGTTTTCATTATGGATCCAACTACGGTGGAATCAAACTATCGAGTAGATGAAATGTTTCATTACGTTATCTACAGAATCACTCTTGTATTACGTTATGAGCAACTGAAACATGACTACATCTGGAAACAGGTGAAATTAGTCTCAAAATTGAAAGAAGAATATAGACAAGTTCTACCTAATGACGAAACCTTGTACGAATATCTTAAGGAGAAGTCTAGTTTGTGTAGGCTGATCGCTGATTGTTACACAGCGGTATCATCTCTTGATATTGCCAACTTATTCATTAACAAAAAACTAAGATCGTTCCAGATACCAATAAAGACTGAGTTTCATTCACTTCCTGAGCCAACTGTTCCATTTCTTCCTGGGTCTTATTTGTCTTCCACTGTAAAATTACTCACCGGAACTGGTCTAATAAATATTGGCGAAACTACAAGGTATGGTATCCAGAACCTGTTGGCCGTCAACAGTGGAGTTAATTCTTCTTTAGATGATGACAACATGGTTGAGGGAGAGGTCGGTGCTAAATCGGATGACATCATTTATTTTGCCCTTCTTCTTCTTGACGATCCCGAGAGAATTATTCGTGATATAAAAGCTGAATCTAACAGCACCATCGCGAAGTTCATTCGCATGATAAAACCAACCGAGTCGTTAGAGAAGCTTTCTGCTAAGCTCGATAAACTGCATGCTGAATCTAATTCGGCTCAAATAAAGTCATTCGCATTCCACTTGATATATTGGAGACGGGCCAGAATCATCCAGCCTCTTAGTTCCAGGTCAGTGTACATTGTTTCACCAATGGCTCCTATAAGTGTTAATCTTCGCAGAGATATAACAATATTTAAAGAGTCGTTTTCAACATTACCCTCTTTACCTCACTTTCTAAAACTCCTTTCTGCTCCATCTCGGAAACCAAAGCAATTTGCAGCTATTATTCCTTCCAAGGATCATCGTGATATTTACTTAGAGGCTCTTGGGTGGCTAATACGATATGGTTATGTCACACAACTTCATACCTTCATATGGCTTAAAATATCGAAAAAAGTGAAAATGAAGGTCGAAGAAGATCTAGAAAAAGAATCAGCAAACAGAAATCACGATGTTGTGACAACTCCTGCTGTTGAAACGGAGCACAAGCTACTCGCAACTGATAATTCTTCTAAAGGAACTAAGGTTCCTCAATCAGAATTGAATTCTCGAAGAGCCCCGAGATCTAAAGGTACCTCTCCGCTGACTCTGGCAAGCTTTGGCAACAACTTTCAAGGTGCTTATCATAGAGACATTGTCTTGGAGAAAGACGGAGATACTATAATTCTTGATCCAGGCAGAGCATCTCCATTAGAAAGAAAATGGATCAACAAGGTTATTTTTGAAGAATGTAAGTTGACCCCAGATTTAATAGCCGTTTTCTACAAATTTCTAAAGTATTTGAATGGTAAAAATCTGTTGGAACTTTTACTCTTGAAAGAGAATGTGTCCCGACATGAACTTAGAAAGTTGATGTATGCCATTGAAGATCACATTATATCGGTTAGACACTGGTAAGCTAATAATGTACATTATATTTCTAATTAAATACGTTTTCCTGTGTAGCTTCTAAATTGTCGCCTTCAATCTCGTTGAACGAAGAGAAATGCACTGGACGATGGATATCGCTATAGAATGTGTTAGGAATATCCACCTTTAAACCATATGGTTCTTTTGGACTAAATAGCGCACCCATGAATGCATAATTCCATATTCCATCATCAGGTACCATAAAAGATCCAGCAATTCTATCTGAAAGTATAATCAGTGTCTGCTTGGTAAAAGATGGAGAAAAACCTTCAGGAAGCGCAGAAGATAAGTCTTTATTAGAGTGACCCCATTTGTAACCTTCTTCAGTCAAGCGGCTTGATGACAAAGATACCGATCCAGGAGTGAAAGCAACCAGAACATTAACTGATGATTGGCTCCATTCATCATTATATTTTTCAAAATCAGATAAAGTTTTAATCTCCACTGGCGAAAGCATTGCCGATTCTTGAGATTGCGTATGAATCCAACCAATCAATTCAAGACCTTCAAGAGGACCTGAACGATTCGGAAGCTTCTCTGGTATCATTACGGAATGGTTGTTAGCTAATTGCGGAACCAACACAAGATATTTGATTTCTTTGACTCTTGGAGTGTCAGGCGATGAGCCATAGATTAATGCCCCTACTTGTGTCCTAACGTCAGAGATTTGAATAAGCTTTTTAAGAAGGTTTCTCGGCATGACACAAATTGGATCTTCATCATTATCGTCATCTACTGACGGAACGAAAATATTCTTTGCACGTAAGTGGAGGTTGCCAGATGCAATGGCTCGGTTTCGCCATTCGTTAGTAGATTCAAAAGTCAGCTGCTCGTAGTTTGCAGTTGTAACTGTTACAATTTCCTCTCCATGCACGTTCTGAGTTGTTGATTTCAATGCAGTAAGCTGTTGATTGGCATTAGCGGCATTACCGTTAGTGGAAGTGCCCTCGATATCGGCAATTTCCTGTCTTTTCGCAGAAGGTGCCTTGATTTCTTGACCTAAAATCAAATCTCTCACTTCTGCTTGAGTTAGAGATTGAATATTTATGTTGTTTTTCTTAGCGTAGTCACTCAAAATTAAGTCCCGTAATTGACCTTCGATGTCCATCCACTGCTCATCAGTAAATGATGGCCAGAGATGGTGATCTTGAGTAACAACACTTGCATCAGGTCTTAAAATGAGATTTGTTCTATCCAGATTAATACTCAAAGCACGCATGAGAAGTATGACTCTGGAAAATGCAGTATATGAGGATATAGAATTTAGCCAATCGTCATATAAGTTGAACAATACCATTTGTGGTTCGTTGGCTTTAAGGACAACGTTTGCAAGCTTGTCAATCTTCATTGAAGCCGCAAATGGTAAATGGAGTTCGGACAGTCTAATTGAGAGATTGGGGAAATCGAGAGTATGGACCTCCATTGGCTGCTGCATACCTTTTCTAGTCAATATAAGACGCCTTGGTTGTTCTTCTTTAGGCAAAGACCTAATTAATGCTGCGACTTCTTCTGCACTCTTCCATCTCGATAATTGACCTAATCGCTTTTGTCCTGCCCATACAGATGTATGAATTACTTTCAAAAATAATTGACCAGTTTTAGGATTGAGCATGAAAAGACATCCATTCACAGGCTTGGTGGTTAAGTTTCCTTCAAAGGTTCGGTGAACCGTCACTCTGTAAACATTACTATCATCAATAAAGAATTGGGTCTCATTATTAAACAAATCAGAATAATTATTCGAATTCAAGAATGTTTCCTGAGGCTGCGATTGGTAAAGTTGTAATCCTTTTCTTAACCTTTCTCGTAAAACATAAAGTGCAGGGTTTTGCTTCATGATCTCTTTCATAGCGCTTTGCATCAATGGCTTGAAGTTGGGGAACCAGTTACCATAGACATCATACATATTATACGCCAAATCAATTCCCACAATCGCACCGGTAGGCGATGGATACGAGCTCGTGTTATCCGTTGTATAGTCAAGGTACTTGGCACGAGTATAACGTGAGATATTATGAGAGTCGTAGTCACCGTATCTCAACTGGACGTCAATCCAATAATTCTTTGTTGATAAAGCATCATGACTATCTTTGTCGTCGTGAAGTAGCGATGGCCTGGATACGTTCCACTTATACGAACTTGTAAGTACTATGTCGGCAGTTGAAGAATTCATCTTATAAGATTTCCGAGGATGAATAGCTTGTTTTTCCACCGTATCAATTTGCAACAATTGAATTTCCTTATCTAAAACCTGACAGATATCTTGCACAATGCTTTCATGGATTTTCTGCCACAAATGGGCCCTGAAGATTTGAATCAAAGATATCTTAAGAGTAGGTATCTTTCCATGGAGAAAGATTCCGGTTAAGTCTAACTGGACCAAGAAACCAACATACACATTAGCTCTGTTGATGGTAGGAGACCACCACAACGTGAACCGACGATTTGGAATTTGGCTTAAACCAGACCTTTGGGCATTGGTCAACTTCTTGAACTTTAAGGAATCTTCAAAACCGGTTGCCTTTTCCCAGAATAGACCTTCCCAAGAATCAAATCCAGTACCTTTGAATAAAGTGTGCTCGAGAATTGTTTCAATACCTCCAAGGGCTTGAATAACATCTGTCCTATAAGCATTGAGATTCCATAACTTACCGTCATGATGATTACTGGTCCACCAGAAAGGGTTAAATCTAGGAACAGTATATTGTTTAAATTCACGGCGCACACGGTGACCCTTATCATATGCCAAGGTATGGCGATCCTTTTGAAAAAGCGTACTAATCCGAGGTATACCACGTTCCCAATTCTCTTCCATATCCTCAAAAGTGAGTCTTCTATTCTGCTCAGCAGCCTCCTGTCGTTTGATTGCGTATTCAGCCCATACTCTTTGCGAGTCAAGGAATTCATTCTCCCAAGTTGTGATGTACCGGAAAATAGTGGGAATAAGCTTTTCTTCCTGATGGTTCATACCTGCTCTAAAGTGACTGATACCAGTATCAGTTTGCTTGCTCCAACGCAAATCCGACGCCGGAATTAAGATATGAGAGGCACTTAACATGCCTAATCCGCCGAGTTCCTTCGGAGTGTAGAATACAGCGGGAGGAAACCGCGAAGGCATTTTAGAATTGAGGCCCATTTTCACTCTGTTTTGGATCTTAGTCTCGCATTTCACTAAGATATCCAATAAAGACTCAGTCGACACGACTGCTTCTCTAAAGTATGCAAAAAGAGCAATCAATGCAGTATTCCACTTTGAAGTGACCTTCGTAAAGGTAGTAGATCCTGACGACATTAATATTTGACGAATTCTGCTATTGAATTTTTCAATCTCCTCTTGACTCACCTGTAAGAAGGCCCTTGCCGTTCTTTCCTTAGTGCTTTGATTCAACAAGTCCCAAACACCCTCTGCAGATGATGAAACATCAAATGTACGGGATTTAGGCAAAATACGCACTTCAAAGCCGCACATACTAAACAAAAGGTTAGGGTTGTCTTTAGAATAAATTGAAGCATAAGTGTCTTCCCATTCTATAGATGTAATGGAGGCTGGCAAGCGGCTGGCTACTTCCCAGAATACAGCTCTTCCAAGATTGACATCGTGTCTCATTAACCTCATCCTTTCGTCACGAGGCCAACACCGATGATTGTTATATCCCACAGCATTCTTGTGATCGGGATCAGGATTTTCTGAAAGATATTCTTGAATCAAGTCAGTTGATTCTTCATTATCAAAACGGAAAAGTATGTAAATCTTATCAATGTAACGAAGGTAAAGTCTGATTGGATGTGATACTTCAGTTTCCTTGTCCTTGAATTGAAGGAATGAATTGGGCAGATTTGGGGGACCTGCTAATTCTTGTGCACGATCTAAGCCTAAGATTAAAAGGTCAACGACAAGTCCATAATATTGATGCAAGAACGACGAGAACTGCAAGCCACGAATCAAACCATACTGATTCACATGATTCATATCCTTGAATGTCAAACTGACATTGTTTTTCGAAGTGAGATAGTCTGCAATATTGGGATCAACAATAAGTCTAAGCAACCTATTCATCAAAGTGAAGTCCATTTTTTCAGCAAACTTATTTAACTTTGTTTGCAACAAGACGTTACAGCTTCCTGTAGAAACATCCCATACATCATTTAAGTTATTAATACCCTGAGACCATTTGTAAACTAACAACGGAGGAATCTCGTCGTCGCTTGGTTTAATCCAATTAGGAAAGAGTTGCCTCTTATCAGCTTCGTACCACATATACTGGTCAAGATAGATGTCAGTGATCTTTTCTAGGGGATCTATAGTATATGTTGGGACGAGGTGAGTATAATAGTCCATCATTTCTAAGCCAACCTCTTTGAAGATGCGTTGCGTCAATAAAAACTTCTTGATCCTAGCTAAACATTCGTGGGGGCTGTCATAGGCCTGTTCAATTAATGCTAATTCTTCACGTTGAGATGAGTTCAATCTCGAATTGGCATTGAACATTTCCTTCAAGTTCTCCAATGCTAATACCAACAATTTAGTGTCATGTTTGTAAGATAAAGGTGGGAATGGGATAGGCTGAAATTTTCGACTCTCTAGCCAATGCACCATATTCTGAAAGATAGTAATAGCTTCGTCTGGAGAGACGTATGGACCGTCCTTAGCGAAACTCTTTTGCCTTTCTTGTTCGTTTTTTATCCACAATCGTGTTAGACGACCTAAGTTCTTCCTAGCAACTGTCTTTTCGACAGTAGCACCACGACGAATACGCTCTCGATTATAATGAGCAATGGATATCCATCCATCGGCTTTTGCTTTAATGTATCTTTCGATGATCTTTTCAACCGGTTCCGGAAGTCCGGGTACTTTCCATGGAATGTTCGCCTTCCAGCATCTCCAAGCTTCACTTAAGTGTTGTAAAATAGTTCTAGATTTACTCTGCTTTAATCCTTCCGGAATCATATCAAGAATATCATGCATGACCTGCGAACGTAACTCAAGATCGTAATAGGAATCAACTCGTTGCTTCGTGATTGTCTTAGCAACATCATTGCTACGACGACCTTCGAATTGTCTTGCTAAGAGATTGCCTAACCATCTTTCAAGCAAAGGAATTATCCCTCTTAAAAAGAATAACCAAACCCTCCAAGCAGGCTGCCAAAAACCAACACCGGGTCCTTTACCTATGTTTGTGTTGAACTTGGAATACACCACATGTTTCAAGTCTTTACAAGCACGAATTTGGTGCATTACTTTGTACTTGTAACGATAGATACCTGTTAATTGACCCAAGTGATTAAAAATATAGTACAAGCCGTCAGCTAGTTGAAATGCATCGACATTCCCTAATCTGAACTGAACATGGGTATCGACTATTATCTTAATCGATCTTAAGATTTCTCTTATTAAATGAAAGGCGTTACCAAAACGAGATTTTTTCCTTTCTTTTGTCGTCAATGTTTTTGTAGGTTTCAAGTTGAAATTATAATCCAAATGCAAATATGTGAGACCTTTCTTATGAATCAATAAATTAAGCATATTGAAACCTTGACCACATACTTGAAGTCCTGCTTCTACCCAATCAATCGATGTCTGCTGGAAGTATTTTGTGGCCTTCAAACTTTTGAGTAACTTGATATTCCTCTTATTTTTGACAGTTGTTTGCCTGTGAAGTTCGTTCAAAACATGTCCCTTTAAAAGCTTCTGATACGAAATCTTCGTTTTGGTAGGAACGTCTCTTCGAGGATGCTGCATGTACCAAGACTTAATAAGCGAAGAATCTTCAGCTCGAATAGTACTGCCACTACGACGATTGTAAGGAAAAGGAGCAAACAATAGTTCTATTGACTGTGATGCAAGTTCCGGTTGCACGTCTTGCTCCTGTAGCAATGGCGAAAAATCGAAAGGAAGATCAAAGCTCGATACGGGTACCTCATCGTGCTTATGCTTTTTCTGTGGTTTAATTAAATTAAATTGAGGATGGAAATAGAATGCAGTGTCATTTTCATCGCCAATCTTATGAATATTACAATTGAGTGGGTGGTGATACCATGAAGGCTTTACGCCCTTAATGAAAGAATTGTACAAAAAGGGGTATGCAACTTTATACTCAGTTCGTGTAGGAATTCTGAATATTATTCTGTCAATGGAATTAAATTCGGTGAAGTCTTCTAATTCGGAATTAAAACTTGTGTCTTTGAAAAGTGGTTCAAATTTAGGACCCCCTGGAATTGCAATATTTAATGACTTAGCAATGAACAAAGAATTTGTATCAAATAGAAAATAGTAATTGGGATCTTGTACCACAGTAATCAACGGAAGTGCTAGTTTGTAAAGATTGTACATAGTACGCAAATCGAGATTCCATTTCCTGTAAGAATCTCCATTCACCATCTTTTGGTCTAATAATGGAAGTTGATCGTACAACCATTCATCGACCGTTCCCTCTTCCATTTTGATTCCTTCATCGGGTTCCACGTCTTCTAGATTTTCCATCCAGTCCAATGGAGGTTCTTCATCATCGAATGGAGGGAACTTCATTCGTTTGAAATGCTTTCTTATACGTTTTTCTCGTCTCATCATTATCCACACTGATGACCACTGGGCAGTGTATACTGGTTCTATCACTCGAGGTATTTCGTTGACAAATGTTATTGCTCCAGTGATATGATACAATACCTTGACATCTTTCTGCTCTTCCCATGGCTGAGGCATATTTTCTAGGAGCTTTAAAATCGCATGTGGCATGAACTTAAGTGATCCAAGGTGAGACATTTTGTCAGATGCCACTTTTTTGGAGGATAGATCACCATGATCGTGGATGATCTTTCGAAGGTGCTCTGGCGGCATATCTACTTTTGTTGAATGAACCACTGACGATTTAGAGTTACTTTTAGGCGTCTGGTAGCGCCTCTTTTGTACCTGAAGCCATGCACGTTTCCTATCCAACAATTCTTGTTGTGAGATTCGAAGCGATGAGGTTCCTCCATTTGAAGGCTGTCGGCGAGACGGAGGACCCACAGGAGGCGGCCTAGTTTGAGTTGTTCTCGCTCCTGGTGGTGGTGGCGGTGGAGGTCTAGTAGGCCGTCCGTTAGGCTTAGGAGCAGAGGAAGATGGTGGCAAGGGAGGTTTATTTCTGGAAGAAGATGGAGGTGGTGGAGGAGGAGGTCTAGAAGAATTGCCATTCTTGGGAGGCGGTGGCCTTTCGTAAGTGGATCCACCTTGATTTTGCCTCTTTGGGCCATTAGATGGCCGTCCAGGAGGCGGAGGATTATCCTTGGCCATCTTTTATAAGTGTATCAAAGTACTCTATTAACTAAATGTTAATGAAAGTGTTTGGCATCGCATACTGTACACAGAGTAGAATCACATTTACGTGCAGGAAGAAGATAGCTTATCTGCACACAGGGTTGGGGGTGGGGAGTAGGTTGGAGATTTTGATCGCAATATCGTAAGCGAGGGAAGAATAGGTTTGGAGTTATGGAATCTGAAAGGGAAGCTTTCTTCGTGTCTCTATATACTGCATTTCAGCGGCGAGTTCAGGATGCCGAAGACAATGGTCTCCAATGGAATCGTTATGGCCTGCTAGCATCTTATACCTGTTCTCGATATGCTGCCGCATGCTTCTTCACCGGATTAATCTTGAATCGCATATTCGTATTTGCTGTGCCCAACTCTTCAAATCGTGATGCTTTGGCCCACGGACGATCTCCACGCAACAGAAACCAGTCACCAAGGTTGATGGTAGCATGGTCTTCCATATCAGGAAGGTCGATTTTGACGTTTTTGCGCCTTTCTGCCATAATCATATTGCTTGTGAATGGATACGCCACGCTAGTTGCCTTAAAACTACATGGACAAGTAGGTATGAGTGCGTATGAATCTTCATGGTGGATCTACAAACTTCTTCCTGAAAGCATTTTTGGATATGATGCGGCCTATTTTGCCAAAAGTTACTTATTGAGAACATCAAAGTACAGTGTAATGGTGGGTCCCTCTGCCAACATTTACTGGCCACTCTTTTTAGGAGCATGTTACCTGCAATTTGTGGAAACTTTTGTAAGTGTGTCGAAAGGATACAAACCTTACGTAGATAACCTTTTCAGTTTGATGGAACTTTCTTTATCGTATCATCTGGGAGAGTCAAACTTTGGTTTTTTGACTGTCTCGAAGCCAGTACCCACCACCGAAAGTTTACTCATGCTTGCGTTGTTCCTGATTCTCAATTGCTTGCATGTTCAAATTGGTGGTCTTTTAAACGATAATAATACCCGCTTAATACCTCTGTCTGTGATATCGCTTGCATTTTTGGCTTATTTTGTCCGAAGTGATTTGGTATGGAGAATGGAGAATCTTGTATATTTTGCTCCACTTTTGCTTATTCTTGCCGTGGTCGTGATATCATTCACAATTTTTACGATAGCGGCCGCTGCAAATGGGTTCTCATGGCGTAATCTTCAAATAGCTTCTTTGTTTGCTCTAGAAGACGGAAGTGTTCCTGTTTCTAGTACTTTCTCTCTCAGAGATGACTTTAGAGAAGCACTCGTGAAGTTAGGAGAGTTGCTGTTAGTGCTGGCAGGAAAATTAACCTATCTTAGTGAGCTTAAAGCTGTTTCTGCCTTTGACGATACTTGGGTCGAAAGGTCATTCTGGGAAGTTTTTGGATCAAAATGGACACCACAAACTACCATTGACCACGCCAAAGCATCACGGGCAATTCAGAGCGTTGCTTTGAATGGATATGGAAATATCATTGAAGATGCTAGCGAATGGACAGTGCAGCCAGACAGTTCTTCTCATGTTGAATTTAGTGACAGCGAGCGGCCATCTTCTGTACGTCTCGGCTACGCAGTTCTGTTTGGTTTAGTTCGAAAGTTGTTTCTGCTTGTCAATGGATTGGTGTGGGAAAAGAAACTTAAAAATAAAGTCAGATCCTTATTTGGACGTCCCCCGGTCACTTCTAGTATGCCTAAGTTCTTGGAACCATATCTCCCAGAAAACACACCTGTTGAATCCGTTTCAAAGGAAGAAAGGATAGGGGAAACACAAGATTCTGAAGGCAATTTCGAGACCACTTACTTGGAGCTTATGACAAAGTCCTGGACTGAAGTGGATAACTCCGGCGATTATTTTGGTGGTGACACCGATTCAGAATATGAGAGCGAAATTGAGACAGATCAAAGTGATGCATTTGGAGAATTGATGGATTTTGAAACATTTAACGAATTGATGAGTCCTGAATATTCTAGTCTCATACATTCAAACATGAAATATGACGGAATCATGACTAGATCACGATTCAGCAGATTGAATCTGAACAAAGATGACGCTACAAAACTCATGGAGATACTTTTGGAACGCAAAGCACAACAAGAGGAGCGCCGTGCTAGCCGGGCTAGCAGAGGTGATGATAGCGACGATGATTTTGAAAGTTTGGGAGCTCTCGCATGTGTTGTGTGCCAGGTAAACCCTAGGGAATACATCAGCTGGCCATGCCGTTGTTTTTCGGTCTGTTCTTCCTGTCGAACGAGTCTTGCGTCAAAAGGAATGGAAGGATGTGTTTGTTGCAGACGTCATGTGGAGGGTGTTACCAAAGTGTTCCTTCCTTGATCGTAATCTACTTGTAAATAAGCATGTGTGGCTATTGTCAGTTTGAATGTCTAAAAAAGAAGCTTTTAAAGCAATAGTTGAAATGAATTATAAAAGAACGTATACAGAATTAAATAGTATATAAATGGGCGATCTTATGGTACTAAATACGTATGTGCTATTTATACTTTACGGTGCACTTCATATGATTCCAAAGCACATTTTCTATGCATGATTCTGTACATAAACCAAGTTACTCCTATTTTAACCCGAACACCAATGGCCAAAGAATGCACGTAAAATTCGTGTCGCGATACTTCAAGAAAATTAAATTTTGACCATAGTAGGCAAGATATCGGTAGTGAATATCTTGTTTCTAGTGGGGTCAGATAATTTGAGTTTGTGACATCCTACTGCGTGTGATACCCCAGCTTTAATATGAGCGTGGTTACAACAACCACCACGGCTACGGCCACCACAACCATGACTTTACCACCTACTTTGGAAGTGTTGGCTTCAGCATTCTCAGAGACGTTTGTTCTGTATCTCAATTACCTTGACCGGATCCCCGGTGGTCAAATTATACTAAGATACATCAGATCATCATACAAGAATGATCCCATCCGATCACTTTTTGAGTTGGCCCTCTTCTTGTTTGCTGTACATTACTTCTTGTCTTCAAAGAAGAAGGAAAATAAACTGGATGTTGTCAGTTTATCGAAGAGAGAGATTGACGAGCTCTGTGACGAGTGGACTCCAGCCCCATTATTGGATCCTGTAACCGATTTGGAGCATTGGGAGTTGAAATCTGTTCCAGAAGTCAAGGGCCATAATGGTGCCTACGTTGCCGTATCTCTGGCTCATGACCCAGAACTCCGCGACAATGTAGTCAACTTGGCCTCTTATGATTTCTTGGACTTGAACGAGAATCCTAATGTGAAAGCTGCTGCTCAAGATTCTATTTCCACAACTGGTGTCGGTGCTTGTGGGCCTCCAAATTTTTACGGTACCCAAGACGTTCATGTAAGACTTGAAGAGGACTTGGCTCGTTATCTTGATACTGAGAAGGCAATTTTGTATGGTCAAGACTTTGTCACAGCCGGATCAGTTCTTCCTGCTTTCTTGAAGCGTGGTGACTTGTGTGTAGCCGATAGTGGAGTAAACATCGCCATTCAAAAGGCATTGGCTGTCAGTCGTTGTGATATCGAATGGTTTGATCACAATGACATGGATCACTTAGAGCAGATCTTGGAGGAGATTAAACCAGTTCTTGATAAACAAAAACCTCTTCGCAGACGTTTCATAGTGACCGAGGGTTTATTTGCTCAAACCGGCGACTTGCCTGAGCTTCCAAAAATTGTTGAATTGAAGAACAAGTACAAGTATAGACTCTTTCTTGATGAAACATTATCAATTGGAACTTTAGGAAAGTCCGGTAAGGGTGTGGTAGAGCACTTCGGAATTCCTCGGTCGGAGATTGCCATTACCATTGGTTCGTTGGCCTTGTCTTTCGCCTCTTCTGGTGGATTCTGTGTTGGTGTCAACCCTATGGTGCACCATCAACGTATTTCTTCCTTGGCGTACGTGTTCAGTGCCTCTTTGCCTCCTTATTCCGCCAGAGCTGCTTCACAATCCATAAAGGAAATCACTTCTGGTGTTGACGAGCAAGGCAACTCCCCATTAATTGCTTCCTTGCATAAAAACATTCAGTTTGCTCATCGTGTTTTGCAAGAAAATGTTCCTTCTAGTTTTATGACCATAACGTCTGATGAAAAGTCTCCAATAATACATCTCGGCTTGGCCCCAAAGTACAGACAAAGTCTTGGTCTTCCTCTTTCTTATGGACATGCCGACTTCTTAAACACTGGTAAGCAGCCCCGCGCTTTGAACGAATTTAACCGTCAATACAATTTGGAATCATTTGTACTCCAAAAGATTGTTGATCTTTGTTTGGCCCGTTCTTCTATCCTTATTACTAGATCCAAAAATATCTTACGTCATGAGTCCCTTCCAATGAAAGGGCCTCAATTAATTGTCATGGTTAAGGTTGGTATTTCCCAAACTGAACTTGGTGCCTTGGCCCTCTCATTAAAAGATATTGTCAATCATGTTTGTTCTACTATTACTTCAGAAGCTTCCTTAATTACCTTGGAAGATGAAATCGTGTCATATTAGACATTATATCTATAGAAGATAGAACACTTTAATATATTATATTCATCAGCGCATCATACGACTTCTGGCCTCTCTAGCGATTGCTCGGGCCTCTTCTATATCATGAGCGTTACTGTAGTTTTGATCCTTTGCTAGATTGTGTGCTTCTTCAAAGCGCTTATTATTAAGAGCATTTCTTGCTAACCAAAGACGAGCCTTTGAAGTTTCATCAGTAATTCCCCATTCTTGTTCCAGATCAAAGCATAGCTTCATATAAGTCATTGTATCATTGAGTCGGCCTAATTTTTCAGAAATGGTTGCAAGCCGATAACAGATGTGGGGTTCATGGGTCTCTGCGTCAGTTGACTTGCTTATATCTTCGATCTGCAATGCCTTCTCAAAAGACTTGAATGCTTCCTCGTATTTCTCGATCTTTTCATAACAGTTTCCTATAGCCTGCCACATTCGTGTATCCAATGGTTGGAGAGACGTAGACCGCTGATAATAATACAAGGCATATAATAGCATATCCAAAACCTCATATGCCTGTCCTAAGCCATACCAAGCTCTGAAATCTTTTGGATTAGCATCAACTGCTCTTCTATAAGATTCAATTGCGGCATGTGAATTCTTAAGCTCAACGAATTCATGACCCATTAATGTCCACGCACTAAGACAATTCTTATTGAGAGTCAAGGCTCGCTTGTAGTGCATTATAGCCTTTTCATGTTCAAATTTCATCGAATGATAATTGGCGATGATGCAACAAGTTTCGGGTCTGAATCTATCAATTGCAGAAGCGAATTGAGCCAAGAAGGACAATTTCGGCTTCTTCTCCATAACATATAACATATTAGAAAATGTATCAAGATCATCCAATCTAAAAGGATCATCCGTCAATATTTGATCAAAAATTGATTCGGCGGTATAGTAATCGAGACTATGATACGCAATGAGGAACTTTTGAACTTTAAGGAAAGAGAAAGTAGGGAAGGCTTCAATAAGCGAAGCCAAAGTATCGTTAAGGGCATGCAGCAGCTTATAGAATTCCTGAAGTACTACTACTTCGAAGAATTGAAACATTATGCTGTTAATGAATTTTAAATTTGAGGTTCGAGCCTGATTTATGAACGAAATGGCCTCATCATAAGCGGTGAAAGAGGATATCAATTCTTGCCAGGCAGACCAATTGTACGGAAAAAGCTCAAGTGATTTAACTAAATACGATTGAGCAAGCTCGTACTTCTTTTTCTTATTACAAATTATGCCATTTAGATAGTATAACAACCCAGACGGCTTGTGTTTTGGATTCGAGTTATAAGCGTCGGCTGCACTTGCGATTTGGCTTAGCTTGCTGGCAGATAAATCACTCTTTTGGGAATAGTCACTGCTGCCATGTGCCACTACGACGTTGAGTGTTCCGTCGGTTTCTTCTGACTCCTTTTTGTCTACTGAAATATACAAAGAATATAGCCTCATGAATATTGCAGTAGCGCTCTTACATCCTGATAACACATGAGAAGCTCTCTCAAATTCTTTGCAATTAAAGTATGCGTGTGCGAGTAGAATCTTACTTTGGTCATTTATTTCCTCTTGGTCCATAGGAGGCACCATGACTTCGGGATTCTCGTCTTCAGGAAGGCCATTTAGAGCTTCCGCGCACCATTTGGCGGAATGATATAGGTTCACCCGAGACAAGACGATACAAGCCAGTTGTAGGTCAGCACGGAGTGACTTTAATGAGTCTTTAGTCATGAAATTGAAGTATTAGATGGATAAGAACCTCGTCTAACCGAGTGGTAAATAAGTACAGTCTGAATCAATATCGCCAAGATCAAATTATTATCGCGAAATATTTCAGACTTGACAGAAAAGAAGAGTGAGAGAACGCTGTAAAAACGATATCAGCTTGCCAAGTACCTTTATTTATATCCTGTTTTCCTATCGAGTCGAATAATAGAACGGAATGGAGAAGCAGGAATACATACGATCTTTGATCGAATCAGCTCAAAAGACATTTGATAGTGCTCAAAAGCTCTTGGACCAAGCACAGTCAGGCAATGAACCTCCAGAAGGCCTGAATTATAATCGCGACTTTATCAAAGATACAGTCTCAGTTAACAGGCTTAATAAGGAATTCAAAGAATGGGAAGAATCGCAAAAAAACGATCTATTGAATAACACAGCGAAGACCTACAACAAACAGGTTGGGTTGGAGGCTCGAGCCAATGACGACATTATGCATTTAGAATCGGAATATGACGAATTGATAGACAAATACTCGCTTCCTGATTTCAAGTTTTCCATTGATACGATAAAAAGTTACAATGATGGTGAACTCTTAGCCCAGATACATCCTGATGCCAACGGAAATTATGAACCAGTAGTTCACACCAACCAAATCTTCCTGTTGGAAGGACAAACGCCCTCATTAAGAAAGCCCGATTTTACCTTATTTAATCGCCTAGTCAACCAGGAATTCCGTATACGAATGCAGAAGAAGATAACTATCGAAATCCTCGTGTCTATAAAAAGCCAGTTAGCGGGTAGAAACAGAAAATGGACTGCCAGGGACAAAGAATTGAACGATTTCTTAGAATCAACACTCCCAGGAGTATTCAATGATGTCGATAAGATTCGAGCTGAGATTCAAGCAGCTAAGGAAAAGCAAGTTGTAGGAGAGGATCGGGATATAGCAATGGAGGACGATGAAGAAGACGAAGATGGGGTTAATATCGACGACGGAGAGGATGCTTTCCTAGAAGATGATCGGGATAATTACGAATCAGGCATGGATGTTGGCGAACTGGTTGTGGTGCTGCCCCAGCCGCAAGAAGCAAATGAAGACGACAAAGTTATGGAATAGAAAAGAGGACTACATATATTTGTAAATATACAAAACATCACGTATATTACTCTTCCTTTTTATCCAGACCGTTAAGAATGTATCTAAATACTTGAGCAGGCGAGTCACCCTCAGCTCTTCTGTAGTTTGAAATACGAATCAATTGATAACCTGCAACACCACCTAAGAAGAAGTTGACACTAGCCAAAAGCATGTTTCTAGGTTGTATGACAAATCCGGCCCAACGGGTCCATATAGCACCAGTAGCAAATAAAGCAATCTGTTGAGTTCCACTGATCTTTTCCACTGGACGCTGGATATCGTTAATACCGGCAATGACTAAGGACCATTTTAATACGGGTGCCCAGAAGTGGACGGTCTTAGGACCAGTTTCGGAGTTCAAAAAGCGGGCAAACTTGGATGTATGTTGAGCAGCCGATGCCATAGTGAAGTCTATCTAGTTGGGATTGTAATCGGTGAACTTTGAGCCGGGTACTGCATACACGAAGCGGGACAGGGTTTTACCAAGCGGTTGTAACGTTTAATTCCGTCTAGTTTTCGGCTACGAGATGATCTAGTTCGGGAAACATATATGTGCTAACAAATGAATTAGAGCCTGATAAAGCTGTGTATGGATAGTTTCTATTTATTTTTCGATTGGCATCGATACGTTAGCGGAAGCAAAAGATCCAATAGCAGCCAACGGGAAATTAAATGCGCCCCACATTAGACCACGCACAAATGCACTTTATCCTCAACCCCTTAGCTCATTATTGACCACAAAAAAAGGACCACTCTCCTGCAATGACCGTCTGGTTGCCAAATCGCAACAGTTACTTTCTTCTGACGTTTATTCTCTTGATAAAATTATTAATCAATAAAATCCGATATGGTGTAACGGCTAGCACAGGACGCTCTCACCGTCCAGACCGGGGTT